>JAUPMG010000006.1:13395290-13406487 GCA_031762675.1 Pachysandra terminalis | reverse complement strand
AAAGATGAAAAGATGCCAAGCTCAAGCCTCCAGAAGCTGCAAAAATCAAAAAGCAATTATTTTTCGTGCAAATTGGGGTGTTTACAACAATGTCTTCTGATTCTTCTCTTTTAGGTCTTCAATCCAAGGGCTGCAATAGCTTAATCTTGAGTTGATATGATCTTCTTTGCAGCGATCAAGAATGTGATAGACTTGATAGATCTCATGAACGAAATCGTAGGGATTTGTTGAAAAGTCTTCGGCTTGATCTTCGGGCTTGTAGACTTATGGCAGATATGGGTCGAAAGCTTTAACTTTGGTGTAGATTTCTGGTTACTTTCAGCATATTTGGAAATGAAGGGCTTTTTCTTCATACTTGAATGCTTGTATTTTGAGGTTTCAAGTCTTCAAATCTTTAATGCAATAGACCAGCAGGGCTTCAGAGCTTTTTCTCCTTGATCTTTCTTCTTTAAGTTTAATCACTTTCTCTGGTCTAGGGGGCACTTCTTCTACTTTGCTTGGATTCTATCCCATGCCTCCCTATTTATAGATATAGAGGTGATAGAGTTGTATTTGATCTCTACCACTTTTAGAGAATCTGAAGATAATTTCCTATTTAGTAGAAATTATCCAAATTTCAAGATAATTCCTATGAGAATTATTAAGATTTAATTTAGATAATTCTCTATTTAATTTATAAGAATTATCTCTTAATGGGGTCCACCTTGTAAGATTATGCAATGTGGCATCTTTTGATCACAAAATTTCTGCTCTTACAAATGCCTCCTTGAGGCTTGTTTGCTGACACGACTTGTTATACTTGTAGTGAACAAGGCTTGACTTTATGTGTGAGGTTTGGCTTTGTATCAACTTGTCAAAATTTGTTGAGTTGATGATTTGTACAAAATTTGGTGTATAATGAGAGTTGTAGACAATTTAAGCTCGTATTAAGGAGCATTGTAGATAGTTTATGCTCATATTAAGGAGCATTGTAGATAGTTTATGCTCATATCAAGAGTGTTGCAGACAGTTTAGGCTCATATCAAGAGTGTTGCAGACAGTTTAGGCTCATATCAATGAACACTTTCTTTTTGTGTTTTCTTTTCTTTGATTTGGTTGTGAGCACTTTCTTTTTGTGTTTTCTTTTCTTTGATTTGGTTGTTAAAAAGGAAAAGAGTTTGCTGGAATGGAAAGTAAAAAGGTTAGGAGAAGCACATTCCCCACTCTACCCCTTCACTAGCAAAAGCTTCCATCTTCCTGATGAAATGTAAAATGGGAGATGAAAAACCTTTCTCATTCATTTCTGTTAATCAAACATCAAAATCATGATTTTATTATAGTTAAGAAATTGGGTTTTTTGTATTTATACCCCTATTTTATGGTGTATTTATACTTATAACCCTGTGTTTTCATATTTGTATCTATACCCCTCTATCATCGTAATTTTTGCATTTGTACACTCGCCGTTAAAAGATACAAACTTCTGTTACTTGTTTTAATTGAATGACTATAATACCCTTTTACTTAATAAGTGTCATTTTGCTTTCATTCCCTTGTGTTATTGCTTTTTTGCATCCATACTCCTCTATTTACCAAATTTATTGAATATGTACCCTTAGTGATATATTATATATTTTGTTTCTAAGAAAATAAAAATAACCTCATATAAGTTCTTATATCCGATAAAATATAAAAAAGATATAGACTTTCTTATTACCAAAATAAAGGTTAAAAATAAGTGCATTGTACGGCTTTTAACATCGAGTGTATAAATGCACAATTGTGATAAATAGAAGGATATGGATGCAAAAAAGAAAAAAACATAGGGGTAATATGACACTTATTAAGTAAAAGGGTATTATAATCATTCAATTAAAACAAGTAACAGAAGTTTAAATCTTTTAACGGCGTACGTACAAATGCAATGCAAAAATTACGATAATAAAGAGATATAAATTCAAATATAAAAAATGCAGGAGTATAAATACAAATTCACCATAACATAAAGGTATAGATGCAAAAGGCCCTAAAATAATTATAGAACAACCAAACAAAATTAAATTTCACTTTCCAAAATATTATTTTCTGGCATATTATTCAAACGGAGCCTTAGAAATTATGGTTAGAACTGAAATAAATCATACACAGTAGTAAATTATTGCAGGACAGTGTACGTAACAATAGAAAAAGGCAATCAATCCAACCTGGGTTCAGTAGAAAGAAGACTGTACATCATCAAATCTCGAGTAATTCCCTTCAATATCATATACTTCCCGAGGACACCTTCCTTCTCGAATCCAGCCTTCTCCAACACCCTCTGAGACCCCAGATTCTCAACAACAACCAGAGCTTCCAGTCTCCCCAAGTGTGGCCACTCCCTAAATATAGAACCAACAACCATCTTCACAGCTCGTGTGATGATCCCTCGGCCCCAATACTTGGTTGCAAGCACATAACGGAATTGAGCTCTGCATCTACCATTGCCGGATTCTGGGACACCGAAATAGATCCAACTGGCCGGTTGTTGTTCAGACAAATGGCCTTGTACCAAGGGTGAGGGATCGCATTGTCTTTGATGTGATTCACAGCGTCTTCTCTAGAGGTGTATGCATCCCATGGACAAACGAGCCACTTGATCGTCGGTGGCCCATACCATGAAATCATCCACGTCGGAGAGTTGAAGTGGCCGGAGGGTGATTTCGTCAACAACCTTCTCTTCATTTCCAGTTGGTTTTGAAGAATTTCCTTCCATTTTTATTTCTTCTGCTGCTCTGCTTCTTTTGTATGGTTTCTTCTTCACTTATCAAATCAAGTCTATTTATATAAGAGATGTATGGAGACTTTTTTTTTATAGCAATTACCCAAAATGTCCTTTTGACATTGCACAAAGCATGAGAGAAGTTTGGAGGTATTGGTAAAGACATTGGGGTTAATTTCGACTATCAAATATGTTTGATTACTCAGAGTGATTTAGAGTGGTGAGCAAGGGTGCAGATCTTATGTGATCTGGATCACAGGAAACCTCCTGTGAGCATCATAGGAGGTTGATATGTGTCCACAGTGAGCACCATTAAGAAGGGTGATCTGTAATTTTTAAAACCCTAAAAAAAGGAAAAATTTGGGGGACTATCACTTTACCCTGCTACTTGTTTCAGCCCGCCTAGAACACGTGTCAACCTACTATGAAGTTCACAGAAGGTTTCCTGCGATCCAGATCATAAAAGATCCTCATCCGGTGAGCAAGAGGTAAACAGAGAGACCAATTGAACGGCTACAATCTAATACTGATGCCAACTTTTTGTTGACTATTATTTTTGGATTCAGTCCAAACCCTACAGAAAAGTGATGGTTTGCCAATTTATAGCCCGATGGTGGGAAATAAAATAGATTTATTATAATAATTTTTACATTAATTGTACTTGAACTCTTCAATTATCTGACACAAGCATACCCCCCATTATGTGTTTTGACATAACAGTAACACCTCCTGTCAAAGTTTTTGGGTAGATGTCATTAACATAAATGTTGCAATTATTATTATATCCTCGTAATACCTTACTTATTTAAATTAAAAATAAAATTATTTATGAAAAAATAAATTTAGTCCACATTTATACTTTACCTAACTAATTCATTGCTTTAACCAAACTCTTTTCCTTTTCTCCCATTTATACTCGATCTAACCAATTCATTGCGACTATCAATGACCATTATGACCCCTCATAATGGTTGTTGAAATCAAACTGGTGCACTTAGTTAGCAACAGCAGCATTCAAGGTCTCTCAATAGTCGATGCAGAATAATCTTTGTTGTCCCGTGCCTAATTTCGAGCTCCCCAGGTCCAACACGGACGGTAGATAATTATTACCTCGTTGGGCCGGGCTTCTTGTCATCGGCTCAAAACATAATCGATGCAGAATAATCTTTGTTGTCCCGTGCCTAATTTCGAGCTCCATAGGTCCAACATGGGACGGTAGAAAATTATTACCTTGAAGGCCGGGCTTCTTGTCAAGGGCTCAAAATATAATCGAGCTCGCGATTGGACTGCACCGTGGGCCATGGACCCCCACCTATCACGCAGGCCAAGACCAAGTACTCTCCTATACAATGGACACACAGCCCACATTCTTAGTACAGCCATCAAAAATTTCAATTGGAGTTGGCAGGGGCCGCGCGGACGCAGGCCCCCTCTACCACAAATTATGACGTACACTCTTCCACTTGGGAAGATGTTAGGCGGACGCCCCTCCTGAGTGCAATGGAAGTCACCAACCTAGGCCATGAGCCTTCTTGATCACCCATTGACCCCGTCCAGGTAAGTATGTTTCAGCTAGGCATTTCAATCCTTATTTATATACCTGTTTACTTTGATTACTTTCTTACTTCTCCGATGTGGGACTCAAAGAAAGGAATTGTATTTGGTGAAATTGGTGAGTAAAGACTGAAATACCTAACTTTTGGTGATCCCATTTCTCTCATTTTCATTTTCTATAACTACTGCGAAAAGGAGTAACAGATTTTTTTTTTCTTCTCTGTAAATGGCTCCTTTGAAGAAATCGAAGAAAACCAAAAAGAAATCTATATATTTGAAGAAAAGCAGCGGCATCGCCATTGTTCCTTTAGAATCCAAAGCGATTGATTGCGACTGGTGGGATAATTTCTGGCAGAAGAACTCAAACACTCCAGGTTTTGTTATTCTGTAACCCACCCTTCAATTTCATTCTTTCTTCTTAATCTTTAGATTATACACCAAGTTGATGAAAACAGCTTCATGGGTATTCTTTATATTGAGTTAGAGTTTCTGTTTTTCAATTGGGTTTTCTCAACTTTTCTTATTACAGGAGTAATGGCTTCTCTTTTCTATCTTTTTGTTCTTATTTTCAGAGAGAAATAGATTATTCTGTAAAAAGCCCATGCCAGATTTCTTTTCTGCAATGTTAATATGATTATAACCCTCACTAGTAGGGTTTTAGAATAGAATTCCTTTTTGCTGTTCCCTTGTAATCTTTAACATTTATTTGGGGAATATTAGCTTAAAGAACATAGCTTTTCAAAACTTTACACATCCCATCTTCTATCATTATCATGAATTTCTATTCTTCTAATTCTCAAGTACCATAATCGTAAAGGAATGTATTATAACTGTGGATTCTTTTTAGTTAGCCCATCACCCATGTGTTAGGGACCTAACTGTTGTTCTAAACGCCCCATGAATTATGGAAACTCATTTGGTTAAGCACTTAACATATAGGATCGTAACATTCCACCATACCTAACTGTTGTTCTAAACGCCCCAGGAATTATGGAAACTCATTTGGTTAAGCACTTAACATATAGGATCATAACATTCCACCATGCTTCCGTAGCCGACGTCGACGGCGGCCCACTATCGACACTGACCCGCTGATAGCCCTTTCCTTGGTGGCTCCACTCACCTATCAATATTCAATGACTTAACACCATGCCCATTCATAATACCAAGGCATTTTAGTCCAGCCTATTAGTCGCCCCTTCCATGAGTTCATGACTCGAACTCATGACGTGGTGCCTGCTTTGATACCATTTGTTACGGACCTAACAGTTGTTCCAAAAGCCCCAAGACTTATGGAAACTCATTTGGTTAAGCACTTAACATGTAGGATCGTAACATTGTGGGATTGATATCTTAAGATTAGAATGGCAATGGTTAGACCATAGTTGCTAGGAAATGGTATGGGGTACAGGTACTGGTATTGGTAAGTTTATCTAAAAAAAGTATCAGGTATGATTCATTTGATATGCTATATATGTAATTTATCGGTATCTCATGATACTGAAAATAAAGACATTTAAAAGTAACATCCATTCATCTATATATAAAACAAATATATTATACACATCTTTTAAAAAATTCAATACTAACTTCAAATGTAAGTGTGCAAAGAAAAAGAGAAGAAATGCTAGGGTTTGTTAAGAGTTCTTAAGAACCTCAGCTATTTTTTTATTTATTTAATTACCTTTTGTATCATTAGTTAACTTTGACCTTTGGGAGTTTTTTATTTTTACTTTAAATGTTTTTTAATATCCCTCTTTTGACGGTTTTTCTCTACTTATGATTTTGGAAAACTTCATTAAGAATCCCAATAACATACTTCTTTTATTGCTTCCTAAAATCTCTCTAAAATTCTTGGTATTAATCTTATCTTTCTTCCCTTGACAAATTAACTATTGTAAGTAAACGTACAATTATATACTTAGTTACCAAAGGAGTAACGACGCAATTGTTAGGAATCCTGATTCCGAGACGTTTCCGAAACGCTCCCCGAATCGTTTCGTTCCAGTTCCTGAAACTGGTCCGATTGAGACTGATACTAAGGTGTCAATCACATTTCAATGCAACCCTGAGTTAGACAAGCTGCGGATATAGTCATGATTGAGGTTGTATTTTAAGAGGATCACTTGTACTTAGCATGAATTTTCACATGGGATAGGCTGAAAGGTTATATTTGGTAGTCATTCTTGCTCTAACAGAAAGCTAATTTAGAACAATGAGAACTGTACACTTTATACCGGCTTTCAGTAGCCTACTAGATCCCATCGAAGAATTAACTTCCACATGAATCATTGTAAGTTATTGTTATAGACAGCATTGACATCATTTGTTGGAGATACATAAAGAGCGACATTTGTAATCGTTGGCATGGTTCCCATTTTTTGGCATTATTTCTTTGATTATTAGGTGTGAATTGAGAGGTAGAGAGTCTATTTTTTTATTTTGAATTCTTGAGATGAATGTAAAATTGGGAAAATGGGAAGAGAGAGATGGCTTTGAGAAGCTCCAATAAGGTATGATTTTAATGGCCTATTGGGTTTTTTCCTTTGTGTATGTGGAAGAATATGTCGTTCTTTTGATCCGATCAATGTCTCTATTTTGGCCAAGAAGTGAACTTCTATTGTTTTTCCAAAAATGGACCAATGAATATGGGAGTTCAGTTCTGTTTACTCAAACAAATTACAAGTCGTACAATCCTTACATGGGAAGACAAATGAATACACATGCACATGAACCTCTCCATCTGTGTATAAGCAGTGAGATCTGTGGTCGGGTTTGTGTCTAGAATGGAAACAATTGTGGTGACTTGTAGAAGGAGGAAATTAGATGTGGAAGAGAAGCAGAAAAATGAGAGACGATATTTCTTGGGTGATGGATTATGCTGGGTCAATCTAGTGATTCCATTTGACTTCTATTATGTGGCTATTGGTTGTATTGGAAGAAAATTCTACGCCCATGTGGGGTATATTACCCCCACCCAGCTATTATTTTCTGCCACTTATCAATCTAAAACCCTAGAAGACATTAACCCTAAACTAGCTTCCACCTTAACTGGAGTATTTTCATAGAATCTTTTTCCGGTTGTATCTGCTTTCCCTCAAAAGAAAAAAAAAAAAAAAAAAAAAAAAATATAGGATTAGACTCTTAATTTTGGGTTCTGCATCAATCAGCTGCTTTGTTTATCAAAATGCTTTACCTATTGAGATTACCATCAGCTTGCCTTGTTAATCAATTGATTCTGTCAATGTGGATGTCTTTCTTGCTCTTTCACTTGGGAAATGTTTCTCTTAACGATGAAATTTTTGATATCTATTACTACATGTAACACAAACATGCAGGTTCAACAGTACCCTGTGATGAGGCTGAAGGATTTAAGTACTTTTTCAGAGTATCAAGGAAGACTTTTGACTACATATGTTCACTTGTGCGACAGGATCTTGTGTCAAGGCCTCCATCCGGTCTCATCAACATCGAGGGGAGGCTCCTCAGTGTTGAGAAGCAAGTTGCCATTGCCCTAAGAAGGTTAGCGTCGGGGGAGTCCCAAGTATCGGTAGGGTCTGCCTTTGGGGTTGGGCAGTCCACAGTGTCACAGGTGACTTGGAGATTCATTGAAGCCGTGGAGGAGCGAGCCAAGCACCACCTTAAGTGGCCTGATTCGGGCCGAATAGAGGAAATCAAGGCCAAGTTCGAAACATTATTCAGTTTTCCAAATTGCTGTGGAGCCATTGATGCCACACACATTGTTATGACCCTTCCAGCTGTTGAAACGTCCGATGATTGGTGCGACCAAGAGAATAACTACAGCATGTTCTTACAGGGAATCGTGGATGATGAGATGAGATTTCTCGATATTGTGACTGGTTGGCCTGGTGGCATGACCATTTCCCGGCTGTTGAGATGTTCGGGGTTCTTCAAACTCTGCGAGAATGGGGATCGTTTGAACAGACACGTCAGAAAGTTGCCAAATGGAGCGGAGATCAGAGAATTCATAGTAGGTGGCGCGGCACATCCTCTTCTTCCCTGGCTCATAACTCCTTATGAAGAAGGTAAAGCTCTGTCAGATTCAATGGTTGAATTCAATGCAAAGCACAAGACTGCGAGGTTGCTTGCCGAGAAGGCATTCTCACAGTTAAAGGGTACTTGGAGAATTCTTCACAAGGTTATGTGGAGACCGGACAAGCGGAAACTGCCCAGTATTATCTTAGTCTGCTGTCTACTTCACAATATTGTCATCGACAATGGAAATGAACTGCATGCCGATGTCTGTTTGTCCGATCACCATGACTCAGGCTATGGAGAACATGGTTGTCAGCAAGCTGATCACCAACAAGGGAAAGTCATGAGAGAAAATCTAACAAAAAACTTAACAGTACTGTGAAGGGGAGCCTTCTCTAATGGATTGATCAAAAATCTTACTCTTGGGGTTACTGGAGCTTTTGTGCTTGGCCTAGTTTCAAGCTTTTGCACTCCTTTTCTTCTACATTTAGCAGGATTGAGCAGCAGAGCATTTTAACAACTGATCCTAACATTTTGAGGAGATGGAAAGAGACCCCTTATTGTAATTTTAAGAAAAGAAAAAAAAAAAAAAAAAAAAGGAAACAAACATAAAGATGAAAAACTGTGCTTTCTTGTGCAATCGAAGTGTCTTCCATAAACACCATTGTTAACATTATCGTGATCCTTAAAGCTGCATCAATCCTGTTTCACAATTTCAGTCTATCTAGATTTCAAGGTTCTAAATTTCGATATCGTCAGACATTTCACTAGATTTTTCTGGTAATATTTTGTCGATCTAATGGAATATTTTGTCATGTTTGGAGAAATATTGAGAAAATGTTTTGTTATATTTCATCCAAATTTTCACAAAATGGGGAATTGAATTCCCCCTTACATTTTGTCTCACTAGGGTGGTATGTTGGAGAAATATTGGAAAAATATTTTGTTATATTTCGTCCAAATTTTGACAAATGGGGAATTGAATTCCCACCCCTACATTTTGTCTCGTTGAGGTGGTATGTCGGCAAAATTTAAAACCTTGCTAGATCTATTTGCTCTGGCTCTATCATGCACGGCCACAACATTTTGACCATCATTTTGTACGTTTTTCTTTTCCAAAAGCATTATATGTACCCAATATAGATTATAAAAATGCTCATAGCCCCTGAAAAAGAAAAGGCCCAGGATAACCAAAAATAGATTGGAAGCAATTAACAGAAAGAGGAATGGTAAGGTCATTGTGCAACTTTTCAATCACTTTTTTTTTTTTTTTTTTTTGGGTTTCTTTCAAAGCTTCGATTGCAGAATTGAAAACTAGAAAAGGGCATTGATCTTGAACACCAACATTTCATTTCTTTCAAAGAGTATAGGAAAAGTGGCAAAAGGACCAAAAATGATGCAACAGACAACAAACTGAAATAAACCATATATTGCATTCTGTTACAGCATATCTTCAATTGTTCTGGACAATATTTTGCCAATTTGGTGTCATTAACCCCATTTTTGTAGCCCCTCTGGTTAACAAACAGTTCCTCTCAAAACTCTTCAAGGAAAACATCATGGTTTTACAGAAAAAAGAGAAACTGGTCTGGAGAGCCCAATATACTCTTACCTGTCCAATTAACTGGACCAAAATCCCCAACAGAACACAACATGAATTCTCACAACACTGAAACCGAATCCATCACCACCTAAACCTTAATCAAACCTAGATCTTCAGCACTGAACAACCAAGAATTGTGCCATGACACTGTGTCATTGGCGTTACCTGATGCCAAATTGGTCTCTCGCTCCCAATCGTCAGGACATCCACATCAGAGAGTGGCTTGATGTCTAAATTCAACCGGCCGGGCCCAATCACCCCTCCTATGATGTAGAGTTCATCTCCTAAACCAGTCATGGCAAATCCAATTCTGCTTTGGAAGTCATATGCCGATGCTACCACCTTCCTACGTTTCTTCTCCTTGTCTTGCTTGTAAATGAATCCATGGCTCAACACATATATCTCTCCTCGGACCACTGCCATTGGACCATGGAGCCAACCATAGTCCTCAACCGTCCACCTGTGCTCGGCATTGTCCAAAACCTGCACTGTCGACAGCCCCTTGTGCAGGACATGCACCTTCCCGCCTACCACCAACCCAGAGCATGCAGAGTTGTGGGTATGATGGAGATCAGGTATTGAGACCCACACATCCTTCTTAGTGTCATAAATCTCTGCCTTTGAAATCGACTTCCGGCAGTTTGTGAAACCACCGGCAACAACTATCTTTCCATCCAGAACACAACAAGCAAACATGGCACGAGGGACAAGCATGGATGCCCGCTGAGCCCAGTGCCGAAGGATGGGGTCATAACACCAGACCTCATCAGTTGCAAAAATCCCATCATGATCCCCAGTCTGTGGGTCAACAGCATCACTGCCACCACCAAGGACAAACAGCTTTCCTGCGGTGGAAACAACGCCAAAATGTGCTAAGTGCCTGATATCTGATGGCAGAACTGGCAGGGTCATCCACAGGTCTTTGAGAGGATCGTAAAGCTGCCACAAATTCTCAGGTTCGAATGCACATACGCACAAGACTTCCTCTGATGCCCCAACTTCATGCCGAGCCTTGATCAACTCCTGACTGCGAAGGGCACTTCTCCACGAACGACAAACAAGCTGCAATTTTGGATGGAGGAAGAAGGGCACCCGAGCAAGGCACCTGAGGGAAACTGCGTCAGGAAGGCCTTCAATCAATCCGGACATAATGGTGACTCCTACATCCACTTTAGATATATCTTCAATGGAGAGTGATGGCATATGCTTTAAAGTTGGTATCAATGTGGTGTGCACAATCTGAAAAACAAAGTGCACAATGCTCAAGGTAAAAATAGATAACATCATCAGCTTTATAACCTTTATTT
>JAUPMG010000006.1:13352168-13364810 GCA_031762675.1 Pachysandra terminalis | reverse complement strand
CCTTATTCTCTGGTTGATGATTGTAATTGGTTCCTCTTAAAACATTTTATCCTTTTACAAATCCGTCATCACCAATACTATCTTCTTCTCGGTCGCTTCTTGGATGTTGGTGCTCCTTGAATTCAGAGGGATTTCCATTTATGATATTACGAGAGATTGGTCTACAGCTTGTCAGTCCTCTTCTTGGAAAGCACAAACGCCGGCTACTTGGAATCCCCCTAGCGATGGATGTATTAAGATGAATTTTGATGGTTCATCTATAGGTAACCCCGGCCCCTCTGGGGTGGGCGGCCTTTTCCGTGATCACACTGGGTATGTCATCCGACTTTTCTCTGGTCCGATCGTGAGGAGGATTTGATGTGCGCCGAGCTTCAGACCCTCATCACCGGTCTGAGAGAGGTGAAGGCTCACAGATTTGGACCTTTAGAGGCGGATGGGGATTTCAAATCAGTGATCTCATGGATGTCGAGTTCTAGGGGTACCCCTTGGAGGTATGCGCACTTGATCCGGCTTGCCCGCTCGTTATGTGATGGACTGAGTATTTCTTTATCTCATACTCCGATTAGGGTAAACGAGCTGGCCGATTTTTTAGCCCGGGAGGGAGTCGAGAGAGATGGGTTGTTTTCGGGTACTTCAGCTGGAGGAACCTTTGGGGGGTTAGATTGTACTTTTGGAGGTGTAATTTAGTCTTTACTTTATCTTTCTTTTTCTTTCTTCGTGCTACCCATCTCAAATAGCCTGTGTTATCCTTATTTGTACTCTCTTTTCCATTTATTTCATGATCTCGTTAACTATCCAAAAAAAAAATGATGGTGGTATGAGGTATATGTTCAGATTCCTAATATCTGAATTGTTTCATGACATCTATTGTTGAATCTTGAAATCTTGTTAAGCACACACGACACGTGGACTCTTGATTGGCATTTACAAGCGACCATTCTTATTTAAATCTACAAATGAAAGCAAATAGAAATGCTCTGTTCTCTCTCTTAATCCGAAAATCCTTTTTCACACCAAATCATTTTGTTTACCACATTCTTTCGATTATACATTATTTTTTCATTGAGTTTTATTACTTGTTCATCTTTTACGAATAATGAAATTAGACTCTAGTCATGTGACTTGTTGGCTTTATCAGTTCTTCAAACCATCAACGGGAATACATACTTGAAGTGAAACTGCTGAAGATTCCAAAGGAGAATCATTGATCTGATCCTTTGTCAGAGATGGGTTGGAAAGCAGCTCAGAAACTCATACAGAATTGGAAGATTCTCAGAGGAGACAATGTAACAGCGAGCATATTTGTTCCCAGATCCTTTCATCTCTCTTTTCTAAATTCTATTCTCTTTTCCCAATTTTTGAATTGATAAAAATGTAATTTTATCCTCTTAATTATTTGAAGGTGATGATTATGAGGGGAAAAGATAAAGGCGAGACTGGAATTATCAAGCATGTGATTCGGTCTCAAAATCGCATTATTGTTGAGGGAAAGAATCTGGTTAGAGACTTTAAATTTCTTCTCCTTTACTCTCTTTATCCTTTTCATACTCTTTCTGAAGTATGTTTGCGGAATCATTTCATATTATTTTGGTTTTATGCATAAATGTATGTTTCTCTCTCTCTCTCGAAATATATATAGAGTGATAGATAGATACAGATATGTGTGTATGTGTGTGTTTCTTGCAAAAATGAATTAAAATCTTATCCACAACAAATATTTACCTGATGACCTATTAAAACTCAGAAAAAAACAAACAACCATAATGAGCAGTTTTGGATTCACAGACTGGAGTAAGTTAAATTTGATGCCTCTTAACTCTTATTGTTAGGTTAGTCATGTTCCCTTGTTTTGGTTTGACATGTCTCTTTCACATTACCACTGTATTATTGTTATTCATTAAAAGTTTGTCACCACTGAATTATTTCATCATCAGCAGCAAATGCCTTATCCCAACTAGGCATGTTACCATCGTTTTGATTTTGACATGGATGTTTCGCATTATTTTTCATTTAAAATCTAAGGTACACTTTAACATCAAGAAAAAAAAAAAATCGAAGATACACTTTGCTTATTATGGAAGGATGACTGGCAAATCAAGGTCACTATACAGCTTAAATGGCCGCACATGAAATGATGAAACACAATGGTGGAAGTTGTTATGGATATGCTTAGCATAAAGTTATCTGTGAAGTCATTGATGAAAAGACATAGAGCACCGGTGCTTCTAGCACCATGACAGTTAGTTGGCCAAGATGGCTTTCAGACTTTCTGTTATCTAGTCCCTTGTATTTGTGATAGTTGAAAAGTGGAGATAATTGTGTTATGTAGCATTACTATGATCTCATTTCACATGTACTTGACATGAATTAGGTACACTTTTGACCGTGCTTGGTTAGCCAAATTATGGTTGACCCCTTTTCTTTCAATAGTAGTTTTCTTTCATGTCTGACATGTCTTATTACTTGAATCTCATTATGCATTTGAGTGGATGATTGGAAAATCAACATTTGTTTTCCTGCAGCCATTTATGCTCAGATGAATTTCCTTGGTTTGCATATCCTAATTGATACTATGAATTGGCATCAGTATTTGTTTCTACCTATTGCTACCCTTCTATGGTGAAAGACAAATTATAACACACACAAACAAATAAACAAACAAACAAAAACATGTTATCTTTATTGTCTTTACAGGTGAAGAAACACATTAAGCAAGGGCAGGGTCATGAAGGTGGAATTTTCACGGTTGAAGCCCCTTTTCATGTCTCAAATGTTCAAGTTCTGGACCCAGTCACAGGGTAAGGATGTGTTTGATATTATATAGCTTACTGGAGTTTTCATCTTTATGTGTGTACCTCCACCTCTCTCATTCACCCTGCTTTGAAGGAATTGTCACTTTTGCTTGCTTATTCAGGAAACCTTGTAAGGTTGGCGTCCGATACTTGGAAGATGGTACCAAGGTAAGAGTTTCTAGAGGTCAAGGAGCGTCAGAGTCCATTATTCCTCGTCCTGAGATCTTAAAAATAAGGTCCACACCAAGACCTTCGATAGGTATTTGTCCGAGCTTTCTTGCTTGTGAATTTTTTCATGATAACATTTTGTCATGTTTTAGTTTTTCATTCTGCAACTGCATATGTTTGGAGAAACTTTCACATGCCACATAGTTTTGTACAATTATTGTTGAATGTACCTTTGTGGCAGGCAATTTGGCTGGCCTTGAAGGTTGGGTTATATGTGTGTGTGTGTGTGCGCGTGTGCGTGTGAGGAAAAGAGAACTCTAGGTTCCTTTTATGTGTTTCTATGTACTTGTGGTTTGTGCAATAATCTGATGCGATATGGTGTTCTGGTTTCACCTCTTTTGCAGTTGGTCCCAAAGACACGCCAATGGAACTTGTGATGGAGAAGACATATGACCTTAAAACTGGGAAGGGAATGCCAGGCCTTTAAGAAGATTCAGGTTCTTCATTGTTTTCATGTTGTAGGAGAAATGGCTGAGTGTGTGAAATTTTGGGCTAATGCTTGGCTTGCAAAAAGCTGGGCTCACAAAAATGCTTAGCTTAGTGCTGTGATGCCCTAATCGGTAAATAAGAGCTATTTAACCACAATAAACAGCTAAAGTTGCTATTTTTGTTGATGTACGTGGTCGATTTTAGGTTGGATAAAGTTTTTTGAAGTTTGAGAGAATCTCAACTATTCGCCTAAATCGAAGAATTGGTAGTACAACATGCACAGACGAAAAAAAAAATTGAGAGGATTTATGTGGTTTGGCAAAATTGTCTGCATTCGTAGTCATGCCTTTCATTCAACATAGAGATTTACAATTGTTCCTTACATGATACATATTACACACCGTAAATGAGAGAAAAGAAGAAAGATGAAAATCCTATGGTCGAGGAGAGAAGAAGTCCTCTTTGTCTTTTGTTTTCTAAGCTGGAGAAGCAGATTTCCTTGTTTGTCTCTCCTTCGAAGAAGAAAGGTCTCCCCTCCTCCCAATTTTCTTCTGTCTCCTGAAGAGGGAAAGTCCTCTCTTTATTGTTCTTTCTTAATTTGTCTTGACAAGCCAACTTCTTGTTCTTTCTTGAAAATGCAATCTCTTCTTCCCTCAATGAAAAAGATTGACATAATCCGTTAAATGATAGGTATGAGAATTTATGCATGTGAGAAGAAATTATATGTATAAAAAATATATTTTATAATTTATAAAATAACCAAATGAGTGAACAATGATAAATAGTCATTCGGATGAATAGTACTTCAAGTGAAGAGTATCTCAAGTGAACAGTAACTTGGATAAATAATATCTCAAGTGTGAATAGTCCCTCGAATGAATTATAATTCGTATGAACAATAATTTAGCTGAATAGTGCCTCGAGTGAGCAATAACTCGATGGATGATGAACAGTGTTATCAATGGGTGATGACAGTATTTTTTAGGGTTGATAAACAGTGATTTTAGTACACAATAAAATAATATTATGAGCCTTAATTGGTTAAACATATATCGTCAATTTAAAAACCGTGATGAAACGAGCTCAAACCATGCATTCCAGAAAATACGCAGACATTGAAATGGCACTCAAAACAGGTATTATTCAAGAGAATGATAGACTAAAAGCTAGCTAAAGCTTTCATTATTTATAACTCCACACGTACACAGCTACTTGGATACATAGCCTGGATTCTACTTTCTTTTATTCCTCACAGTTATTACGTACGTTGACGAAACATACCCATCCTCCGCCTCAAGCACGGAGGAAGTCCAAAACCGACAGCAAAGGACGGCGGCCCACCTTCATCTTCTTCAGCTGGCCACCGTGCCTTCCCTCCTCATATTCTCTCTGACACTCCGTCAGACACTGCTGCCTCTGCCTCGGTTCCTGCCGCTGGCATTCCTCCTGGCACTCCTCGTACTCACGTCGTGGACTCTCTTGGTCTCTCTGTGACTCTTCAAACTGCTCCTTGCACTGCCTCCGGCACTGTTCTTCCTCCTGCCTCCGTCCTTTTCCTTCCTGTCGCTGGCAATCGTGCTCGCACTGCTGCAATTCACGATATGGGTCTTGTTGGTTTCCTCGGCTGTATTGCTCCTCGCACTGCCTCTGGCAATGCTGGCCTTGTCGTTGTTCTTCGCATCTCTGCTGACATTGTCGGTAGCCTCTCTCTTGCTGTTGTTGCTCTCTGTAATGCTGCTCGCATTGTTGCTGGCACTCTTGCTGGCCTTGGCAACGTTGCTGACATTGTCGGAGCTCTTGCTCGAGTTCTTCTTCCCGGCTGGAAGCGAGAGACGAGGTGACGGAGAGGAGGAGGAGAGAGAGGAGGAATAAGAGGGAAGGAAGCTTTGTTTTGATCGCCATTACTAACTCTCTTGGAAGCTTTAGTGTTTGGATGAAGAAGAGCGTGGAGTGAAGTCGGGTATTTATAGAGCGGGAAATTCGAATAAGGTTGATATTTGGCAGTTAAAGCTGCTTGACGTGTCAATCACCGCTGACGCATCGCCGCGTCCGGACGAACTGATCACGTGGTCTTGTAAGTACAAATTATTAGAACGATTAGGAACTTTATCTGACATTACTAAGGGTATTGTAGTCATTTGATGTGTCACTTAGTGCTTGATTGAAACGTGTCAAGTAAGGGAACATCTGATTACCAAATGGAAATGTTTGAATGACATTTACACCCTTGTAAACTAGAGAAAGTATCCTTTATTTTTTGTTTCAGAAGAGGACAGAGAGGTGTTAAGTGTCAACCACCAAGCAGACAACACCTTGTTGGTAGCGAAGTGCCGGACGGTGAAGACACGCCGCGTCCTCCCTCGTGCATGCATGAGAATATTCTAACTGCTACATCTTGTTTCTAAGTACAGACGCCGTACTTGGTTTTGACACGGCGATATTTCTCTAGATGATTCTGACACATATTGTGCACATACGTCCACCACATGGTGGTGGTCACCGGTTGTGATCCCCGATGAGTAGTGGTGGTGGTGGTGATGGTTGAGAGATTAGGAACGGGTTTGGTATTAGGGGCTCATTTAGGGTGGCAATGGGTCTGGTGACTTTTCTGACCCGATCAGTCCAATTTATATTTGGACGGGTTTGAGCAAGAGTTAGTATCCCATAGTTGGGTTGAGCTGAAATTTAAGGCCTGATCAATATTTTGGGCCACGCTTGGATTTATATTAAATTAGTTCGACACGACATTACTGACTAATATATAATTTTTACTTAAAGTTTATTATCATCTTGTGGTTGTAGGCTTTAGCTTATTGTGAGAAGTCTGGCAGTAATAAAATATTAATATTTTTGTCTTATTTGGACAAATTTGGGCAGGTTCGGGTTTGACAAATTATACCATGGTCGAGCTTGGGCACAGTGTCATGCCCGAAGTTCGGACCAGGCCGGACTCGAGCTAACAAAATTTCTCTTGTATATAGATTTTGGCCGGACCCGAGCCCGGCCCGTTCCCACCCCTAGTCAAAACCCACCCCAAACCCGCTCCATTGCCATTCATTGGAGCCCAACTCAGTATTTGGACTTGGGTTTCCATTTTCATTTTTAGCCCAAAGCTTAACCCATCCGAGCCCAGTCCAAAACTGTATGTAATCAATCCTATAGGTATTTTAGTAATTTAATATCTTCCGGGATACTTGAGTTAAAGTTGAAAACTTTAACTAGAGGTCGGTGAGCTGGGGACCACCGAAGATTATATAAACAGAGAGGGAAAATCAACTACCAACGTACTCTTCAGGGACTCCTCTTTCTCTCTCTCTGAACCCAAACCCTAATTTTTCTTTCTTCTGCTCTTCGCTTTCAAACCCTAGAACTCAACCTGCTTCATTCTGCATCATTTCGAAAACCCCTAACAACAATAATTCCGGCGAAACGCTCGCGCATTGTTAGATCTTCGAGCCTTGGAGAGATCGATGTTTCCAATCACGTGCAGTCGACTGAATCTCCGGCCACACAGTGGGGGAAACGACCAGATCCAGCCGCCTTCGCAAAACCAGTTCAGAATATGACTAGCATTTTGAAGCCGTCGGTTGCGAAACATGATCAATCTTGCCCGAGGGTTCTTATGCTTGCTTCGCCGGATCGGGATACCAGTAAGGAGATGTCAGAGATGAATGCCGATGGACGGGTTGGGGGATTTCTTGAGTCATGTTACTACTGCAAGAGAAATATCGGAGAGAAAGATGAAGTGTTCATGTATAGGTAAAAGAGTGTTTATTTCTTTCGTTGTTTTGCTCTGTTTTTCGTTCTTGTTTTGAGATTCCTCGAATGCTTCTGTGACTATTTTTTTGCTAATCACATTTCTTTTGCATCGTGTGATCTATTTTAGTTTTAAGTTCGTCTGTTATAGCTTACTGTAATTTTTCACCATTCTTGATTAGTTATTTCTTGTTTCATGGAACTGGCATCGACGCTCATCAAGTTTCTGTGTAATTCTTCAAATTAATATGTAGTTTTAGAATTTATTCATTTGAATTTAAAATTACATCTTCAAGGTTGCCATAATTTTCACTGCACAATTATACTTTGAAGTTTGAATAGTGCGGGAAACTATGATTACGAATTGTTCATGAATTAATTGTTGGCTTGTCTATGCTATAGAATTATTGATGGACTGTTAATTACATATACTCGTTCTTCTTTCCGTTTGTTCTTCTATGTCAAAGGAGAAAGATTCTAGTCTGCCTCACCAGGTTTAGTTGCCTGGTGAGCATGGACTTTTCTGTCAAATAGAGCGATGATGTGGCTATTCCAAATTGTCCACCTCATGGTACGAAGGATAGGCCGATCCAACTTGGGATCGGCTCGGGACGAGTCGCGATCCCAAGCCGATACCTAATTTATTAAAAATTCTCTGACTCGGTCTGAAACTGAGTCAGATCGGACGATCCAATATGGATCGTCCGGCACCCCTCAAAAAGTTCCTTTTTTAAAAAAAAAAAAAAATTGGGCCATGTTTTTGATCGCCGATACAGAGTTTAAACACTATGGTTCACCTGACATGGTTTCTTCTAAATAGGGCACGCGGACAATGTTGCAAGCCACATCATCCTAGTAATACATACATGTATAATATAATTATTTATTATGTTTAACGGGCATCCATTGGATTTTTTAAAATTTTGAAGTTTTGCATAGGAAAGAATTTAGTAGAGGCCTTTTTACCACGTGTTAAATGTTTCTGAGGCTGAAACTTAAGAGTGTGAGGTGGGGTCCACTGGAAGTACACATGGGCAAGTGAGCTCTCTTCAAATAAGCTGTCACGTGTCAAATCCATGCCCTACACTGGGGTTATAAGTCTTAAGAGTGTTTCACCAGATAACCACCCTTTATATTAAATATTAGGTGACTACAAAATTCGTTATAGTTATTTTATGCCAAAAATAAACCAATGGACTTGAAGATGAACATGTTATGTTTCTTCCTGTCCTTAATGTTTAGCTCTTTCTTTGACTCTTAATTTTCATGAATTGGTGATTGCAGATTATTCCTTTTATTGCAGTGGCATGCATTGTGCTTCATCTATGTATTGAAGTCATATATAAATGGTTTACATATCGAGTAAAGTTTTATTTTTCTGCTTTACTTGCAATTTTGGCACTGAGATTTGATTATGCAGTTACTTGCATGCATTTTGTACCCCTGAATGCCGAGCTAGACAGATTGCTCTGGACAAGGAAGTGAAGAAAGATTCTGGAGAATCACCTGGCATGACCATGACTGAGAACCGCTGGACGACCAATGTGAAAAATCAGATTGGTGATCAATATGGGAAATGACCCTGATTAATTGCTGCTGGATGAACAAGGTGAAAAATCAGATTCGTGCTCAAAATAGAAACCGTGCAGTTGCTTAGTCTTGTATTTAACACCAAATTCATCTACAAACTGCAGCAGTGCACAGCTGTCAGGTTTTTGTTGATTGGCTTGCACTTTTGAATAGAAAGGGGCATCATTAGCACTTAGTTTCTCATACCAAGTTCTTGGGTCTTGTACAGTTTGATTTTTTTTCTTCTTAGAGAGGATCAGAAATACCATGCTGCCTTTAAAAGGAATGGATTTTATTCTGTATCTTTGACTAAACTCAAAATTTCTGCTATGAATGCCAAGATTTACCAATTTCCAGTGTATTGTATGCTTTATGTGATGAAATATAGAAAATCAGTAGTGGAATTTATCAACTCTGAAGTCATGCATGTTCTCCGAATGGTATTAATCTTGTTAAATCTTTCTTCGCATGTGTACCTACTTTTTGACTCTTTTTATACTAAATGTGTCAATTGATGTCCATATATGTCTACGAGCATAAATAGAATAGTTGACATTGCTGGGATTTGTGTTGAGCTCCATCCTTCTGAACATGGAATAAGCTAGATAGGTAACTTTTCCAAAAATGTACCATTTTGTGTTTTGTCACTGATATCGGACTTCCAACCTGCTGTAGTTGAAAATTTAATAGGGTGCATAGGATGTGGATGAGCAGGGCATGTTCGTGTTCGGACATCTAGGAAATGCTCTTAATAATTTCTTGTCTATTGTAGGATTTCAGTAATCAAAAAACTTGTTAAACTATACATGATTGGCAAGGAACCAACTCGAGAAAGACACTGAACCATCAAAACAGAAGAAACATATAAACATAAAAACACTCTGAAACACAGCAGCACCTACAGTCTGAAGAAATTAAACAACTAGACTACACCTACATCAGAGATCAGAAATGACAGCATAATGCAGACCTAATTAGATCTCATCCTTCAATCACTCCCTCTCTAGGGTTTCTTCGAAACAGTGTTTCTCTCTTCAATCCATCTTTTGCTTGCCAATCTGCAAAGGGTCTTGCTTCCCGTGTCAATGGCCCAAAATTATGTCCATACTAGCAGCTAAGAACTTAGCAAATCTGCATAAAAGTGCCAATCTCCATGTTTTCCTGTGTGTTATTCCCATCCATGTAATAACTGTGGCGAATCTCCTTCAATTATGACAGAATTCAATCCAAATGTATATGCCTCCCGAAACCTTTTATTATAGCCATAATTTCAGCTGTAGTGGTGGTCCATATTGTTCTCCCTCATAGGGAGGTTCCTGTTCTCTATTCTAGTTAAAGCAGGGTTGAACTAATCTAGTGCCTAGTTGGGAGGAATAAACTTACACTAGCTGATGGAGTTTACATCGAAATCATTACATTATTGTGGCCTGGACTTGTGACTTCCAGTTTATAAACATGTGCCTATATGATGGAAATTCAATCTCCCAATACTGGTCTCTCCATTCTTTACACACACGCGGGCGGGCGTGCACATACACACACACTAAAAAAAAAAAATTAAAAAAAAAAGAGCACTTGTGTTTACTATTCAGGAGGCATTATTTTGAGTTTCAAATCATGCACACTATAGCAAATCAGAATGCAACTACAGCTTTATCTTTTCTGTATACATACAAAAACTAATAAGATGTTGCTTATTATCTGAAGCAAAAGAGAGAAAAATTACTATATAAAATAAAATTATTGTTCAGTTTAGCTTGCTTGTACATCTACTGAACCAGGATTTGATTATTGATGCTTCTATTGATCAGATGTGAGTTGATAGCTTTTCCAAGATCCGTATCTTGCTTAGAAATATCACTCATGCGTGTCACATAGTTTGCATCATTATACTATAACATGGCCAACCCCATATTTATGGATATTGATTGCCTGTATTTACAACTTCTTATTATGGATAATTCTTATATACAGCATTTTCTTTAATAATGTGGACTTCAGATTATCACCAATTCTAACATTATTTTTTTCCTTTTTGTAAGCCTTCAATACCAACTTTATTGCCATTAACAGAGAAGATTTTCAACAATCTGACATGAATTGCTCAAATATAAAGACACTTCTTACCATACTTGTTTCTTTTATTTATTTTTTATTTTTTACTTTGGTGTGTGTGTGTGTGTGTGTGCAACTTCTGATCATACATTGCTATTTGTTCATAAAGACTGCCTAGACCTGGTTGGCCTTTGGAAGGTAATTATCAGAACCAAACCCAAAAGTTATTCTACATCACTACTTTGATCAATTAGGTGTTTGTTCTTTGTAACTCAAATTAGAGAATATCTTCTTGGCTTTGTTTTGAAGGATACAGCTTTCTCTACTTTCTTCTCCCCTTTTAGCTTTCTTCTCAGACTGGAGAATCTAATATATTATGAATCATAAAGTTTTATAGGAAGCAGCATTGGATTATAGTTGGTTGTTGCAGATTCTTAAAATAGCAGGTCGCGTACATCAGAAACTAGACATGACAGACGGCTGGAACAAATGATCTAATCACCGCGAGGATTATAAGGTACTTTTCAAAAAATTTTAATTAAATTTTATTAAAATGAGCTGATGATGAGGTTACCTTAGATCATTGTTTTTTTTCTTTTCATGAATTTTAATGACCAAGTTAAGATGTGGACTAGAGCATCCAAAGGCGTTTACTGTTAACAGTTATTTAGAAGTTGGTGATAGTTTCTGTATGGGTTCAGCCTCCACAACTGAACTCTTTGAACAGAGGACTCATCTTTTAATCAAATGTTCTCAAAACGGAATGGTTCGATACTATTGTGAAATCTCCTAACCGCTGCACTCTCATATCAAGGCGCCAATTAGAGGTGCAATTTGGGTCAGTTAAACCCAAAACAACCGAATCAAACTCGGTTTGATTCGGTTTGGGTGTGAGTTGAAGCTCAGTTAAACCGAACCGAACCAAAACCTGAACTTTAGTATATATAATTCTAAACTGAACCAAACCGAACTGATTTAAACTGAATTATAGTCTATCTCTTTCTCTATATATATATTAACTATATGTGATATATATGATATATTTATATTGTGTAAGAAATATAAAACATGATATTTTATATGTACAATCTAATTCTAAAAACCATTGTATTAACCTGACCCAAACCGAACCGAACTGAAATTTGGGTTGGGTTTAGGTTTTCTATTTCAATTCGATTCGGTTTTCAGGTTGGGAAGTTTGGTTCTCAATTTGGTTTTGGGTTGACCTTCACCAATGTTGGTTCGGTCTTGGGCTGATGTCAATCGAAACCAAACCGAACCGAGTTGAACCCCTAGCGCCAATAAAGGGCAGACCTAGGACTATGATTGACAGTCTAACTTAGACTTGATTTCAGGAGCCGGATCTGCTGTGCTGAATAATCGTGTGCTGAGCACCTGGTGGCGACACCTGTCGAATGTGGACCCCACGACATAACGGCAGCTTAACTCCGTTTGAAGCCACCGTCAAGGTTTTCAGCACAGCAGATCCGGCTCCCTCCCGTACGAACAGATCATTCTCTCTCTCTCCCTCTCTCCCTTCTCCGTCTTCTCTTGTACAAAAACAATTCTCTCTCTCTCTCTCTCTCTCTCTCTCTCTCTCTTTTTTGTGAATTGCTTCACGAATCTCCATTACGGACCTTCGATTAGTCCCCGATTGGCGAAGACGATCGGGTGGCCTGAAATCAAGGATCGGTGATGGTAAAGTTATCGGGAAGTTGATTCAGAGCTTCTCGAAGACAAGAAGTGTAACGAACATCGAAAGACTGCTTAATCAGACCCAATTGCGATCCCGTCGTCGTCGTCGATTCCGTCA
>JAUPMG010000006.1:13315345-13333132 GCA_031762675.1 Pachysandra terminalis | reverse complement strand
TTAAACGGTATCTCAAAAAAATGAATTTTTTTTTCTTACAAAACGTTTTAAACGAAGTTACGTTTATGCAATAACGCGATTTTTTTCAAAAAAACATGCCGTTTTAAACGGCATTTTGCTAACAATGCACGGGAGAATCTCCTGTGTATAGTACACAGAAAATTCTCACTCATCTCACACGAGGTTGGTTGTTAACAAAGGCTGATTTCTTAAAACCCTAAGAAAAGGGTAAACCTGGGTCACCACTCTAGAAAAAGGATGAATCTGGGGCTATCATTTTAACGGACGGGATATTCTCTTATGAAGATCCATGGTATTATGAAGATCCCTGGTATGCAAACAGCTTCATGACAGAAGATCCTGAGTTTGCTTAGGACACGTATGTTAATAGAAGATGTGTTTCCATCTTTACTACAATCGTCTCTGTTTCTGTTTTTCAATATGTTTCTTTTTGTGGGTTTTTCGATTTTTCAGGGAAGACCAACGTACTGAACCAGATGCCGAGGGAGGCACTAGAGCTTTCGTTTAATTATCCAGGTAAGGAGGTGGAAAAGATCTTTAAGAATCAGGATAAGGAGTTCTTCTTCCCTGGGCCTCATCTACACCAGGGAAGTAGCGGTTTTGCTTATGCTTAAGATGTGATCTTGGAGGGATCAGTTGGCTTTTTGTAGTTATAGGTGTTGAAGGTAAATATGTAAGCGAATAACTCGTAGTAGTAGTACGTATGATACGTACTTGTGATGAATAAGAGAGCTTCCCTTGTTAATAAAGATGGGAGTTTTGGTTTCGATCTCTTTTCATGGGATAAGATGATTGTTGAAAACTTGAAAAACAACATGAGCTAAATTGCGCTGTAAGCTCAACATGCGCTCATTTGAGATTGATATCTTGAGAGAGATGTAAGAATATTCTCTTCGAAGAGACTAAATTAATTGCGCTCTAAGCAGTTTAGAAAGAGAGTAGTTCGTCTGCCCAACCAGTTTAGAAAGAGAGCAAAGTAGTTGCACTATCGCCAGTACGCTCTAACCAGTTTAGAAAAGAGAGCAATGTAGTTGCACGCCTGTTCCAACAGCCGACGTCATCAGCCGAGTGGCAATGGGCTGGGTGACCCACCCTATATGCTTGGCGGGTTTAGGCCGAGTTAGTGGTCTATAGGGTCCGGGTAAGAGTTAGTAGTCGGTCGGATTTAAGGTCCGATCAGTTTTTCGGATCCTATCTAGTCGGACCCAAGATTATTAATATATAATTTATACCAACTATTATATCTTAAATCCGGCCAGTTTTTCGGATCAGGTTTAGAATTATATTAAATTAGTCCTATCTAATCGGGTCCAAGATTATTAATATATAACTTTTATTTATACTAATTATTATATCTTGTTATTGAAACTTCGTAATAAAAAGTTTCTTTTTTGCTCGTGAAGGCCTTAGGTTAGAATCCTAATAACAAAATAGTAGTATTTTTATCTCATTTAAATAAACATGGGTGGACTCGGGCTTGGTATCCATAACATGGACCGGTTTGGACAAACACTGAATCGCGAAACAGAGCAGATTGGGGCCAACAAAATAACTTTTATTGGTAGATCGTGGTCCGACCTGAGCCCCGCATTGGCCTGACTTGGGCCGGCCCAGCCCGGCCCTTTACCACCCCTAGTACATGGTGACGAGATATTAGCCTGCCGGACCGACATGCACAGGCCCGCCCTTTTGGACACCGCATGCACAAAATGCTGATCTACAAACCGAGTTGGCCCATAAATAAAACCCGAAAGAGCCATCTTACATGCACATACTCAAAAGCCCACCAAGGGCAACTGCTGCTATTCAAAAATAAATATACATGTCATTGAATAGATAGAGAAAACCAAAAATTACCTTCACTGTACACTCCGTGAACGATTTCCGTTCTTAACTTCTCCATCTTCCCCCCATCTTCATTGTCATTATCTTCCTCTTCTTGTGCGCTTGATGCTTAGCCGCACGATCCTCAGTTTCCTCTTTGCATTACGCATGGGATTGATAACGGCCATGAGCTTCTCTCCATGCTTCCATTTGTCTCTCTTTGCCTTGAGACTCTTCCTGATCTGATTGTAAACTTGAACAAAACTCTCAACACCTATAACTCCACCGATGCTATCTCGTACTTCTTCTGCTAATTGCTTGACATCATCTGGAGAATTGAGAATACGTGTTAATGATCATCAACACAAAAGTAATACCAAGGAAGAGCTTGAAAACAGTTGATCTAGTGATATATGTTATCATTCAAATGGAATACCATATGAAAGCTAACTACTGATACAAAACTGAAACAGAAGGCAATAATGCATATGCAAGTGAAAAATCATCACATCATGCAACCATGATGGATTGATCAAGAACCAATGCACATAAGAACTTCTACAAAAACAAAGTACAGAGAATGTGGGAGAAGGCAATGCATATGCAAGTGAAAAATCATCACAACATGCAACCATGATGGATTGATCAAGGACCAATGCACATAAGAACTTCTACAAAAACAAAGTACAGAGAATGAGGGTCCCACGTTCTCGCGCTCAGGAACTAGAGGCCCCAGGCTTACCTGATATATGGTCCTTGTGGGTGGGAACATGTATCTGGTTCGAGTCCCCAGGCTTACCTGATAAATGGTCCTTGTGGGTGGGGGGTCATGTATCCAGGATTTACCCTGTCCCCACTAAGTGGGGTTGGGGTTTCCACTCACCAAAAAAGAAAGAAATAAATAAAAAATAATAAATAAATAATTACCTGCAATAACTCTGCCAGCAAATCCTTCACATATTTTATATAACGGTAACAGCATATGAATGGCATAGAGCCGGGAATCGCCCTGACCGATTTGTGATGAGATCATTCTGAAGGAATTGAAAACAATCTTCATCTGCATATGATACGCGCAATGTCACCATGTAAGCACGAAACCTGAATTTTTCAAATCTTGCAAGGACACGGACATGAGAATAACGCAGTTGTCTTACCTGAATGTCCTCCATTTGCAGGGCTACTTTTCCCATTTTCTTGAACAAGAGCGAGACTAGCAACGATTGAAGATCCTCACTACTCTCCTGATTGTTTTGCTCACTTCCACCGGATGTAACGGATACAAACATACTCCTACCTTGCTTGGAACCAAGCAACTGAAAAGCCTTAAGAAAATGAAATTGCTCATGCTGTTCAAGGGTAGACCAGAACTCGTGCAGATCCATACATTTCATCTCCCTCACCAAAGAATGCACGCCACATATTGCAAACACAAGGTTTTGCGTGATGAGGCTGCTTGCTGCATCATCACTTAGTTGTGCAGTAAGTTGGCAACATAAGGAAACAGCTATGGTGAAAAGCCTACTTGACTTCATGAGCAAGAACGTCCTTAACTTGTCTTGATTTGCTCTGTTAGCTTCTGTCACAGTGGCAAAATACGAAGCCACTAGGCGGTTTGATATGTTACGTAACCACATGTGTGGATGCAATAGCAACTAGCAGATTACTTCCCACAAATCCTGGAAAAGGAAGAAGCAAAAGAAAAGATTAAGAAAAAGGAAGGGATCCATAACAATAGTATACCATCAACCTCTATTTTAAAGAAATTTGAGCTATACATAATGATCTTCAGAATCCACGAAGCTACGTTACACAGGACCCTTTTGTTTACCCCAAGTATCCATGTCGACACAACACAACACAGTTACAGGAAGGAGTACATGGTACCTAGTTTAATAAGTTAAAAATGAACTAGAATTGTTTTATGTATTGGCTTTTACCATATTATGGTACCCAACTTAACTATCAAATTTGAATGTGTGAGCACTATTATCGTATATAGGTAGTACCATATTATGGTAATACTTGGCCTATCTAAATTTAAAATACAGAGTATATCGACCTAACCTCGTTCCTAAGATAAGGGGATTAGACGAGTTTTATACCTAGACATACACCCAAACGAAAGTCCATGTAACATAGCCAGGAAGGTATTCTTTCAAGTAAACTCGAACAAACCAGCTTAAAATGGAAAGACATAACCCAATGGTGAAACAAAATTGACAATCACCCCAAGGTGTCCCAGAAAACCATTAAAAAAAGGGAAAGAAATAAAATATATTATCAGAATCATTTTCCATAAAGGTCCACATATTTCAGTTTCCAATCTATGATAATTAGATTTCAGAACACATCATCACCACTAAAAGCAACAAAAAAGTAAAAGAATGGGAACAAAAGTAAACAAGCAAGTATATACAAGGTTATGCATATTTTGTGTACATGGGTGAACATTTGCTGAGGTTTGTCTTTGGAAATCCAAAACAGAAATTGCTTCTTATACCTCCAAGTATTCATTGCAGTCCCTGAACCCTAAATACTAATGTTAAATAAATATAGCACAATTCCAGGTCCAGTAACTAAACCAGATTCCTAATCACAAAGCCAACACTTGCTGCAGACTGGAAAAACATCAAATTGATGTTTGCCTACCCTGAATATGACCTCAAAATGTGTTTTCATTAATGAAAATGAACTGTTTTACAAAGCTCTTGCATATTATGTCTGTGGTTGTTCCCTTACTCAGGAAGCCATTGGTTTAAAAGACTCGGCAGCAGATTGAAAACAATTGAACCGCAGAATGAAATGAAAATATCCATTGATACTTGTTCCACAGCAAACCAAGAGTACTAAATATCAAAATCACATTGTGAGATAATCCTTCAAAATTTCATCTCTTTCTTTGTACTGTTTCCATGACTTTTGTGCGGTTCCCACAAAATTGTTATATTCTCAGCTACAAATAAAGGCAAAAGATATTCTGGTCTTACTCACTAGATTTAGTTGCCTGGTAAGGCAAGGCTGTTTCTGCCACGTAGAGAATATTGTGGCCGATCTAGACCATCCACCTGACAGAGGACCTGTATAGGCCATGTAAACAATAGCCTCACCAATGCATGTAAAATAGAGTTTTTCATGTGTAACAGCAGCCGTCGAATTTTTAATATGTTTTTAAGTTCTAAACAAGAAGGATGTTAGATTTAGCAAATTAGCAGAATACTTTTTGCCACGTGGCAAATGTTTTTGGGCTGAAAGTCAGTATGCCAGGAGGAATCAACTGGAAATACACATAGACAAATAGGTTCTCCAAATAAGCTGCCGAATCTATGTCTCACCAGTTTTGCATGTCCGGAGCGTTTCACCAGTCAACCTGCCCTCATAAGTAAAACTTGTGATTGAGAAAAAAAAAAATCAAACATCATCTATCGATAAACTAGTTTGAGACGTTCTCATTTCACTATTTTAGGCCAATTTTTTTCAATTTGTACACAAGGCACCCATTTCCTGATGATCTGGGAGATTAAATGAGAATGCGTGAGTGAGTGAGTGAGCGAGTGAGGGAGTGAGAGAGGGATGGAGGGAGGGAGGGAGGGAGAGAGAGAGGGATGGAGGGAGGGAGGGAGGGAGAGAGAGGCATTTTGGTTTATTTTGAGATAAAGGAATTATCTGCAAAGGACAATTTTGTTATTAAAAAAAAAAGGATATAAGTTAATTGAGGTTAAAATAGTATATTTTGAGTGAGGGAGTGAGGGAGGGAGAGAGAGGCATTTTGGTTTATTTTGAGATAAAGGAATTATCTGCAAAGGACAATTTTGTTATAAAAAAAAAGGATATAAGTTAATTGAGGTTAAAATAGTACTTCACTTACGCAAACATATTGAAGCTGTGGTAAGGTGAAGCAGCAAAAAGTTGAATGGAAATTATGGCCTTTCTAAGGTTCTGATTATATTTCAAGAAGTTCTTAAAACAGTTAGAAATTCTTAAAAAGATTAAACACATCATCAAACCTAAGGAGCAATAAATCCAGGCATATTCAACGTATCATAAATAGATGTGCAAATGATATATAGTAGATATTTTCAGCAACTAGATAGTGTATTCATGATTCAAATAATTAGTAGATATATTTCAGTAACTAGATAGTGTATTCATGATCCAAATAATTAGTAGATATATTTTCAGCAACTAGATTGTTTATTCAACTTAAATAAAAATTAACAGGCACAAGAAGCGCCAAAAACTCTTGAGCAATGACTTAAAATATTGCAGTAGAACACTATCAGAATTTTATTAGGATGGGGGGTGATGACTTCAAGGCACCTTAATACACTGTGGATATGAGTTATGATTTATATGATGTGTCTTTCATATGTTTCATTTTTTTATTCTTTTTCTTTCTTTCCCCTTTTTTCTTGCACTGCTTTATGGACATGATTATGGACTACTTATTCTGTGCAACTTTGACTTTTTTAGGGTTTTACACATATTTGATCATATAATTCAAATGTTATCAGTCTTGTAAACCCTAATTTAGATGGCAATTCTCAGTTAGATAATGAACTTTTAAGTGTATATCGATGCTTACAACAGAAGCTTCCTAACATTCTATAATATTTCGCTGTTTGTGAAAATGGAATGTTTTTATACATATTCATTTATTTCCACAAAATTTTCCACCTTTAAAGGAACCTGAAGTATTATACCTGAACTGCAATTTAAAATTTGCTTCAATCCCGTGACCAAGAAATAATATAATTCCGAAATTGGATTTTATACACATCCTCTGACCTTATAACATAACTAATAGTTTAGAACTTGCTTCAATCACATGACACAGAAGTATCACATTTCCAAAATTAGGTTGTAAAGTCCAACCTTGTAACAGAAATAATTTTGTGATATATCAACCATAGCAGTTGTTTAAAGTACTAGGAGAAAGAAAGGCATGTCTTCCCGTCCTATGGGATGTTGGTAGGACATCCCTCACAAGAGGGTTGGGTGGGGAGGGTATGGGAATTGATTCCGCATCTCCCCTATGGGGTCGGTGGAGTGACCATCAGTGTGGAGATACCACAAAAAAATAAAAAAATAAAAAATAAAAAAGGAGAAAGCAAGGCATACAAAGAAAAGATTTTTAACCCAACTAGGGTCACAGGTAGTTCACGGTTATAGAAATTCCAGAACATCCTAGTATGCTTATGGGGGGAATAGTACCGTACCTCAAGATACCCTTCCAAATACAATTCTGGGAATTGGTGCAGCATCTTTTCCAACATAATAAGTGAATAGTATGCTTCTTTCCATAATGGAATTGTAGCATCGTCAGAATGATCCAGTTGCTTATCTTGAACCGCATTGACAGCAGACTTCAAAATGTTTCTCACCACTGGCAATATGTCATTTATATGTTTTTGAAACCCTTTTTTCAGGACTTCAACAAGTAACCCCAACACCTGTACAAACATATCTCAAGTGTGTCAAATACTGAAAACAGCTTCATAGTACACTATGAAGCAAAGAAGCATCGGGACATCAGTACAGCAATTATTTTAGGATCATTATTACAATCCATCCAGTTAATTTTCAAAATCCAAATTTAATTACAAAAGAATAACACACTTAAACAGTTGCAAGACTCTACAGTACATCACCAAGAAATTTCCAATGCAAAGCTTTCCAGTAAAAAGCCAAAGATTCTAGCAATTCAAAACATGTATGCGCACAGACATATAGCCATGTTATTTCTGTGCATTTATTGAGCCCACAATGTTGAGCTCCTGGTCCTACATTCCCAACCCTAAGCCCAGACGTAAAAGATTTGTCAGGTTGGAGTCTTTCTACCCTAAATCTCTTCATGGATCCTCATTCACGATTATCCATTCAAGCTACTGCATTAGATATGGCTCTAGACAGCATGGAATGATGAAATGTGAACTGTAGACCCAACTCCAAGTAATTGGATTAAGTATTTGTTGATGTAGCTGTATATGAGCTACATCAAGGCTTTGCCGACATTCAAGGCTTTACTTTGCCGACATTCATGGCTTTTTAGATGTAAAAAGTAAATAAACAAAAAACAACAAAAACACACACACACACAATGATTGCCGTGGTGACAAATGAAATCCACTCCACCCACTATTTAATAGTTGTCTTGGAAGAGCTGATTGAAAGCCTGCATTACATGCCTCTTCCTAAGGACCCAAAAAACAAAATGAGGAATATGTCCAATTTAGAAAGAACCAACTCTTGTTTCTGAAATCAACCTCACATAAAAGATACGTCAATCAGTTGGCTATTATTAACAAAGTCAGCAAATGCTTTCATACGTAAACTTATTCTATCTACGAAACTCTATCTTCTCAGTCATGAATGATGAAAGACTAAAGCCCTGAGATCAAGCAAGATACGTCCAACCTTCATAGATTTAAATGAGACAGATCAAGAAAGCAAAGAACCAATATAAACATCAACTTTCTCAGCCAACAAACAATCCCAACCAGCTCTCACCCCTCATGCGCACATCCTACTATTAGAAGAGAATCCCAGTCCACATGAGAAATACCCCAAATTTCCTCAACCAACAAACAATCCCAACAAGCTCTCACCCCTCATGCACACCCTACTATTAGAAGAGAATCCCAGTCCACATGACAAATACCCCAAACTTCCTATACTAAGGCAGCTGCCTCCAACTTGATTTCCTTCAAAACCAAGTGACAATATGATATCTATTAATTAAATTAAGGCCTTTGACGTTCTAGGAAACTATCTTCAACTTCATGGCGTAACAAAAGCCAAACCCCTTCCCCTTCCTTGGCAGATACACCATCAATGATGGCCCATATTAGGAAAAATAGTTCCCGAGGAACTTTGATGCTTCCCAATAAGACGTAATTCAATTAATCATTTTAGGGTAAACGAATTCTGATTCCTCTGTATAATCCTACAATAGGGATATTCATGTGCATTGTTGATAGCCTTCTTCTGAGATTTCATTGAAAACTAAAAATAAAAATAGGAAGTAAATAAAGAATGAATATGTGTCTACAATATATATTTGTGTGTTTGTGTGTGTGTGTGTGTGTGTGTGTGTGTATGTGTGTGTGTGTGTGTGTGTGTGTGTGTGTAAACTAACCTATGATTTACAACTCTCAGTCCAATAAAATAAAAAATAGGAAGTAAAACAAAGGATGGATATCAAATCAAACCTATGATTATTTTAAGAACCTTAAATCCGTCATCCCAAACATCAAATATTCATGCGGAAAACATACCTGAGAATAGGTTCAAGAGACAATCTTGCTTTCATGTGCAATCTAGAAAGAAGTTCAGACACAATCTTCTCTTTGTGTAATAAAACCTGCGGTAATGTTTGTACCCATGGCAACATCTCCTCATAAAAAGAAATAAAGTCCTCTGCTGTGTTTAATTCCTGAAATTTACAAATGAAGAAGTCATCAATGAATTCGCTTAATTGAACAATAGAAGTTAAGGGACAACGAACATTTCTTTTTTCTGCTTCATCATGCAAAACAGTTAGAGCAAAATAAGACACAATCACATAGACTATATCAATCTATACGTTCATTAGCATAGTTAAAGTTAAAACAGCTCTGCAACTATTCAAGTCAAATATCTCTCCACAACGATACATATTTATGAACTATTTTTCTGATTTTATTAGAACCTTCACCATCAATGTTTTAAACCCTAACTAGAAATCAAAGCAGTCAGGAGGAAATGCTTGTTGAACCATTGGTGCAACCAAGATCAACTCAGCTGACAATAACAAATATTTAAAATAAAATAAAAAATCAAAAACAGTGAGAGACTATCTCACTAGCCCAGGTCATCCGTGTTTTAGCTCACATTGACTCAAGAGGTCGACATCAATAGTATGGAGAGGAATGCCACGCCAACAAGTTGAACCAGCTAGTTCGATATGGGGTTAAGATATTACTCATAATAACCCAACAACAATAACAAATACCTTATCCTAACTATTTGAGGTAAGCAACCCAAATCTTATTCAGCTATTCTTATCTAACAAAAACCATATTTTTAGTCAGATTAAGTGTATCTAAATCATTTCCAACCGACACCATCATTTTCGAAACTTCCTCTTGCCCTTTTTTAAAACAATCAATATGCACTCCTTACTCCTTGCATATTCTCACAGGTGCCTTCCTAGGCCTTCGTGTAACATGCCCCAACCATCTTAACCTACTTTCCTTTATCTCTTCTTCAATGATATCAGATTGGCATCATGATACAATTTTGCCAAATCTCTTACAACAATCTAAAGAAAGAAAAAATTAATAATAATAAATTTTCAATGGATTTAACAAAATAAAATCCATTTTTCCAATTAACTTCAGTATCGATATATTGAACTAGAATTTAACCGTTCGAAACACTCGTATGTGAATTCCAACATATCATAACTGGATTTCACACTCAAACAAATTATACCGACTAATAGTAATCACAATAACGCACTTTTTTTTTCCTGGACTTAACAGGAAAATAAGGGAATGTAAAGGAACATACTCGCCATTGTACAAGGCAGTCGCGGAAAAACGAAGATCCATCGGACGGCTCTGACTTCAGTGGATCAAGGCTTCGAAAGACATCAATTTCAATTTCTTCTACTCGTTGAGAAAATTTCTTGAACTGGAGATATAGAAAACATAATAAAGTAAAACGGCTTAAACAGTTACTAAAAACGGTGAGACAGCAAGTATGAAATAGATTAAGCATCCAAGAGGAAGAACAGTAACAAATTACGGTTTTGAGGGCTTACAACAAAGCGCCGGCGACCGGGTGATTTGTTGAGAGACTTGACGGCCATGGCTTCCGACGGCGTCGCCATTGCAGAGTATACTATTAGCGCTTGAAAGTGGATATTTTAATGGCGAGTCTCTCTGTAACTAAGGGTCCGTTTCGATCACATGAATTTAAATATCCATAAGAATTGAACTGCATATGAATTGAAAATCTAAAGAATTTAAATTCATAGATGTTATAATTTTAGTGTTTGGTTGCCATTCTGAAATTTGCTGCAAGAAAAAAAAAAAAAAAAAAACCGAACCGGAGAAGAAACTCGAAATTTCCAGTTTGTTTCAATTGAGAGAGAGAGAGAGAGAGAGAGAAAACATACCAATCTTCCATGGTTCTTCTATGTTTTCTCTCTCTCTCTCTCTCTCTTTAGGAACAAACAACAAAGAACAAACCCTAGTTACATAAGAATTACAATAAATACCCCCTTTCCTTTCTGAATTATAATACTTAAGAACCGTGAGAATTGTGCTATATAAGTTTTTCACGTGTGATTTATAATTTACACGAAAATTGGTCATCCAAGCGCTTAAATTTCAATTCTCACCGGCCAATTCCAATTCCTACCCCAAAATTTGTGCAAAACAAACGCATCCTAAAAACAAATGAAAAAGTATGAATGTAATTTACCCTTGTCTTTAACGAGGGTCAAGGATGTTAGAAGCAACGCGTAGCACTAGCATATACAACACGTTGCTTTTTAGTATTTTTATTTGGGAAAATTACAAAAATTTCTTACTTTAAGAGATTTAATATCCAAAAGTATATTTATTAAAAAAAATTGCAACACAAGTATAATTATACCAAACTATTTAACAAACAGTCATCTGTCACGTAACAGAGGACGTGTCAGACTTGTCCCCAACCTTTGCTTTTTAAAAAGACAAAAATACCTAAAATACCCTTCCCTTATTCATTCTCTCTTTCTCTCTCCTTGAACATTCAGTGTGCATCTTTGCACACTGAAGATTCACACTGCGGTGTGCATTCTTGCACATTGAAGATACACATTAAGGTGTGTATCTTTGCACACTGGAATGTGCATCCTTGCACACTGGGGTGTTCATCCTTGCACACTGAAGAGGCACACTGAGGTGTGCATTTTTGCACACTAAAGACGCACACTGGGATGTGCAACGATGCACACCCCAATGTGCAAGGATGCACTGTCAATATGTAAGGATGCACACTGAGTGTGTAAAGATGCACACTAAGTATGCAAGGAGAGAGAAAGAATATGGAAATGGTAGTTTAGGTATCTTCGTTTTTTTTAAAAAGCAAAAGATGGGGACAAGTTTGACACGTCCTCTGTCATGTAACAGAGGACCGTATGGTAAATAGTTTGGTATAATTATACTTATGTTGCAAATTTTTTTGGTCAATATACTTTTGGACAATAAATCCCCTAAAGTAAGGGTTTTCGTAATTTTCCCTTTTATTTTTCCTTTTATAATAATATTTTGAGACCCGAACCGAAGGTAGAAGATCTTAGGAAAAGTTGGGCCAGGCTGGATGGAGATTTAACGGGGTCGAGCCTGAGCCCAAATATTGCAAATGAACTCAGTTTCTGGTTATACAAGTGAGGGCTATCAATGAACCGAGCTAGCTCGGTTTGGACTCAAGCTGACTCATGAACTTAGGCTCAGTTCACATGAGCTAAGCTTGAGCTCTATAATTAGGTTTATGAGCGGAGGTTAAACCTAAAGAAAATAACTCATTATCTTAATTAATTTAGGTAGGCTCAGCTCGATATGTATATTTTATTATACATCCATATTTTTATATCATATATTATACAAAAATATTAAAAATAAATTTTTAATATATTATATATTAATAATAATTAGTTATAATACTAATGTATTTTAGTTGAAGTCAAATGCTTTTTTATTATTTATCAAAAAAAATGCTTTTTTATTTATTAAAGTAACATTTAAAAATTAAATTAAGAATTTGACCAAAATAATTAACAGGGACTAGGGAAATATGGGAATACGAATCTACTTCAACCATTAACATATAACAATTTTGTCACGTGGCAAATGTTTTAAAGTAAAATCTAAAAATATCATGAAAATAGAAGTTTCTAGGTAAGCTACCTGAAACTGTGGAAGTTGTATTCGAGTAGAAAAAGGAATCCTACCGTCACTTGGAGTTGTAAGGAAGGACCACAGGCAACCTGTATAAATACTCCCATCAAACGTCAAATGTATCTAACTTAGTCGAGAACTATTCTTCCTCTGTTAGTATCCAGTCTTCACTTCCCTATCTCGCTCTCCTTAAGCACACACCCTAATCTGATTTCTTTCTGCTCAATCAACTTCTGTTATAGTAGTAGTTTCATTCTACAAACCCTAGATTTCATTTTCTTCGTATTCTCTCATTCCTAAAACCTAACAAAAACCATGCCGCCGGCGAAGCGTTCTAACTTTGCTAGATCTTCGAGTTTCGGAGATTGTAGCGTTTCCAATAAGGTTTCGATGTTTGCAACCCTGGAAGATCTACGGAGGAAAAATACATCTAAAGGCACCACTGTCACAAAGCCAGTTCAAAACTCAGTTAAGACTCCGAAGTCAGTTTTCTCTGGCCCGGTGACTTTTACGATAGGACCTTCGCCTTCGGTTCGAGAGATGAACAACGAGAAGTCCAATATGAATGCTGATGAACGGTTTGGGGTTTTTCTCGAGGCATGTTACTACTGCAAGAAAAAGATCGATGAGAAAGACGACGTCTTCATGTACGGGTATGGTTTCTTTCACCTTCTGTTTCGCTATTCTTGTTATCAGTAGGGGTGCAACTCGGATGGGTTTGGGTCGGGTTGGTCCTAACCCAAACCCAACTCAACCCGATTTATAAAACCTAAATATCAAATTTATTTTATTTGACATGCTGAGTTCACTTAAACTTGGTGGATGCAGATACTTGTGCGCGTTTTGTAGCCCTGAATGCCGAGATAAACAGATTGTTGCGGATAAGAAACTGAAGAAGGATTCTGAAGATTCAATGGATATTGAAACGCTGGACGCCTGGAAGAAAAAGCTCAAAGGCCGCTTTGGTGCTCAAAATGGAGAGTGAGCACAGATACTGAATGTACGCAGATGTAGGTGTTGGTGTATATACAGAAAGGATATAATTTGGATTTAGTTTCTTAGAGCTAACATGGATCTTCTACACTTTGATCCATTTCTTAATTTGTTTCAGTTTGCAAGTATTTAATAGTTTTCAAAGGGTTGGTCCAAATTCTGTATCTGTTTGCTTCAGTTTGCAAGTATTTAATTATGTTCAAAGGATTGGATCAAATTCTGTATCTTTTAATTTAACTATCTTGCTTGAAGACTCAGAACTTGCAATGCAGTAATAAACAGCTCAGTAATATCCTTGGCTTAGATAACCATCCTCCTTAAACCCTTAATTATTCCATTTGTGGATGTTGGCACTATCAACTGATCTTACTATATTTAGTCGGGATCGATGTACAGGAACATGGACGACAGTTTTCACGGCAAATACTTACATCCACCACCCAAAATAACCAACAAGGCCAGCGAACAAACCTGCCGGCGATAAGTTGCTGAATGATTACATTCTGTGGATTTTAAGGAGGCCATCCACATAATTCTGATATTACAAAAGATACACCTAATTTTCGTCTTAGCAAATCAAACCACTGAACCAAAACACGTGTTTGTCAAATGGAAGCTACCGGACCTTGGATTTGTCAAGCTAAATTTTGATGGAACAAGTAGGAGCTCTAAACATAATGTGGTTTTGGGTGGCTTATGCAGAGACCATTTTGGAAGATTTGTCGGAGGTTTTGCGGTTGATATCGGTGAAGCTACTAATAACTTGACTGAAGCTCGAATTCTACTTGAAGAATTAAGATTGGCTAAAGGACTAAACATTCGCAGGTTAATGGTTGAAAGGGGACTCGAGTTTCATCATTCAACAAATAAGTTTTTTGAACTAAAACACTCTATGAAACTTGATCAATGTCGTGGCACCCATAAAATTACTGCTTCAAGATTTTGAAATGATCAAAATTCTCACACATATACAGGGAAGCAAATCAGGCAGCGGATATGCTTTCAAACTTTACTCTTGATAATTTCTCATATACTTGAATAAATCATCCCCTTCCATCTTACTGATTGTCCTTAAAGATGATTTCATGGGTAGGTCTACCATTAGATATGTTCAGGACTCTCTGTAACTTGATTTATGTCTTAAATGAATTTTTTTATCTTATCACCAAAAAAAAAAAATTCTAATACCTTTGCCACGTGTCAAATTCTAAGACTTAAGATTGACTTCTTAGAGCATCTCCAATCGCTCCCTAAAAATTTCCCTATATTTGGAGATCAGTTTGGGAAAAAAGTCATATCCGGGGAGAAGCTCTCCAATCACATCCCCTATATTTTTTTCCTCAAATCTATTTTGAAGGGGTGGAGAGGAGAAGGTTTTAGAAAAAAATTACTGTTGCAAAATAGAGCCGTTGCACTATGAGGAAAAATTTGAGGGTCCCTAAAATTTTTCCCAAATTTGGGAAAAATTATAGGGAGTTCTCAAATATGGGGAGATGGATGGGGATGATTGGAGAACGTTTTCTTCAACTCTACGATATGGGGAGAAGTTTGGGGAACGATTGGAGATGACACTCTTAAATGTTGCCATATCATCAATCTCTCCATGTCCTCAGTGGGGACCACAATTTTACCACTTGGCATACAAGATATTTGGCACTTTTATCCACACGACATTTACTATATCTACAATGAAAATTGAAATCCTTTTCTCAATTAGAAGTTTCTAAATGTGGAACGTTCTCCAAGTAAGCGTAGGAGTTGTTTTCTAGTAGGAAAAGGACGAGCTGGGATCCTCTATGCTGGGATCCCGTGTGCTATGCAGACAAACCCCAAGGGGCAAAATGGTATTTTTGCCCCGGGTGTGAGCGCCACCCCCGAGTTTTTCTGGCGAGCACACAGGATCCTAGCACAGAGGATCAGGATCTCGGTCCGACAATGACTCATTCTCTGACCATCAAATAGCTCAACGCAGTCAAGGACTCTTCTTCCTATTGTGTCCGGTTTCCACTCGCTCTCCTATTAATTTTCTCCCTTTAAATTAAACACAAACCCTAATCAGATTTCTTTCTGCTTAAGTTCTCATCTTATCATATAATTCACTTTCTTCGTCTAAAACCCTAACAAGAACCATGCTGGTCAAGCGTTCTCGCAATATTGTTAGATCTTCGAGTCTCGGAGATAATATTAGTGTTTTCAAAAGCACGACTAAAGCCAGTGTCGCAAAACCAATTCAAAACTCAGTTAAGATTCTGAAACCTTCTGTTACAAAACCAGATCTCTCTCGACCGACAATTTTTACAATAGGATCTCCAGATGGAGAGATGAACGACGAGATTTCATGTATGAATAGTGATGAACGGGTTGAGGGTTTTCTCGAGGCATGTTACTACTGCAAGAATAAAATTGACGAGAAAGCTCATGTCTTCATGTACGGGTAAGGCTTCTTTCGTTTACTGTTTCGTTCTTGTTATTACTTATTAGTTATTAGTCATTTTTTTTTTTTATAAATTACATTCACTCTCCTTGTGTTAAACGATTTGATATACATTGTTGTGCCGTTCTCTAGCAACTTGAACTTTTAGCCTAACTAGTGTTTAACATGGTATCAGAGCGAGATGTCGAGTGTTTGAATTCCACGGTAGTATGTTTTATGTTTATTCTCCCACGGATGTGTTGCCATTTGATATACACTGTTGTGTCGTTCTCTAACAGCTTGAGCTTTTAGAATCACAGGTGTTTAATACCTTGGATTTAGCATAATGACAACACGTATCCTTCAAACCTTGACCATCACAAACACCTCCCCATTTTTTTAATAACCATTAATAAAGTAATGAAATATTTGCTTATTGCTTTTAACAGGATATTTTAAGAACAAAATAGCTGCTTATATAGAAGAACAAAGAATTTTCGTTGTCAAAATACCCTTATATACATTGTTTAGTGATCGTAAAAACAAAATAGGTGCTTATATGGAAGAAAAAAGAAGTTTCGTAATATTAAAAATTGTGAAAGCCCCAATTATCTTTTATAATTATAAAATAAACTAGTCATTTAATTTTTTTATCTTTTTAATAGAGAGGTCTTATGGTCAAATGATTGTTGGGGCCAATAATAAGTGTGTGTTGGTTGTAATGGTTAAATGATTTCGACGACATCGAAACCAAAATCACCAAAATTTCAAGTTTTTTCTTTTTTTTTTTTTTTTTTTTTAATTTTAACGTTGATTTCTTCCCTTCTTCATTTAATCTTAATATATATGACAATCACTTTCGAATACAATCTGTATTGGTTGATCTACATGACATTATATATATATATATATGATTTGTTTACATATCAAGTAAAAAGCTTTGTTTTGTTTTTTTTTTGGTACTCAAAAAGCTTTGTTTTGTTCATATGTGCTTTGTTCAGATAGCTATATTAATGCAAATTTAACATCCTGAGTTCGCTCAAACGTACTTTGGTGGATGAAGTTACCTGCGTGCATGTTGTACCCCCAAATGCCAAGATAAACAGATTGTTTGGGACAAGGAACAATCTTCAGAGAAGGACGACGCTGAAGATTCAAAAGAAATCGAAACGATGCATTGTATGGATGAAAAGCCACTTTGGTGCTCAAAATGGAAAATGGGCGGCAGCTTCTTAATTATCTATTTAACAGCAACGATACTAATTGCCTTAGTGCACAGCTATAAGAATATCACTCAAGAGTTAACATGTCAGTGGATCTTGTACAGTTCCATTTATTTGTTTTAGTTTGCAAGTATATACATATATATCTGTATCTTTAATCTAGCTCTATAATTATTTTTTAAAGTGAATATAGATCATATTTATGCAAGAAATCAGCAATGAAATTTTGCAATTTTTGAGTCGTGCATTTATATATGTTCTCAAAATTATCTTGATCTTGTTATGATTTTTTACAATTATGCCTATGTTTGGTAATGCTTTTTTAAAGTACTTTTTTGCTTTTTGAAGCAAAATGTTGCTTTTAGAAGCAAAAGAGGTGTTT
>JAUPMG010000006.1:13300052-13315245 GCA_031762675.1 Pachysandra terminalis | reverse complement strand
GATTATCCATTCAAGCTACTGCATTAGATATGGCTCTAGACAGCATGGAATGATGAAATGTGAACTGTAGACCCAACCCCAAGTAATTGGATTAAGTATTTGTTGATGTAGCTGTATATGAGCTCATACGGTAATGCTCTTTTCCAGTTTTCCCAGCATCTGCGTTCCTAAAAACCCAAATGAAGGGTTGTGTCAGAATGGCATCTTATATAAACCTTCCCCAAGTCTCCAGGGATTCTGATTCACCATTATAAATTCAATCTATGGCAATAGATGAAACAGGTAATATGTAGGGGCGGCAAGTCCTGGCAGAACCGGTCTAGGTCCGGTACAAAAGGATGGGACTGTTGCCTTTTCCCTCCCTCTCTCTTCTTTTCCAGACTGCTCTGGATCAGATTTGACCGGCAAATCCAGACCGGTACATATCTGGCTGCTTGCCCGGATGATCGCCGCCTGATTTATGTGGTCGAAGCACCACTACACCAGGTGTACCAGGCAGTACAAAATTTTGTAAAACTTTAAAAAATTTATTTTGATTTATTTATCATTAAAAAATAGTGAAATAATATTCAAATTATGTATTTTGAATTCAGATATATATATATATATATTATTTCGGTTCTGTTGAATATCGGATTTCGGTCGAAAATGGATCAGTCGAATTCAAATCGGATTCGAATATGGATCCAGGTGGATACGATCCGTATTCGACCCACTGACAGCCCTACTTCTATGTATGACCAACCCCAGCCCAGTCCGACATTCAAGCTCAAAAAGTGTAGGCCTAGCCCAGCCCGACCTTAGATTTCACCAAGCCCTAAGAACTTAATTTTTTCGCACTTAAAACTACAAGTCACTAGTTTTGAAAGATATTTCATATATACATACATATATATATATATATATTAGCTAAAGTTTTGACATGGATTTATATATTATCTGAACCGGGCTTTCACTTTTGGCAGGGCCAGACCGGGCTGACTAATATAAAAGACTAATGGGTCCACATATCTTGTCCAAGCCGTCCCAAATATCAAAGCGGATGAGTCACCGGGCCACTGCCTCCCCTAGTACTATGCGCATAAATTGCTGTGAAATAGATGAGATATGTTAAGAAAAAGCTTTGTGATGTAAAAGAAGGTATTTGACAGTTCTAGATAATGGCAATTGGCAACAGTGGCCCTACTCAAAATCGACTTTAAATTTTGAGTACGTATGGCAGACATCTATCTATCCTAAACTACCCTATAAGTTTATATCCAAATGGACTATCAAAGGCATAATTATAGCCAGCCGAAGTGACTGAACTATCTGTGACTACAACGGCTTCACGAGAGCTGTGTGTGTGTGTGTGTGTGTGTGTGTATGTGTGTGTGTGTGTGTGTGTGTGAGGGGGGGCAGGGATATGTGCGTTTTTGTGCGTGTGTGTGTGTGATGCATGCCTTGCACTTCAGTCATGCATCTGAATTCAGACACAAACATCATCAAATACCTGTGCTGCAGCACCCCATAAATGTTGCTTTCCACCTAGATACCATGAGAGACTGTACTCTAAAATGGGATGAAGGGAATGTTGGCTAGTATGCTCAATCAAAAGTTTAATAGCTGCACCAATCATGGAACGAACTTTATTGTCGTGATCATTAGCCAAAGAAACCACTAAATGGAGGAATAGTGTCTGAGCCTGCCCGTCTATAACGCTTTTAGGAAACTTGATCAGAATGGCATGGAGCATTTCAAGAACAGCCTCCCTTCCAGTAGAATGCTCATAGCTGCAAAAGTTCTAAATCAATGTAAGATCAAAAATTTAAATGAACATAAACACTGCATGTTATGGTCCAATTCTTACCTCAGATTCGCAAGTAAGAAATCCAGATGTTGTTGCAAGCGTTTCTCAGAAAGACGATAGTCGAGCAAGAATTGTAATAGAATCTGGCTACACTTCTTGCGAATTGATTCTTCTTGACTTGTTACCATCAATTCTGCAACTCGAGTGACAACATCATAAATCTCATGCACTACTAGCTTTCGGCCAACTATTGCCTTTAAAAGTGAAAGGGCAAGAGATGAAGGGTTCCTTTCAAGATCAACAAACAGTGGAAACTGGATCAACATATGTAGCTGATCACTGGAAAGTGTAATTCTAGTGCTCCGCAGGAGCACTGTAAGCAATCTTAGACAGGACTGCATTAGAGGACTGCTAGTATTTCCTGATTTTTGGGCAATATCCAATAGCAAAGTCTTTACCATATCAGCGTGCAATTCTAGAGATGGCAAAGGAAGCCTTATCAATGGAGCAAGGCATCTGAGAGCTGCAGATAAGATATCCTCATACTTCGAACTCAAGCAGTTACCCAGAAGTTTGATAAAGGGGTCCAACATCGACAACAATTGCTCATTCTTTTTGTCCAGTTTCATGTTTTTCAGACGATTGTGCAGAACCCCAAGAGCAAACACCGTAATAAGATGTGAATTTTGTGAATCAGAGCCGATCACCTTGTCCGAAGAATATTTATTTCCCAACTCATTGCTCCGCCGTTTATTAAGCTTGGTTGTTGATGAAACTTTACCTTGCAAAGCATCTACTGTAATCCCATCTTCAATGAGACCATATACAAACACAAAAAGATCAGTCTGGTCTACTGATGGATTACTTTCAATACCAGCAGCTATGTAATTTAACATTGCTTCAAGTTTTGTTTTCATCTTTGGTGTCAGATGCTTCTGCAGATGCTTTTTAACGGGTGAAACAAGCTTCACGGCGTGGGTTTTGAATGTAATGCTCTGGGCAATGAGCTTCAGAGTTTCAAATGACTTGCGCTTCCTTGTCTCTTTCATTTTTGAAGCAATCTTTTCAACCTCTTTTTCCTCGGAAACATCTCCGACAATGTCATTTTCCGCAACTGAAAGAAGCTCTTCCAAACAATAATCCAGCTTCCCGATGACGGGATTCAAGAGAATCTTCGATAATATGAAATTGAGAGTGTATCCCAATACATGGAGCTCAAATCCTCGCTTCAAGGTTGCTCGCAAGACTCTAACTATGAACTGCAAGTATTCAATTCCAAGCTCTTTGGCACAAGCAGCCAAAACTGACCTAGCTTCGTCTCGTATGCTTTCCAAACGATTCTTCAGGAAGTTGGAAATGCGATGAATGATGCTTGGAAGTTGTGATTCCATGGTATCTAATGGTAGCAACTTTAGTAATTTCAGTGCAGCAAGACTGATGGTAACATTGATTTTCTCAGAATCAGAGGTAAGCAACTTTTGAATCTTTGGAAGTACAGTTTTCTGAAGGCAAGACTGTATTTCAGTAAGTTTATCAGAATTGGTACATCTGTGCAGTACAGTTGAAGAACTCATTCCAATGACACCAGGATTTGAAACCTCAGAAGCAGTATCTTTTACTTCTTGACTGGCACAAGTTTCTGAGAAATGAAATTGACCTAGAACAGAGCATATTAGCCGCAATAGGGCCTTTTCTTTGTCTGGCTTCAATGTCATCTCTCGAAAGCATCTTAATAGAAATGAATAATATGACTCCCACTGCATGCGACCAGAAATAGAAGCAAGGGTCTCCACGCATGCATTTTTTACATGCTCTCCCTTTCCGGTTTGTACATCAAACAGCATACTGAAGAAGAGTGGGACAAATACCTTTTTTATGATACTCTGAAAGTTAACAGCATAATAACAAGATTTCAGCAGGTTAGGCAAGAAAATCTTTACAACAATTAGACAAATAAAATAACAAAATCTTACTTCAGATACGTCCCCTACTGTAATTACATTCCTGAAACGTGACAATGCCCTTGCTCTCCTATGTTTCTGTTAGAAGGATTTAATAACAGTTAATCAAAATAAGAGAGGATATTAAATATTTTTTAAGAAAAATACTCAAGGAACTAACCTGCAGGTGAAGGATATTGTTGAAAAAGTCTACTTCCGCATCTTCACTGCACAGAGTTCTAAGTGAATATAGGGCCGTTACCTCCGGAAGCTTCAACGCCATTTCTCGTAGCAAAGCAATCCATTCCTGTGATCATAACCCATCCATTACTAAAGTCAGAATTCACTCACTAATTAATAATTATATTAGGAAGTGCTTCTGAAGATTATATCAAACCACCAAAGTCCCAAGGTTTATACCCTTTGTACCGAAATTCCCTTGCTCATTGCATCCCCCATATGCTTCAAAAAGAACTTCGTTATAGTGCGGTGAATACACGAGTTGGTCCAAGAAGCATCACAAGTCTTCGCTTCATGGCACAAAATTAGGGCAGAAAACTGCACAAATGAGAGCAATGACCTGGATGCACTTTGTCTTAAAATCAGATCTTCAGACGACATATCATACACACAGTGCGACAAGATAACCAATGCATGCTCCTCCTTAACATCACAAAAGAAATCTGGGCTTATCTTTTCATAGGCATTGACCCTATTATCATAGTCAAGTTCGCCTATTTCGGCGACAGACATTGCATTCAATTCATGAACAAGTTTTGCCTGTAAACCAATCAAAAAAATGCGAAATGGTAACAGTCACTGAATTGAAAAGTCAAAGAAATTCCCCCCAAAGAAATCTCAAACACAAACACTAGAATGACGAGTATTACCAGAAAGGCTATAGAAGGATTGTCTTCAGCAAGACAATCAAGAAGATCACATATGGATGATCGCATATCCAATCCAGCAAAAATAAGGAGTGGGGAGACTGCATCCAGAATTTTCCCAGTAAATTCACTTCCTAGAACTGGAGCTATACCTCGAATGACTTGCAAAGCTTCAATACATTCTTCTGAAGTGGATGACAAATGAAAACAGATTAACATAAATGAATCTATATGAAATATCAAAGGAGAAATTTTGAAAATATCTAACCAGATTTCTGAGATTTCTTGGCTAATAAAGGGAGCAAAATATCAACGAATTTCCTTGCTGATGAAGTATCCTTTATGTACTTTGACAATAGTCTGAAAATTCTAAGCTCCATCTTCCCTGGCCATTTGACAGATTTCCTAGTAAAGCGACAACGGTTAGTCACTAGAGGCCTCACTCAACTAGTGGAAAGATGCATCATGCTTCAGCATCAAGAATTAACTTTGCAAACCAAACTCAGATTCAGCTACAGTTCTCAAAAGAGTATAACAACCGTAGTAACAGTACCATACGACAGAATACGGCAAGAATTTATGAAGTTAATGAACTTCATGAAAGCACAACAATTGGCAGCAATAAAGCATATTACATGTTAATAAGACCGAGTTAATGCATAAGCGGAAAAAAGCATCAAGTAAATAGGTCCATTGCACTTGAGATTAAACAATGCAACAAGGTGTAATAAGCATTATCCATACAAAAGAATAGATCTCAAACTGAAATGAGAGACCATGCTGTCGATGACCCAATTTCCATGTTAATACATAAGACAAGATCTTGTATCAAACAAATCATGTTACACCACACACCAAAGGATAGCGATGGAAAAGCTCCATATGTTCAAGAAGTTTGAAATGAAATATTTAAAACGATGTTCAGCTCCATTGCAAAATTAAAAAGAATATATGGCAAGAGTCAAATATTGATTTAGTAGAGTCCTGTGCCCTCGAAGATGGCTACACACATTACAACCTTCTGACAAGCACAGAGATTCAACAAAAGAAAATATATATATATATACAGAATAAAAAGTAGACCAAAAAAATAATTGATTCTTTTACTGTTCTCGACCACTTCTCATTTTAAAATATGCTCACATAATAATCTGACACTCATTACAAATTTGAGAAGGCAGGGCCAAGTTATTGCATTGCACACAACACTCAAGGACATGTATATGTCACCCAAAGGACAGAATATTTGCTTTTTTGATAAGATTAGTAGCTGAAATTTGCCACATGGAGAGAGGATGAGATGATGAATCTCATGGACGCAATTCTGACACAAAAGAAAAGGCATCTATGGAGAGTTCTGCAGCTTCATTTTCAAAAAAAATAAAAAAAATCCCATAAGCTAAAACCATTACGAAAATGTTAGGAGCACCGGATGTCAGCCTAGAAATTATGCTGTCAAGGACTGAAAACAACTGGATGTATTCATTCATATCAAGACAAGACTAGATCAAACCGTGCAAGCAGCAATTCCAAATAAAGAATAAGAAATCATCAACTGGAAGAGATCCTTATTAAAATCTCCATACTGAATCAAACAAAACATGCAAACAAATGACCATAAGGATGCTGTACCTCTGTGATTCTTTGTCACATTGAAAAAGACAGTGCATACTGCAGATGAGTGCTTCAAGATTCGGTAATAGAACTTTTTTTATAGCAGAGCCTTCAAAACTATCCAAGTCATTATCAAGATTCAGCAGGTTCTCAATGAATTTAAGAACAAAAGAAATGATAGCATCTGATGCTGTCTTCACGGTTAGAATTGAAAATATGGTAGGGACAAGATTTTCCTCCCTATACAAGAGCGAAACAAGCGTATGACTTCTACTCATTGCACCAAAGCATAAAAACAGCGAGCTTGGACGCTCACTGCTAGAACCCTCCTGCTTGAAACTGTCAATTAAAGGTTTTACCGACAGAAAGAATGTGTCCCAGAATTCACAACCAAAATCATGGTCTTCATACTTGTTGAGAACAAAAGATACGATCTTCAGGCATAAAGATCGCAAATCCTTATACTGCTTCACAGTTGAACTTGTCTGCATGAAGTCACGTTGTTAGAAGAACATCATGTCCTTCAATCTTATAAATATAAAATAACTTCTTCAACTTGCTAAAACTGCACCAAATTTTTCTTTTCTGAAATGTAAATCATCATCCAAAGCTGCCTGGACATGCCAGAAAGGCCAACAAGGGTGGAAAACATTGGTCCAGGTTTCCATACAAAACTAGTCAACATAGCTAATTGCCTGCTTTGGCATATATGGCTGGTCTAACGAGTATATATTTAATATTACTAACTTTTTCTTTCTTGTGAACTACACTCGTCCATATCCAAAATGTCAGGCAAAGCAACTGGAAACCAAGCAGCATCGAGGAAAATAAAATTTATTACACAAGAAGCTCAAAATATTAAGCATAATTGAAAGATTACCATGATGTGATTTGCTTGTGCACCAACTGTCTCATTTATAGCAAGATTAATTCCAGAAGGATCTGCAACTAGGGAGGATCCATCAATTTTTGCAGTGTCAAGGCTCAATGTGCAGCTTTCCAATATCCGTGCAACACAACACATCAATAGATTAAGAAAAGGGTTGATGTGCACTTCATCAAAAACTCCAACAATATCTTCAATTACATGCAAGAACCCATATTTCTTCTTCCAAGAAAGGAATTTTATGTTATCTACCGCGAAACACTTCAAGAAACTGGATGCTTGAAATTCCTCAAAAGAATTTCTGCATGAGTTTAAAAACCAATTACCAAAACCTCCATTTTCATTTGAAATGAGTTGTAATGGCTTTATTAACAGAGCGAAGAAGAGAGGCAGTTCTTCAATATCAAGTTGTGCCAAGAAACAAAGTAATGCTTTTCGGTGTTGTACGCTAGCATGCTGGCAAAGAAATTACAACGAATTGAATATTTTAGGATCACATAGTCCAAGGAAAAACATCTAAACAATAAATGTGGAAGACTCTTTGTTCTCAGACATTAAATATCATACCTTCCGTGAGGCAAGTGTCTTTAAATTTCTGATTTTTGGTATCAGAAGTTGAATAACTAAAGGAACTAGCTGCATTCTGTGATGTTCTTCAATAAGTTGAGATTCCTTAGAGATATTCCATGTTGCGAGTTCTTCCCTTAAATTTTTTGAAGTGATAAGATTTTTAAGATGCTGATCATATGGAAGCAAGAAATCATCTTTCCAGTTCAACAGGCAATCAAGAACCTTCATCTGTATGTCAGCATCATTCTCATCAAGAAGCCTGGAATACCATTGAATGAAATTCAATCAATTACCCATCAAAAAAATTTTACATGCACCAGCAGTTAACATGTCCAACTTTCAACTGGAAAAGCAGTAACCATGAAATACGAATCATTGTAGTACAACAGAACACCCAAAATAACACCAACCTAGTTTGCAAAACTTCCTTAAGAATATGATTTCGATATAAAGACTTCGGGTTCCGCATCAATTTCAACAAGTTTAACCATTCTTTAAGGATCCCCCTCCATTCTTTGCTTTTACAAGCATGCAAATCAAATAATCCCACACTGCAATCTCAAGACAATGAAAGTACCAATAATGTAAGGCAGATTTCTAACAACTCCATAAGGTTTACATACATCCAGAATCAAAATAAAAAAATATATATATAAGAACAATAATTGGATACCTGATCACTTCATCATTACTGTAGCCCAAGAATTTCAAGAAAAGAGGTATAAGTTGTCGAGATCGAGATTCTGCAATGGTCGTAATTTTTTGTAAAGACTGAAGCAACAAAGACAGTTTTGTTGAGGATGGCGTGCTATCAAAGGTAGGACAGACAAATGAATTGAAGCAATTAATCAGACCTGGCAGTTAAGTCCAAAATAAAAATTAATACCTTCCAAAATGGCAAAATGGGTAACTTGGATTTACTCATGCTTCTTACAACATAATACAATATTTTAATCTATTTTCAGTAATTTCTCCTGGCCAAGGGAAGATTCTATCTAAAAGAAAACAAATAAAAAAGTGTACATAACATAAAAAGGAAACACGTTCAAACTCCTCAATCAAGAACAGCCATATATTTTAATTCCTATAAATAGAAGAACGTGATGAAGAAGAGGTAAAGGAGTTAAAATGTGCTATAGTAAAAGCCAAACCCTAGTTAAAGAAAACAATGTAGAAGCATGTAGAAAAATTACAAAAGAGCAAGAAACATTTTCTCTCATACCACTTGGCTTGTTGGAAGATTCCACATTAACTTTGTCAAGTTGATGGTGAGAGGTTAGAAAAACCATTTGACATTGTTCAAAATAATGAATAAATCTGTCCCATACAAGCCCAGCATATTTGCTTATTAGAACTGTAAGGCACTCTTGTGCAGGATCCCACAGATGACCAAACCGGTTATTAAAGATGCCAATAATCGAATTCATCAAAAGGGGCACATAATTTTCAGAGATCCTTTCAGCAGAAAGGGCCATCTGTATTCTGGAGATTAATAGAGTAACTGTCCTGCTGGTAGAAATTGAGAGAGGAGTTGATTCAATTGAAAGGAGGAGCTGAAGTACCTGATTTTGGGGAAAAGAACAGCACAAAGGTTAGCATCCACAAAAAGAAACAATAGCACAAAGATAACTAGAGATAACATACATTACTGCAGCGAGCATCTTCATAGCATCGCTGTGAGGCTTCATTTTTCAATATCTTTTCAACAGGCTGGTCATCTGTAGACAATTGACAATCTAGCGGTCCATAGTGGCACAATATTCTAAGAGTTGAAACACGAATCCCCTTGTCTGGATGAAACAAATTCTCAGAAAAAATTTGCACTGCATCCATAGTCCTCTTCGCCTCAAAATCTGGATGAAATATTTTATGTCTGATATCTGCTTCGCATGTAGACCTATCATTTCATGCAGATAGGATGTCAGAAGATTGTCACGTGTGCATAGTTATACAAACATATGAAATAGTTCACACCCATTTAAAAAGCTATACAACGAGAAAATCCAAATGGTAACAATTTTAACGTACATATACCCTTACCCATGTACAGAATCCAAAAATTCAGCCACAGACAACAATACTTGTGGAGATGATTTGTATCTTTTTGCCATTCTTAAGAATCTACTTGTTTCTGCAAGTCCTGAATCTTTACCCAAGTACAATCTATGAAAGGAAGCTAAGGCAGCACCCACTAGGCTTTGCCAAGTTTGCTTAGAAATACCCGCAATGTCATCTGCAAAAACTTGATATTAATCAACTTCCATAAGCATAGAATATATGATATCTAAAAGATATTAATCAACTTCCATAAGCATAGAATATATGGTATCTAAAAGATGGTGGAAACCTGCATATTTTGATCCCTCGTAGAAATTTCTTAAGCAAAACATCGACTAAATCAAATATTTATAATAATAAATCCACCAGATTACATCCTTTTGGATGGCCAGAAAAATGTGGTGACGTCAAACCATTCAGGTCGAAACAGGAGATCTCCGATCATATATTCTATCCCATGATGGGTTCCACCAATACGCATGTGCAAAACACAAATCCTTGTGCTAACATCTAATCGATATAAAATTTCTCTGAAGCATAATGTGTAACAAAGTAGTATATATAGAGAACCACGAAAGGTATGTACTTACCCGCTTCCACTACCAGAAGTTCATCAAGTGCATTCATCAAATTCATTAGTAAAGATGATTGTGCTTGAGCACTCGACATGTGAGGATAGCATTTGAGAACTCCCCATAGTAGAGACAACTTGGATTCATCAATTTCCATACTTAATGAATCCCTATGTGCAATATCATTTATGACTCCAATCCAATGGCAAATAGCCTCCTCCATGAAACTGTACAAACATACAGATTCCTCTACTGATGTCCCATCTAAGTAGTTAGAAGATAGTAATTTTCCTTGCTGTCTCTCAAAGAATGTCAGCATCAGATAAATTGCCTCCTCTGGTGAGACTTCAATCAAATTATTTATTGCACTGAAGATCCAATTGAAAAAAAAGTTGAGTAAATACGTAACCAGACAATTAACAACAAAAGGCATGTCAGGTAAATTGGGAAAGTTGATCTTACCTTATAATGCGACTTCTAAAGACATATGATACACAAGGATCCTTCAAAAGCAGCTCCCGGATAAAAGTCGGCAAACTGAATATTCAAGAAAGAAAAAAAGAGAATATTAAACATCAACCAAGTTGGGTATATAATGACTGAAATAATTCCTTATTCCTGAAGGCAATACCTTGAGGTCCTCAACTCAAAAACAGGAGCCCATTGCAGTGAAATGCTTGAGATAGTTGACATATCACCACGGTTGTGAAGCCCATCAAGAAGGCACAGCATTAGCAGCATAATTTTATCAACAACATCAAGAGAATGATTGTCTGCCTTCACAATGCCCGAAGGCATGATAAAAGTTTCCACAAGGGACCCCACAAGTTCAAGCATCGGTTGGTAATCTGTAAGTTTTAAGAATCAAAGGCCGATATCAAATAGAAGTTCAAGTAAAGATATTTGTTAAAGAAGTAGAAGTGTTTGCAGCATAAGTAAAACAGTCGCGCAATCAAACAAAGAAGTAATCAAATCAAAAACAAATTATAGATCACCTGATATTTTGCCCCCATTACTAAACTGGATGGTAGAAATAAGGAGAGACAACAGGTAGCTCAGGTGCAAGAAGTATCCATCACTAACAGAGCAATAAATTTCGTCAAATAAGCAATTCCATATCAAACTCAAATCCTTCGACTGGAGTTCCTCACATGATTTTTGAAAGGCAGCAGTTATAACCTCAACAACAATGTCTGACCCTGCAGAGAAGATACACAATCAGGGTCAAACAATACATTACACATGGTCATGGATCTGATACAAATAGGTCTAGTAATATAAGGAGATTAATTCCAACAAAAATTTGCTTTCATACAAATCCTAGGGAAACCCTAAGTAACCAATCACAATACAGATCATAGCATCAATGCCTAACAACATTAAAATGTCACTGAATGAAATATACAACTCCATTCTACTAACTATGTTCACCATCAAGCCAATAGAAAATTGTTGTAATCATTGTTGACCACTAGGTATCTTCTTTAAAAACTAACCCTACTTGATTACGTAAACGTCATGGCAATGAAGACTATTGCAACTTGCTTTCCATTTCTTATCTGAGGTGAAAGGTAGTAATTCTGAAGTTTAATAAAGAGAGTAGAAGGAGGATGACAAAGGAGATGGAAAAAAAAGGAGAGGGACAGATGTGAATGATAATTACACTCCCACCTTCTCTAATAGTTTTCCAATAAATTAATAATCACTGATAGATACAATTCAATAACGATGAGCTATCAAATAGCTTGAACTAAGAGGATTGCGATGTCCTCGCAATACTACCCCTCGAGCTGGTTCATAAATGTCTGATGCTCAAGTCAACTTGCCAAGGGTATAACGAGCTTTTCCAGCAGCCTTAACTGATGACAAGAAGCTTTCCTTTAATCTTTACAAATAGATGGCAAATTTCAGGACAATTCACTTCAATATACTCAATTCTACTTTACTGTCAATATACAAGTTCATAGGACCTTGCACTGAGAATAAGGTTGACACAAAATAATTTTTAATCAAAATGAATCAGATGCACCAGAAGCCATGGACCTATGTTCAGTTTCTACACTTGACCTGGCCCCCACTAACTGTTCTTCACGACTCCAAAACACCAGATTACCACCAACCAATATACACTAACAGAAGTCAATTGGTCCTCAACAATAGAACCCACGACTCTGTAATATATGCCTCCATCCCTGATTAGTAAACAAAAATCCTATAAAATGTGAGAGTTCAGGATATCTAGGTGCTCCATCAACCACTTCGAGATAAATAGTCCATAAGAATACATAAATTTACTTGAAGTCTCAATCTCTCTCTCCCCTCTGCCTGTCACATTTTCCCTGTTTCTTTTTAGGGTTTTCTTTTCTTTTTTCTTTTTTAACTTTTTAAGAACACAGACATGTACCAATCATACTGGAATATTTTAATTTTTTTAACTTTCTTTGTATCACCGGTACGTTGAACCATGGTAAAAAGTATCCCGTGTTAGTCCTTCTAGACTTCTACCATTCGGGTTTCCCACGTGCTGATCCATTTAGATATTAGACCATCTGTGGATCAGTTTCCAAAAGATTGCATTAATCAGAAAATCCAAGCCAATATACCAACATTTAAAACATGGACAGCCAAACAAAATAGAATCTAAAAAGAATATGAATGATCAGGTAACGGTCCATATATTAAAGATTTAACCTTGATCAACTGGTGGAATTTTGAGCTATGGCCAATCACAAGACACTGGCAACAGTGTTGCCAAATCTGAGCGAACCATGAGTTATATCCAAATGGTCTTTTCCCTACTATAGCTCTAATCAATTCAGATTGTCTCACCATTAAAATAATCATATCGTTTTTATTTCTTTCTTTCTTTTTCTTTTTTTTTTTTGGTAGTAGATAAACTTATTGGGATCCCCGCTTGAGACTCAACCTCTGGGAAGAACAATCTTAGCTATGGGAATACCCATGGAAGCTCACTTAGGTACTACTAAGACACAACTTAGGTGAAGGTGAGACCGTTCCCAGGTCTTGTATGCGATGTGAGACTTTACCAACTGCACCATCTGGAACCTTCGAAAAATGAAGTAAGCATATTTTTGAACAAACATCATGCTGCTTTGGAATTATGAAATGTGGAAATTTGATGATCCTAAAACCTCAAATAGATGAGTACATGATATACAGTATACAAATAGATAATCAATAAAAACATAATAGATAATCAATAAAAACATGAGGAAAATCTTATCATAAAGACTACCCGTGTTTCAATATTATTCAAGGAAAAGTAGAAATATCATATGAATATTTGACCCATACAGGGAAAAAAAAAAAACAAAACATAAAATAGCAGTGAGAACAGAAGCACACTGAAGAGAAGCATATGTTTTTAATGAATAATTGTAGCCTTTTTGGAGAAAGAAGATCTTGCCTTGAGCAAATTTATCACCCATACGAAACATGGATTTGTCCATCAATAACCGCAGCACTTGCTCAGCTCTTGAATGGAAACTTGACGAAGCTCCTCTCATAGTATTACATAGTAAAACACTGACCCCAAATTTTCTCACTTGCAATGGTTTCTTTACAACTTCTTTTATGACCTTTCGTATACCTGTTACATTTTATTGATCAATGATCAGTAATGTCCATTTTCCACACAAGCTGATACTAATAGTGCATGTAGTATTATACAAGCGGAGATCAGAATAAGGTAAGATATAAAAAAAATAAAAGAGTAATGCACCAAAACTAATCAGATAAGCATCCATCTATTATGAACATTCTTCCTAAAAAATTTTAGCATGTCCTCTGCGTAATTGAAAAGAGCAAAGAACTATAAAAACCATGAAGCAATAGGCATGCACAGCACTGTGATTATTATAGTGACGGATTGCATTCCAAAAAGAGCTATGACTATTGTAATGAAGGATTGGATTCCAAAATGCAAAAGAGAAAGACAAAATAGATCCAAAGTTCCAATAAATTCTATAAAATGATATATGGAACACAAGAGAAAGAAATCAACTCCATAAAAGAATTATTTTTTGACAATGACTAACATTTGAACCAGCCAATCTAGAAAGCAAGCATATGATAAAGCCATAGAGAGCAGTAAAGGAGTATCATTAATGATATGCATAAGCGAAAACTAACCAGGGTGAGAACAATTGGCAGTTAGGTAGTTTCAAGTAACAATAAGCTTACGTTAGGTTCAGCTATGAGTCTTTATCTTTTTTGCTTTGATTATAGATAAACTGACATCTCATATTCAAGAGGAGGTGCCTTGATGTGTGTTCTCAACAGATGAAGTGGTTTTGGTGGGATTAATTGGCGAGGAAGTATACAAAACTAGAATTATGAATAGATACCTTGGATCAAAAGGTTTCAATATAAACATAGATAAGACCTAGTTTATGGAGTGTAAGTTTAGCACAAGTAGAAGCAGGGGTGAAGCAATAGTTAGAATTGAGAACCAAGAGATTCCCGAAAGTGACCAATTCTATATTATTAGATCAATTATACACTAAAAGGGGGATATTGATGAGGATGTGGCTGCCGGATGGCTTAAGTGGGGAGATGCTTCCAGAGTGATATGTGATCAACATATTTCATTTAAGCTAAAAGGCAAATTTAGTAGTACAACTATGACCCTGCTATTATCTAGTCATTTGGCTGGGTTGTAAAATTGGTTCTCTTCCGTCCGAATATCTTGGTCTACCATTGGGGGCTCAGTACAAAGAGAAATGTGTGTGGAACAAGGTGATTGAAAGGACGGAAAGGAAGTTGGCTCATTGGAAAGCTAGATATTTGTCTAAGGGTGGGAGACTTGTCCTTATTAAAAGCTCCTTGGTAAACTTACCCACCTATTATATGTCTAT
>JAUPMG010000006.1:13279667-13293486 GCA_031762675.1 Pachysandra terminalis | reverse complement strand
ATATCCCGATTTTGACTGTAATTGGGGCTTGAGATGGGATTCACATAGCTAACTATACTATTACCTACTTTGTATATCTTGTACATACTTTTTGGCCCTTGGCTTTTTTTTATATATAAAACTTTTACCGATCAAAAAAAGAACTATGACCCTGTTATTATGTATGGAGCATAATGCGGGAAACAAAGAAGCAAAACACATTCACAAAATGAGTGTTGCTGAGATAAGGAAGTTGGGATGGATGTACGCAAAGTGAGGAATGAGTTGTTCCAATATTAATATAACAAAGAAACAGAAAAAGCAGCACCAGTTTGAGACATCATGGTGGAAGAAAATCACCAAATATTCCAATTCATAAACATCCATTAGATTAGGAGAGAGAATACATTGTGGAAGTATAACAAATGCTCTATTCACAATCTACCCCCGAGTTAAAGGGCCCATGAAAGTGGATCCCAGAGGCTTGATGGTATCACTAGTCTTAGATTTTGTGAAATATAATGAAATATCATGCGGTATTTTGCATGTTGCAAGGTGGGAAGAATATCCATGGATAATTTTAAAACTGCCCAATTTAGCGGGAAATAACACAATATATTGCAATGTATCACAACATATCAATAAATGACAAAAATACCACAGTAAGTAGATTTAAAGCGGGGAATCTCAACCACAAATGGAGATTCGACCACTGTAGCTTCTCAAACTCATTCAAAATATGATCTTCCTTGTTTTGAATTCATTCCTTATTAGAATTTATTAATTCAACCTGAAATCTACTCCTGTGTTCACTGATATTTGGGGAGTTATAGGCATTCTTAGTCTGAAGTCCCCAAGAATTAAGGTAACTTTAGGCTTGTTTCTAAATAGACTTTTTTGGTTGATTTATCATGAAATTGAGAATAAATCCATGCCAATTCGATCCATTGGCATGCATTTTGTCATGAATTTGCTAGATTTAGGACCTGAAAACCGGAAAAAAAAAAAGAAAAGAAAAGAAAAAAATGGGGAAATTGGGCTTTCAACCGAAAAGTGCATTCTTAGTTAATGTAATACCTATATGTGTTACAAGGAGGTAAATATATTTGTTAGGCAGAAATTTTTGCTTTTCATATTAAAATTATTTTATGTAAAAAATAATTAAAAATAGATACGTTGAAGACAAAATTTTACAGATTTCAGTTTGATATAACATTTATGTCATAAAATAGTGACCAATTTGACCAACCACTTACATTAAAAAACTGTCATTATATATTGAACAACGATTTTTTGAAAACTAAAATTAAAAAATATATTAAATATGGGAAGAATGCAAAAAATAGATCTGCACAGAAAAAACAGTTAAATAGTAATTAGCTTATTATATGTTGGTAGTGGTAAAAATTAATATTCAAAAACTAAAAAGTACTAAGAAAAATTTAAAAATCCAAAAATGATACGTTCATCCTATATTGATTGTTTGTTTGTTGCTTTTTCAGCAGCTATAAAGTGAGCCTACGATAGGAAGGAGACAAACCGACATCTGTCAGCAATATGGCTAGCCACTCCCTAGAAATAGGAATACCTGTATTCAATTTTTGACAAGTGTATATAAACAGACAACCGGAGAAGAATTTGTCCAGGGGTTATCCTAATGTGTATAGTTTTAAGTCATACTCAGTTGCAACTGGAACCACAATGAGGAAATATCTCCAATCTAGATCAGACTATGACTTACATGCTTAGATTGTTTTTTCATCTTTTTGTAACTTGTGACCAATTTATTAGTTTCCGGCCCAAAAACATTGTATGTACGTTATTAAAGACGGCCAATAATGGAACTTTCCATATACATACCTGACATGTTAAACTGCATTTTTTGTAATATGTTGAATTCTTTGAGTGTAAACAAGTTTGATTCTACATTATACAAAGTTTCAATAAAACTTTTCTGTATTCCCAATCTTTCCCACACTGCTTTAACTTTCTTGCAATAATTCCCGCCATATTTCCCAATTTTGAAGTGTGCAAAATTTCCCATTGCATTAACATATAAAACATTAGATATCACCAGAACCTGAGCTCCCTGCCAAAGCTGTGTGGAAAGTGCCAATACCAGTAAAGGTCACTTTTTTTTTGGTGTGTGTAATAAAACATTATTTATTAATAACCTTATCAGTCACAATTAAGTGATTCCACAGAGGTGTGCCATTGAAAGCAGGTGTATAAGCATAAAATCATGTATTGGTACACTAACCATTTGTTTATCCCTTCTGGTGGTTCTTTATGAAAAAATTATGAAGTTGTGACAAGTACAGGAAAATATCAATCATTTCTTTGAACGGTGGCAGTTCAGAGTCAGTTGCATGAAAGGGATTACTTTGGAAATAATGTCCTTTTGCAATCTGGTGGGAAGTTATGCACATTCTTAACCAGTTCCACGAAAAGAGAGAACATCAGAATTTTTTAGAGCAAAGATAAGGGTGAGAATATGGGTATTTTCGGGGTTTTCTTTCCCCATCATCTCTGTATAGAGGAATGTCATTCAAGTCTTTTTGTTGAAGAAGGGGAATGGTTGCAAGAATCATGTACATATGCAAGTTCTTTATGGTCTGAAAGATGTGCTTCCTTTAGCTTTTTGCTAATTCTAGAGGGTTATCCTACGTGTACACCATGTTCGTGCAGTAATTATGCCCATTACAACTATTATAGCGTATCTACATTAATAAAACTAACCATTTACTGCTAAAAAGTAGAATAAAAGAGATGGAGAGGCTTGACATGTTGGTGAAATCTATAACCAATTGAAGTTGGGATCCTTGAGAAGGGAAGAATGTGGAAGAAATTGACAGAAATCCTCATCAAGGATGTGGTTAATTTAACAAGGAAAAACAATAACACACACACACAAGGTTAGGTGGCTAAGGTAGGAAATGAATATATATATTCACACACACACACACATAATATTTCCATGTTTCTGCCAATTGTAGAAGAAAACTAATTGCATTAGCCAACTTAAAGTGCACAGCAAGGTATAAGAGGATGACAGTAATCCAAGGATTGCAATCTCTAGGATGTACAAGCATACTTATTACTTAGAGAAGACCCAATGTTTTAAACTACGTTTTCGAAGGAAATTTTGCATCATTGAAAAAGGGAATTTTGGGGGAAACTACAAGGAGAATTTTCAACTTGGTCAAGGAAAAATCTCGGGAACTTTAAAAAAAAACATATAAATTTCAGCGAAAACAAACCATTAATTATTCCACTACAAAAACAAGTGAATATGATGAATCAATGGAACTACCAAGTGAATATAATGAATCAATGAAACTACAGCGGAAAAATGAAGTACTGAACTACCTCTAATAAGCTGCTCAACAGGAGCATTCCTCAGCAAAAACGAAATAGCCTCTGCCATAAATTCTTGGACATAATCCCTGGGGTAATATCTCAAGTGAACTGTAACCCTTCAAAAAAGAAAGAACGTTGTCAATTTTTATAGTGGCATTCATCTTCATAAGCCCTTTTTACAGTTTTGCAATACTTTCCCATCTCATTAAGGGGAAAACGATAGCAACACAGTACAGTCATTTTTAGAGGAAGAGCAGAAAACATCTACAAAAAGCACCAGTCATATTATAACACTGACAAAAGTGATCTTCAAAAGATACAATATGCTCAATGTGTAAAGTTAGGCTGTAATCAACTCTACTTTGTAAGATTTCCTACTGCTTGAGCTATTTCATTCACACATTATTTATTCTGCAGCATTGAAATCCTAAGAATTACTCTTAAATAAAATTAGAGAAATAAGGATCTCTAAGATTTAGTTATTTATTAAATATGAAATTCTAATATTTTTCTAATTGGTTTAACAAAACATCTCTCTCTAAAATAAATATCAAAAGAGTTAATCTCTAATATCAGGCTTATCAGCTCAACATATATTCCACGGTGTTTTGTCAGGATATAAATGACTAATGAAACAAATATTACTTACTTCAGAACATCAATAATGTCTTGCACAAGATACTTCTGCAAATGCATCATGATATATGACCATGATGTAAAAATCTGCAAAACAAGAGATACACTTCAAAATTGGCCTCAATTTTCAGCTGAGTACTTAATATGTGAAGCAGTTATAAGAAAACAACGGAAATCGATAGAGATGAAAGAAACACAAATTGTTGGCACCATATTTCAAACCTGCTCAAGAATTTCCGGTTCCCTTTCAGCTCCATTTTTAAGAAGAGAAACTAAAGAATCAGCAATCCTCCCCAGAAAGCTGCAAAAGATTCGTGAATGTAAGAAATAAATTAACAAAGTGAAAGCATTAACAAAAAGCTTGTCTTGTAAGCATCTATGCCCCAAGTTACACAGAGGGAAAAAGCTTTTCAAACCAACAATACAGTTTCTTTTACAGCTCATTTGGGGACTTTAATAACACTGGGACTGGAGGCAACCAACGTTGCATAGGTACGGATGTGTGTCGGAACACGGACACAAGGTGTCAGATTCGACAAACCCCAAAAAGTGGGATTCAGGCACTCAAAATATATCTAAGAAATAGTCTTAAATAATTAGATATAACAAAGAAATGCAATAAATATAGTAAATATAAATATACTGATATAATAGTATTACGTTAAAATGAAAATTTCTATAACTTCAAAGGGCAGAAAATTAATTTAAAAACTAGGACAGTAAATATATTTTAAGGAGGTTAGTTGGGTCTCTTGGCCTAAATCTTCCTTCTTAAATACACAGCTTCGTCTGAGAGAAGGTCATCTATTACAGGGGAGAAGAAGTGGAAATGCCGCCGTAGAAGAGGAGACATCGACCAAACAGGTAAGCTGTTCTCCTCCTCCACAGGTAAGCTCTCCTCCTCCCCTCCCTCCCTCCCTCCCTGCCTCCCTCCCTCCCTCCCTTCTCTGTGGTTTAGGGTTTCTTCTTTTTCTTTTTCTGCTTCTCTCTTTTGCAGTTTTCAACTTTGTTTTCTACCCTCCTCCCTCCCTCCTAGTAATAGGATTTTTTTTCCGTTTTTTTCCTTGGATTCAGCAAGATACCGAATCACACCGTGTCCGTGGCGAGTCCGTGTCCGAATCTGTGTCCACATGTATGGACACGTGATTCATACAGGGACTTGCCAAAGCTGTGTAAAATAGGTGACAACCAATCTGAACCATCCAGAAAGTTGGTGCAGCCTCAAGACCGACCAAGGATCATAAAGCAACATGGAACATACAATACAATCCTAACCAAGGAGCCAATGCAAGACAAAACAGTAAATTGGAAGGGCATAATACTGTCCAGAAGAAGAAGCTTATGTTAACAGCTGCAATCATCAAATAACATAGAGTTTGTCTTGTCATCAACCCAAGTATAGTCCAAAGCTGGACATTCTGAACCAAGGAACATGAAGAATTCTAAAGTAGCCTCCATGAATCTAGACGAGTGCCCTTCTAATTTTAGCAGTTCCCAATCATATAGTATGGTTTAGTCTGATGGGCATAAACTGTGCTTTCTGTTTTTGCAGGAGCAGAAAAACATATGGATTGGTTAAATACGCAACCAAATATACACAATGCAAGGACAGGCAGTCCAAGGAATCTAGAACTAAAAAATAAGCTGCAACATTAAAATACTACATTAGAATACGAGACAAAAGAAGTGCAAATAACATTTGACGAAAGGGGGAAAAGTTTTGAATAGATATAATTGTATGAAAGCTTCCTACTTGTCTAGAAAATAGAATTTAGAAAGAAAGAAAAATGAACTTACGGGAGAAAATCCTCTAGGAGATCTCTGGATAGAGTTGCAATCAGCCTGAAGAAAAAAAAAACCCAGTTATTTCAATATCAAATAACATGATCTAATTTTTTCCCTTTTTTTGGCAAAAGCCTTGGCAGACAGAGTGAGGTTGCGGGAAACCCTGAACTCTTATTAATTAAAAAGATAAAAGATTATAGTCAGCAAAAGGAGAAAGGAAACTAAACCAAAATATGCATCTCTTTTATTTTTTGGGTGGCAACAAGCATAACCTGAATCTGTTTTAACTGATTTAAGAAATCACATAAGATATAATCATTGTCTAGCATCAGCACTAGCACATTTTGAGTTTCCCACATGCAATATTCTCCAAAATTTCTAGAGAGGGCTATATATGAAGTAATGAATAAAATAAATAAATAACAAAAAAGAAGACAGGAAGAGATTTCTAGTGACAAAGGGAAAAAACATGAATAGGCAGAATTATAACCCTAAAAAGTTATCAGAAATGCAAAATTTCAACACTTTCAGAATCCTTCATAAATACAAATAGTTTTAAATTTAAGTCGAGCAAATCTTCTGCACAAACCAGCAACTATCCTATTTTTGTACTTCATTTCTGCCTTGAACCCAAAAGTTGTCAGGAAGGAGGAGGTGATCTTCCGTAGAATTTTATTTTTCACTACATAGGTGCTCCCCAATGATGAGATATCACTTTCAATATTAAAATATGCATCATAAAGCTCCTCCAGCGCATGTAACACCTCTTCCTCAAAGAATGGCCTTTCCAAAGCATCCTGGTCTCCATTTGAGATATTGTCAAAACCAACCCTCTCTCTCCCTCCTTCCCTCCCTCCCTCTTACCACCTTCTTGGCATAGTTCATCTTACTATTCACTTTGTCTCCAACAGATTACCTTCATTCTTGCAAACTTCTTCAAGTCATAGTGTAAAGGATCGTCCGATCCCGAGTTGGATCGGACGATCCCCGAGTTGAATTCAATACAAAATTAAACCATATTGTAATGACTCGGTCTAATCCCGATACGGATCGGGCGATCCAACCCGGGATCGGCGAGTCGGATCGTCCGATCTATCTCGGATCGTCCGAGTCTGACCGAGTTGGATTTTTGAAAAAAAAAAGAATTTATTAATTTTGGATCGTCCAATCCCGTCCGATCCCGATTTGGATCGACGATCCAACTCGAGATCGGACCGAGACGATCCCCGAGTTGAATCCGAGTTCAAACACTATGCTTCAAGTCCTCTAGGAAAAATAGATTGAAAATCATCTAACAAAGTCATGGAAACAATTTCCTCTCTGGAATTGAACCCTTTAATTTCGAATAGCATCTCATCCTTCGTCACATCTACTTTGCCGATCTTCAAGGCCTTTTAGATGTAAAAAAGTAAAAAAAACAAAACAAAACAAAAACACACACACACAATGATTGTCATGGTGACAAATGAAATCCACTCCAATCGCTATCTAATAGTTGTCTTAGAAGAGCTGATTGAAAACCTGCATTACATGCCTCTTCCTAAAGGACCCAAAAGACAAAATGAGGAATATGTCCAATTTAGAAAGAACCAACTCTTGTTTGTTGGACCATCTGAAATCAACCCCACATAAAAGTTACGTCAATCAGTTGGCTATTATTAACATAGTCAGCAAATGCCTTCATACGTAAACTTATTCTATCTACGAAACTCTATCTTCTCAGTCATGAATGATGAAAGACTAAAGTCACACACACATACCATGGCATACTCCATATTCTCCTACCAAAATTTACTACTTCAACCTATCAATCTAACATTGCTTTTCAGTAGGTCCATAAACCCCTAAGATAAAGCAAGATATGTCCAACCTTCATAGATTTAAATGAGACAGATCAAGAAAGCAAAGAACCAATATAAACATCAACTTTCTCAGCCAACAAACAATCCCAACCAGCTCTCACCCCTCATGCGCACACCCTACTATTAGAAGAGAATCCCAGTCCACGTGACAAATACCCCAAACTTCCCCAACCAACAAACAATCCGAACAAGCTCTCACCCCTCACGCACACCCTACTATTAGACGAGAATCCCAGTCCACGTGACAAATACCCCAAACTTCCTATACTAAGGCAGCTGCCTCCAACTCAATTTCCTTCAAAACTAAGTGACATGATGATATCTATTAATTAAATTAAGGCCTTTGACGTTCTAGGAAACTATCTTCAACTTCGTGGCATAACAAAAGCCAAACCCCTCCACCTTCCTTCTACAACCTCTCTCTCCCACTTGTAGCAGATACACCATCAATGATGGCCCATATTAGGAAAAATGGTTCCCAAGGAACTTTGATGCTTCCCAATAAGACGTAATTCGATTACTCATTTTAGGGTAAACGAATTTTGATTCCTCCATATAATCCTACAATAGGGATATTCATGCACATTGTTGATAGCTTTCTACTGAGATTTCAATGAAAACTAAAACTAAAAATAGGAAGTAAATAAAGAATGAATATGTGTCTATAATATATATGTGTGTGTGTGTGTGTGCGTGTATGTGTGTGTGTAAACTAACCCTATGATTTACAACTCTCAGTCCAATTAAATAAAAAAATTGGAAGTAACACAAAGGATGGATATAAAATCAAACTTATGGTTATTTTAAGAACCTTAAATCCATCATCCCAAACATCAAATATTCATGCGCAAAACATACCTGAGAATAGGTTCAAGAGACAATCTTGCTTTCATGTGCAATCTAGAAAGAAGTTTAGACAAAATCTTCTCTTTGTGTAATAAAACCTGCGGTAATGTTTGTACCCATGGCAACATCTCCTCATAAAAAGAAATAAAGTCCTCTGCTGTGTTTAATTCCTGAAATTTACAAATGAAGAAGTCATCAATGAATTCCCTTAATTGAACAATAGAAGTTAAGGGACGAAGAACATTCCTTTTTTCTACCTCATCTTGCAAAACAGTTAAAAGGAAAATAAGACACAATCACATAGACTATATCGATTTATAAGTTCATTAGCATGGTTAAAGTTAAAACAGCTCTGCAACTATTCACGTCAAATATTTCTCCACAACAATACATATTTAAGAACTATTTTTCTGATTTTATTAGAACCTTCACCATCAATGTTTTAAACACGAACTAGAAATCAAGGCAGTCGGGAGGAAATGCTTGTTGAACCATTGGAGTAACCAATATCAACTCAGCCGACAGTGACAAATATTTAAAAAATAATCAAAAACAGTGAGAGACTATCTCAACAGCCCAGGTCATCCATGTTTTAGCTCACACTGACTCAGAGGTTAACATTACTAGTCTGGAGGGGAATGCCACGCCAACAAGTTGGACCAGCTAGTTCGATATGGGGTTAAGATATTACTCATAATAACTCAACAACAATAACAAATGCCTTATCCTAACTAATTGAGGTAAGCAACCCAAATCTTATTCCGCTCTGCTTATCTATCAAAAACCATATTTTTAGTCAGATTAAGTGTATCTAAATCATTTCCAACCGACACCATCCAGGTCCCCTTTTCTAAACTTCCTCTTGCCCTTTTTTAAAACAATCAATATGCACTCCTTAGTCCTTGCATCTTCTCACAGGTGCCTTCCTAGGCCTTCATTTTACATGCCCCAACCATCTTAACCTACTTTCCTTTATCTCGTCTTCAATGATATCACATTAGCACCAGGATACAATTTTACCAAATCTCTTATAACAATCTAAAGAAAGAAAAAATTAATAACAATAATAAATTTTCAATGGCTTTAACAAAATAAAATCCATTCTTCCAATTAATTTCAGCATCGATATATTGAACTAGAATTTAACGGTTCGAAACACGCCTATGTGAATTCCAACATATCATAACTGCATTCCACACTCAAATAAACTATACTGACTAATAGTAATCACAATATCGCACTTTTTTTCCTGAACTTAACGGGAAAATAAGGGAATTTAAAAGGAACATACTCGCCATTGTACAAGGCAGTCGCGGAAAAACGAAGAACCCTCGGACGGCTCCGACTTCAGTGGATCAAGGCTTCGAAAGACATCAATTTCAATTTCTTCTACTCGTTGAGAAAAATTCTTGAACTGGAGATATATAAAACAAGATAAAATAAAACCGCTTGAACAAATACTAAAAACGGCTAGACAGTAAGTATGAAATAGCTGAAGCATCCAAGAGGAAGAACAGTAACAAAATAGGATTTTAGGGCTTACAACAAAGCGCCGGCGACCGGGTGATTTGTTGAGAGACTTGACGGCCATGGCTTCGGACGGCGTAGCCATTGCAGAGTATACTATTAGAGCTTGAAAGTGGAAATTTAATAGCGAGTCTCTCTGTAAACTAAGAAGAATGAAAAAGTATCGGAAGATGAAAGGGTTCAAGAGCAGCTTCTCTGCTTCTGTCTTCGCTCTCCTCTGTTCACAAGGGAAGTACAGGGAGGAAGCGAGACTCCAAGGGCAACCGAGTCCTACTCCGAATCGGATTTTTGGGGAAGTAATTTTTTTAGGGTGAATTACATTGATACCCCCTTGATTTGATATGATGGCAACAAGTACCTCAAACTTTGGCCATTACAACCATCACCCTTATTGGACCAAACCATGATTTGGGTCGGGCCGGTACAATCGATGCTGGTACGGATCTGCCGGTATATCCTGTCCGACGACCGGTATTGCCATTTTGGTGACTACTCCAGCCAATCCAAAATTCTTTTTTAAGGACAATTCAACTTTTTGTATCGGATCTGGACCGATAGGAGTCGCCAATCCAGATCAAGATTGATCGAGACCGGCCCGATCGATGTTTGGGTTTTCATAGTTCAGGTTTCAAATCGGGTTGGATTGGATTTCCGACTTTCAGTTGACTTTCAAGGAGGTCGGATTGGGGTTGGATTGAGGTTAATCGGACCCAAACTAAACTGAGTTGCACCCCTAGATAGGCATGTAAATGGGTCGGTCTGTGACCTGTTTAGAGCGGGGATGTCGTGCTTCAGGCCGGTATGACTCATGGCTCGTGCCCATTTTGCAATACCTCAGACCCAGCATAACACGGGGCCCATTAATGCATGGGATGGGGCGTGTCGTGCCATGCTAGGGCGCCCGCTGACCCAAACCCAATGTGTGTAAATATAAATAAAAAATATTAAAACTTAAAAACTTGTAAAAACTTAAAAGTTAATTTACAACTCGTAAAAACTTATAAAAAAGATTATAAAATTTATATAAAAACCTATATAAGTGAAAAATAATATTTACAACTTAGGTAAATTTTATATAAACTTATAAGAATCGCTTAGTGTCAAAAAGACCAAGTTTGCCCTTAAACTATCTGATTTTTTTGCTATTGCGAGTACAAATTTGGTCAAAATATATTTCTTTTTTATTCAAAATCCAGGCAAACCTAATCGTTATTGGACAAAAAAAGGTTTTGGCAGAAATCTGACCAAACTGGTTGGATTGAGCTGGTACGGGCAAGCCCGCGTGCCCAGGCACGACACTTTGGGATCCAACTAGAGCTAGCAATTTTACGACCCGACCCAACACGACTAAATGGGTTAGGGTCGACCCATTTACTAAACAGGTTGGATTCGGGTCTAAGTTTTGTCAACCCGATGGTAAACAGGTCGAACCCAATCCAACCCGCATTGATCCGTTTATTATTTTTTAATTATTTTTTACAAAATTTATTAAAAATACAATGTTAAATGGGATGATTTATGATTTTATAAATTTAAAATTAAAATAATTAATTAATTAAAATTTAAATGGGTTGGCGGGTTCGACCCATTTATGGGCGGATTGTGTACGGGTCGAGATTTTCTTGACCCGTTGGTAAACAGGTTGAACCTGACCCAACCCGATTACAACCCAACCCATTACCACCTCTAGATCCAACCCTCAGCATGAGCAAGGATCAATCGGATCAGCCCGCCATGGCCCGGCCCATTTACACGCCTACCCCTAAACGAGAGGGGTAGAAATCTATTTTAACTTTAATTAAATAATTTTCTATTTTTATTTATCTTCCGAGTTCTCATTCGACTTTGGGCTGTCCAAGTCATAACAGGATAAATTAGTTTGCTGTTGTAGGAATTAGTTTCCCAATAGGAAAAGGAATCCTAATTCCTACCATGGATTGAAGTGGTGGGAACACTGCAGCCTATATATATATAAAAGCTCAGCTCAGAAGTCTTCACTCTCTCGTTTTCTTTTTCCTCACTTAAAATACAAACCCTAATCTCATTTCTTTCTGCTCAAGTTCTCCTCTTTATCGTAGTAGTTTCATTCTACAAATCCTAGATTTCACTTTCTTCCTATTTTCTCATTCCTGAAATCCTAACAAGAACCATGCCGCCGGCGAAGCGTTCTAACTTTGCTAGATCTTCGAGTTTCGGAGATTGTAGTGTTTCCAACAAGGTTACGATGTTTGCAACACTGGAAGATCTACGGAAGAAAAACACATCTAAAGTCACCACTGTCACAAAACCAGTTCAAAACTCCGTTAAGAATCTGAAGCCATTTTTTACAAAGCCGGTTCTCTCTGGTCCGGTGACTTTTACGATAGGATCTCCGGTTCGAGAGATGAACAACGAGATGTCTGATAAGAAAACTGATGAACGGTTCGGGGTTTTTCTCGAGGCATGTTATTATTGCAAGGATAAGATCGACGAGAAAGACGACGTCTTCATGTACGGGTAAGGTTTCTTTACTGTTATTTTTTTTACTTTGATATTAGTTATTTAATTCCTTGTTTCCTAATATTTTTTCTTGTCTCGACATTGCTTGGAGAGCATTTCCTCTGGAATTTTGTATGGAAGATTTGTTGCACTTGTGTTCAAATGCTTGTATGTGCATTGCATTTTAGTGTAGGGTACAAGCATTTGCAGCAAATCGTCCAGAGTCCTAGACTAGACAAAATGCTCTCGATTGCTTGTTAGCTGATATGTCATCTAATTGTTTATCTCCTTATTACTTGTTTAAACTAATATCAATTTTGAACTATGGTTTTAAATTCCTTTGTGAAATAAAAATCGAAATCCCAAAATTTTGTTCTGAAAATATTTGAACGAAATTTCCTGGATTTTGACAAAAAGAATTCGTCAAAATAATTTGATTTCGATCAAAATGCAATAATTATGCACAATCTTGTTAAGAAAGAAAGATAAACGAGATAAAAGAAGAAATCAAACACACAAAGATACAGACTTACGTGGTTCGAAAAATAGTGCCTATGTCCATGATTCTACTATTTTTTAAAGCTTAAAAAAAAGCACTACAAAGGGCAGCCGTGAAAGTATGATAAATGCTAAACATATTAGAAAGTGAAATTATTAGTATACTCCCATGCACCAAATTTTCATTTAAATAAAAAAATATGAAAGATTAAAATTCTGCCATTTTTTTATTTTTTTTTGTACTTTGATTTCTTCCCTTCTTCATCATTGAATCTTAAAATTCCATCTGCATATGATCATAGTTGTTTTGCACAATCATTCTTCAATACGTTCGCAGACAATAATTGCAATCTGTATTGGTTAGTCTATATGACAATATATATATATATATATATAAATGATTTACATATTAAGTAAAGCTTTGCTGACTTCACTTAAACTTGGTGGATGCAGTTACCTGCACGCGTTTTGTAGTCCTGAATGCCGAGATAAGCAGATTGTTGTGGATAATAAACTGAAGAAGGATTCTGAAGATTCAATGGATATCGAAACACTGGATATCTGGAAGAAGAAGCTGAAAGATCGCTTTGGTGCTCAAAATGGAAAGTGATCGAGCACAGATACTAATTGTACGTGTTGGTGTATAGCTATCAGGTGTATATAATGTAGATTTAGTTTCTTAAGAGTTAAAATGTCATTTGTTCTTCTACTTTCATCCATTTTTTTTGTTTCAGTTTGCAAGTATTTAATTTTTTTTTCATATATACATGGTGTTCTCTCTCTCTCTCTCTCTCTCTCTCTCTCTCTCTCTCTCTCTCTATATATATATATATATATATATATATATA
>JAUPMG010000006.1:13259309-13275244 GCA_031762675.1 Pachysandra terminalis | reverse complement strand
TTTGAAATTTTTGTCTTTAAATTGTTTCCCATTATAGTTCCAGGCTTGTTCCTTTATGAGCTTCATTTCTTTATGAGCTGGTTCAATTAGGAAGCAAATGGGAAAATTAACAGAAACCCTAAGTTTCCAAATCGCAACAAGAAGAAAACCCTCATCCCTTTTGTGAGTGTCGTGCGCACAGGAGCAAGAGAAGAAGATGAGAAACAACCAATCGATTTGAAGATTGAGCTCGTTCCCAAATCGCAGCAAGACAAAATCCCTCAACCCTAGCTCTTGTGAGTATCGTGCGGGCAGGAGGTAGAGAAGAAGATGAGCAACAACCAATCGTTCCCAAATCGTTCAAGCAGGAGGAAGAGAAGAAGATGAACAAGCTTGAGCTCGTTCCCAAAATCGAATAGGAAGAGAAGAAGAAAAGGGAAAAAGAGATAAGAGTCAAACTGATATTTTAGAAAATTATCCGAAGGGAAATTTTGACATTTCAACATTTTCACTTAAAAAAATCACTGAATCTTAAAATGTTTGAAAGAGTTTGAGCTAACCACAAAAAGACTTTTTCAAAGCACTAAAACGTCATTTGTATCTTGTGTATTTCCCTAACCTTAAAAAACCCTATTAGTTGGCTGTTCAAATCACTGAGAGCGTAGGACAAGTCCATAAATATATACACGTGGACAAGTAGGAGTTTCTTTGTAAGATTTAGTTTCCGAATAGAAAAAGGAATCCTAATTCCCACCGTGGCTCGAAGTTGTGGGAACACAGCAGCCTGTATATATAAAAGCTTAGTTCAGAAGTTTTCACTCTTTCTATCTCCCTCTCCTTTTCCACCCTCACACACAAACCCTAATCTCAGTTCTTTCTGCTCAAGTTCTCCATTTATAATAGTAGTTTCATTCTACAAACCCTAGATTTCACTTTCTTCCTATTTTCTCATTCCTGAAATCCTAATAAGAACCATGCTGCTGGGGAAGCGTTCTAACTTTGCTAGATCTTCAAGCTTCGGAGATTGTAGTGTTTCTAATAAGGTTTCGATGTTTGCAACACTGGAAGATCTACGGAGGAAAAACACATCTAAACCAGTTCAAAACTTGGTTAAGACTCCGAAGCCATTTTTTACAAAGCCAGTTCTCTCTGGTCCGGTGACTTTTACGATAGGATCTCCAGTTAGAGAGATGAACAATGACATGTCTGATAAGAAAACTGATGCACGGTTCGGGGTTTTTCTTGAGGCATGTTACTACTGCAAGGATAGGATCGACGAGGAAAACGACGTCTTCATGTACGGGTAAGGTTTCTTTCATCTTTTGCTTCGTTATTGTTATTTTTATTGCATGTACGGGTAAGGTTTCTTTCATCTTTTGCTTCGTTATTGTTATTTTTATTGCTTTGATATTAGTTATTAAATGATATGAAGAAGAAATCAAACACACAAAGATACAAATCTACGTGGTTCGAAAAATAGTGCTTATGTCCATGATTGCACTCCAAATTCTACTATTTTTCAAAGCTTAGAAAAAAAGTACTACACAGAGCGCGCATGAATGCACTCTAGATTCTACTATTTTTCAAAGCTTAGAAAAAAAGTACTACAAAGAACAGGCATGCAAGTATGATAACTACCCTTAACATAATAGAAAGTGAAATTATTATTATACCCCCAAAAAATCCAGGACGGCGAAATTGGTGGCTGTACCTAAAGCCTCAATAGCATCGGTCTCCACTTAACAACAAGTCTCTCTCTCTCATACGCGCACAGAGATACACACAACCACTCTACAATAATATTTTTAATAATTTTTAAAAGCTTGAGAAGTAAATAGAAATATTGTAAAGTAGAATAATTTTCATTTAAATAAAAAATATGAAAGACCAAAATTCTGTCACTTTTTTGTACTTTGATTTCTTCCCTTCTTCATTTAATCTTAAAATTCCATCTGCAGATGATCATAGTTGTTTTGCACAATCATTCTCCAATACCTTCGCAGACATTAATTGCAATCTGTATTGGTTAGTATGTATGAGTATTGTTAGCCAATCAACTCAAGGAGTTAACTTCCACAACAAGTTTAGCAAGATTCCTTCAAGAGAAAATCAAGGAGAGAAATCAACTCTAACTCAAGGAGAGTTGATTTCCAAAACTCAAGGAACTGATTTCCAAAAGAGTTGATTTCCAAAACCAATTTGGCAAGATTCCCTAAAGAGAAAGTCAAGGAGAGAGTTCCTATTTACAGAAAATTTGATTACAAGCTTGCAAGATTGGATGTTTCCAATTCTGTTGTATTTCTGTTCTTGTAAACTTTCCTTTGTATGCTTCTTCCATTTATAAGTGAAATTCTGTGTAAAGATCACATACATAAATATTATTCTATTCTTCTTCTTTTCTCACGTCGAGAAAGAAAGAATCAACCAGTCTTTAATTTTGTTCAAGTATAACAATATATATATATATATATATATATATATGTATATGTACATGATTTACATATTAAGTAAAGCTTTGTTTTGCTGATATCTTCTTGTATTCAATTAGCAATATTAATGTAAATTTAACATCCTGAGATCACTTAAAATTGCTGGATACAGTTACCTGCACGCATTTTGTACCCCTGAATGCCGAGATAAACAGATTGTTGCGGATGAGGTACTGAAGAAGGATTCTGAAGATTCAATGGATATCGAAACGCTGGATGCCTGGAAGAAAAAGCTGAAAGACCGCTTTGGTGCTCAAAATGGAAAGTGAGCAGCTTCTTAGCTATCTATTTAGCAGCAAATATACTAATTGTATTGGTGCACAGCTATCAGGTGTATAAAAAGGATATAATTTGGTTTTAGTTTCTCATATCTAACATGTCATTGGGTCTTGTACGATTCCATTCGTTTGTTTTAGGTTTGCAATTATTTAATTGCTTTCAAAGGATTGGACCTGATTCTGTATATTTGATCTGCCACCATCATAATTTTTTAAGTGAATATAGAGCATATGCTGGAATTCAGCAATGGAATTTTTTAGTCATGCATATTTTTCAAAATTGTCTTCATCTTGTTAAGACTTTTTCACTCATATGTCTACCACTGGACTTTTCTTCTGCTCATTTGAAACTATAGGTGAAGAAGAAACTAGAAAGAATAATATATATATATTTATTGAGAAAAAAAAATATATAGTTATATGGGCAATTTAATGTCTGCCTGCTTTGTAGCCTTGTTGGCATGAATTGTTTGAAACTGAATTTTAGAATCAAGGATGGATAGTATGTCAGTGATTGTGCCTCAAGTAAAAGCCCTGACAACTGCTGGTCTTTTGCTGTTCATATTGTTCACGTATGTGGGGAGGTGTGTGTCCTCTGTTCTAGTTAAAAACCGGATTAACTGATCTAAGATGGAGGTATAAATTCATGAAGGTTTGTATTAAAGTCTTGTATTCATTTATCATTCAATCAAAAACGATAATGTCTTATCCCAATTATTCTGGATCAGTGACATGAATTCTCTTTCCCCACTTCAACATGCCAAAACTCATATCCTTGGCTTATCTACCTTCAAATCATTTCTGCCTGACTACAACTATGCCCTTTTGGGTCTTCTTCAAGCACTTTCAAATACTACAACTTGCACCATTTTGGAACTTTTTTGCTTCAACCAACCTTCTATTTTTTTAATGTTGGTGACGTGGATCCCCCGACCGCTCTTAGTGTAGACAGGGTAAACCCCAGATACATGATCCTACTCACAAGGACCATATATCATGTAAGTCCGGGGATTCAAATTTAGGACCTCTAATTCCTGAACTGGAGAGCCTGCCAATTAAGCTAACCTGTGTGGACAAGAGTCCCTATCTGGATAACCTTGCAATTGATCTCACTACATTTAGTGGGGATATCCAAAACTTAGTTATTTCAGCCATGATATTATGACACCCAAGTGGAAATTGATCATGATCCCATTATCACCCCCCAATTAGGAAATTGATTATGATCCCATTATCACCCCCTACATTTAGTGGGGATATCCGCGCCCGCTTTTGAAGTTGAGAAGGCTCAAGACCACCCGACAATTGGCAGTTAGCTTATTTTGTCAAATCCCTTCTGTGAAGGATTCTAAACCAATGCTTAAATCTTATTCTACGGTGGTGTTCTTTAGATGAATCTAAAGCAATATTTCAATCTTAAGCTACGGTGGTGTTCTGATATGGTTCTTAATAGATTGGGATTGAGTGCTGAATAGGATAGTTGTTGCTGACCCATCTAACTAGGTAAGGCATTTTGTAGTGCAAAAATAGTTGTTAACCCACACGGGTTAGTTCAACTAGCAAGCTCTCCAGCTCAGGAAATGGAGGTCTTAGGTTTGAGTCTCTAGACTTACCTGATATATGGTCTTTGTGGGTGAGGTCATGTATCCGGGGTTTATCCTGTCCCCACTAAGTAGGGTCGGGGGTTACAGCCATGGACCAACATGGAATTAAAAATTTAAAACCATTGAAATTCCTAAGAAGATGATGCTTGAGTGCCCGTCAAAGAGTGTGTTCGCTACTGAATGTCTTGAATGAATGACCATAAGTTTATTTACCTTTCCTTACTAATAATGCAGGAAACTCCTCCCCAGCAGCTTCAGTTCCTCTGTTTACTTCTCGGAGCTGTAGTAGTAGTCTTCTCAACATGTCCCTCCTAAAACAAAACTTTTACAAAATCAAAATAAAGTTAATCCAATCTACTACCAACTTTCAAGAAGATCAATTGGGCGCTTCGTTGTTGTGACTCAATTTGCGCTTGTTTTATCTCAATCAATCAATCTTTTCTTTTTTTGAAAGGATTTGATCTTTTGTGGGTCTATACCCAGCATGACAAGGCTCGTGTCTCAACAGCAGCACGATCCAATTATTTATCGAGTCGTGCCAAACCAGACTTCGTGCTTTACTTATAATTTGACTAAAAACTGAAGTTGGTCCATATGTAATCATGTCGTGCAGTGTCATGGGCCATGACCCCAGGCCCGGCACGGCACTATAAGACTTACAGGTTTTTTTTGTTTTTTTTTTGGGTAAATTGCACTTACATCTCCTCAGTTAACTTACACTGGCATATAGACCTCATGTGTTTTCTAAAATGGCAATGATACCCTTGAGTTTTGAACTAAATGGCAGAGACACCCCCTTACAGCCAAAATAATTGATAATAAAACGATTTTATCCTTTAAAACACAAAATGACTTTTACCACCACCACCACCTAAGTGTGCAAGGCACCTAAGTGTGCATCCCTTGCACACTTAGGTGGTGGTAGTGGTGGTGGTGGTAGTGGGGTGATGGTGGTGGTAGTGGTAGTGGGGTGGTGGTGGTTGTGGGGTGGTTGTGGTGGTGGTGGTGGTGGTGGTGGTGGTGGTGATGGTGGTGGGGTGGTGATAGTGGCGGTGGTGGGGCGATGGTGGTGGCGGAGTGAGGGTGGTGGTGGTGGTGGAGTGGTAAAGGTCATTTTGTGTTTAAAGGGTAAATTCGTCTTTTTATCAATTATTTTGGCTAGAGGAGTGTCTTTGCCATTAAGTTCAAAACTCAAGGACTGTCATTACCACTTAAAAAAACACAGGAGGTCTGTCTACCAGTGTCAGATAAGACCTATCGTGCCGTGCCGTGCCGTGCAACAACCCAAATCGGACCGGTACGTGCCGGTACGTGCCGCCCAGCCTGTTTGTACACCCCTTATATCTCCATATATTACAGAGACGCTCTATCTAGCTAGAATCTGCTTCCCTTCGATTCAATTAGAAATAAAATTTTAGGAATTATCACAACTTTTACAGTGCTTAGATGCAAAAAAAAAATAACAAAAAAGGTTTACACTTTACATAGCGTGCGACCATGATCATTTACCTGGTTTTTGACGTGTTGGGTATTTAATATTTTCTGTGAACTTTCTTCTTGTTCTGAATCATGGCGTCATCAGATGACTCTCTCTCTCTTAAATTCTATTTCTCTTCTCATTATCATCCAATCAATGACGCTTCCTTCCATGTTAATGGTTGCACTCGGTCCTTCGGTAGTAGACGAGACAACCGTACGGATTTAAGCCATATATAAAAGACACTTACTCAGAAACTCTGGACAAAACCTACTACCCTTCAAAGCTTATTTACCAGCCGACGACGATTAACCCCTCGATTATGCAAAAAATAAGTCTCAGAATCGTAACACAGAAGCAACCTCTAATTGTCTGAAATCAGCATTAGAAACGAGGTATTGACCAAAGCAAGAAGAAGAGAAATGGGATATATACAGATAGAGTCTGAAGACTTGTTGATTAAACCCATGACCCAACAAAACACCTCGTGCGGTCAGCCCATGAGCTCCTTCTCCTTCCCTGAGACCCTGACACGCCTTGTACAACACGTAATCTGCACCAGTCCTAAGAGGAAAATAAAAAAAATACCTATAAATGCTAACCTGCACAGATGTGTCACTGATAACCTCTCCCTGAGCTTGCATTTGCCAATGCATTAACGTCGCCCTTTTAAACAAGAAATGGCAGAGCCATTCATCAATAAGTAAGCGAGATAGTAAGATACTAAAAACAATAATATGGATTTAAAACATTCTGAAACCGTGGATTGCAAGATACAGTAACCTAACCATGTAAGACCATTTAATAAGGTTAGTTAATGAAAGTAGGAGATGATGGCATTAAAAGAATCTATGAGGGTATATTTGGTAATGTATTATACTTTTGAAAGAAATTGTAGAAAAGGAAAAGAGGTGTCTGTCTCTGCACTGCAGGCCTTTGACACCTACCTCTTCCAAAATCCAAGTTACAGTTTTCGTTATTTTTCACGCGTGCGTAATGTTAGTATAGTGTATCCCTCGAAATCTGGACACTTGCCTATACATGACCGGGCATGGCCGGCCGGCGTGCCTGTATTGGGGGACCCTCACGTCCAGTTGTTGCCAGGGGGATGGAGCCTCCATTAAAGGATATATAAGGTCCTGCTGCCGTCCTCCACTCGCCGAGACGAATGATATCATCATCGTCCTCAATCGAGAACATTTTCCTTTTATACCCAAACTGGGTATTCGTCCTGTACCCTTAAACCATCATTCATCATGAGGACGAGGATCTTCTGTGACTCTAGGTTGTGTGAACCTCGTACAAAATTGATATATAAACCCTAAAAAAAGGATGGCGAATAAGATTGACATATGTCCTAGATAAACCCTAGAAAAAATGGTGACTTACATGTCAAAAACCTAAGAGATCTATACACCCTAAACTGTCTTCTACGTTAATTGGTTTTTACATATTCAGATCTTTTGTGATCTCCTTATTTACGAATCTTGTGTGAACCTCACAGGTGGGCCCCACTAAAAAAAAAAGGTGATTTACAATTTTAAAATTCCCAAGATCTCTACTGAACATGAAACTGTCTTTACTTTAGTCGGCGGCTTCTACCTTGATAGGGAACGGATTTAAAGTGGGGTGAAAGGATAGATACAACCTCCACATGTGAAATTACTTTGTTTCCCTTGCGGTCTCCACCATGAGGGGCAACATAATAATTTCACTAGGACAGAGGATCTTTACATGTGGGGGCCGTGTCTACCCCCACAACGTTTCACCCCACAGCAAATCCGCTCCCACCTTAATAGGTGGTAGCCATCTTTTTTTGTTGGTTTACTTTGGACAAGTGTCAACTTTGTGTGAGGTTCACACAAAGTTCATAGGGAAGGGAATAACAGAAGATTTTCGTTCCTTTTTTTTGTGTGTACTTGGGGCTGGGATCCTCTGTGGGGTAAATCCCCTGCGGTCTCGATGTGGTGTTGAGATAGCCCCGAGGGTGGGGCCCACCAAAACAACACCCAAGTGGCAAAATGGTATTTTCGCCTCCCGGGGCCATCTCTACACTACAGTGAGACCGCAGGGGATTACCCCACAGAGAATCCCGTCCTATGTACTTGGGATAGGTGTCAATCTAGTTTGAGATTCGGATCTATAAACCCAGGTTGTGTGAATCTCACATAAAGTTGACACTTGTTCTCATGTGAACCCCACTAAAAAAGATGATTTATATTTCTAAAACCTTAAGAGACCTAATGAACCTAAAACTGGCTTCTACCTTAACCAATGATAGTCATCCGTTTCTATGGGCCTGCTTGGAACAAGTCTCAATCAATCTTCTTCTATGAGATTCACACAACTCAAGTCATATGCATTATAGGTGAGACTTACATCTACAAAACAAATATGTCATACTTTACAATCTAGGGATGGCAAAGGAACGGATTTTGACCAACCCTAATCCACCTCTATACTAAACGAACTCTTAACGAAGTACCTCTCTCTCGTCTCTCATAGAATAGCCTACTGACGACATCACTGACTGCACCCACGTACGCAACCAGTTTTTGCTAATAATAGAAAACTTAACCACCCATAAAAATTCCTCTCGACTATTAAAAGAAAGCACAGAGCACGTGATCATTATGACATTGGCAGCCATGACGTCACGTGGAGATAAACTCCCAATCCATGCCACGGAGATCACGCATCCGTAAGCATTCTCCGAGTAGTACTGTGCTCGGTCCTTCCTGGTCGGATCTCGGATGTGAAGCTGGTTGCCTTGTTTACCAGTAGGATGTTGACACGTACCGCGTAGGACCACGAGGATGTCGTTACAGTCTGCGGCTACAGTACAGGGTCGGGTATGTCCGGCCAAAGCTTAAGATGTTTATTTATGCAAAACTCATAATTTTTTTTATATTAATTTTTAAAAAACAAAAAAGTTAATTAATTTTTTTAAAGTAAAAAATATGAATTTTTCTTTTAGTAATTTAAGGATGAGCTGATGATGGGTCGGTGCAGCTTCAGCATGTCTTACCGGGAGAGTGATAAGTTGTTGCTCTGAATTTTTCAATTAATTTATTACGTATTGATAATATAATATTTATATGTATATAAATTAATTATATAATATTTATATGTATAAAATAAAATAAAAAAATTAGTAATTACATGTAATGCATAAGTGGAGTCTGGCCAATCTAACATTAATCGAAGCTCAATCCAAAAAATAATCGGCCCTTAAAATTCAGTCTTTCCCGGCCTACGGACCACTTACCCTGACCCCAAGCTCACCCAATCAAAAGATCAAGCTGATTAGACCGGCAGGTTCATTGCCACTCCTAGTGACCGGTACAACTGGTTTAATATTTTTTTTATTTGTGTGACCAGACAGGTTTGATCTGGACTGGTCTGGTTCCAACTAATCCAGACAAGTACCGTCGATCCAGACAGTCGATTTTTTTTATTTTTTATTTTTTAAATTTTAATAGCCGGTTCATCCCTTTAATTTGTACCGGCCAATCCAGTATCGGGTCCCGGTCCTTCAAACCTTGCTCACAGGTCTTTAATGGCGTATTATGTGTATGATAATACCCTTAAATGGGCTGTAAATCTTTTGGCTTGTAGTACTGATGATCCCTGATTTTTGAGCGTACACGTGGCGTCACGTCATTGACGACACACACGTGACACCCATTTATTGGTAACATAACATAGCTTTTTTTTTTTTTTACCTTTTGAAGTCTGAAAATACTATTTACCCTGATCTCGGGTCACTATTTATGTGATCTCGGGACACTGTTCACCTTGATCTCGAAACATTGTTCATCATGATCTCGGGAACACTGTTCACTGCACAAACACTTCCCCCACGTACTCTACCTACTCTCTTACATGATTTAACTAAAAGGTGGTGTGACGGACAAAGGGACTAATCAAGTGTTCTTCAAGCAAGACAGGACAAGGGAGGAGAGGATAAAAAAAGGGACAGAGACACAAGGGAAAAGGGACTTGACTTCTCCAAAAAGGAGAAGACACAAAGAAGAGGGGGGAGACTTCATGCTGGGGAACCTTTATCTTCAAGGAGGGCAGAAAGACAGGAGCAAAGGGGATTTTTCTTTTCCAAAGGAGAGGATACAGAGAGCCATTTTCAGCTTCTTTACCTTCTCTTTCCTTCTATTTTGATGGTGTATTGGTTTATTATGTAAAACATTGTAAAATCTCAACATTTGAATGAGAATAATTGCGCCCAAGGGACAATTCCTGGATGTAGGCACTCTTGCCGAACCACATAAATCATGTGTGTTTTCTTTTATGTTGTGCTTCATGTTCGTTGGATTTGACATAGCGCCGTCCGTACGACTGACTCTCCGGTTTAGGCAAGTGGTTGGAATGTTTCCGAACCTAGAAGATCTTATCTACCTCAAAATTAATGAAATCAAGTGATTAATAGCTCAATCGACTTAATCGTATTTAAATAGCGATTTCTAACGATTTTACCGATCAACAATACTACTATAATGGGGTCGTGAAACCAATTAAATGACCATATAATGTTTTTTTGCTATATGTAGCTTGTTATAATATATATATATATTCCCTTTTGGGATAAGATAAGATCATGAGGATGAAAATTCAAAGATCCCATCTCATGTAAACATAGAATTTGATCAATATTGAGAGCGACTGATCTTGGATTAAAAAATTCTCCATTATGACATTAGATCAACCCATACTCTTATTCAAATGTATAATGCTGTGTCCTTAATTATAATATTATTTTAAAATGTGTCTTTTTGTGGTTGTAGTTTATAGTTTGTACTGTGTTGTGTGTTCTTTAAAAGTGGATCTCTTGCTTGATAAAACGGAAACCAAGCTGTCCCTCATGTTAGATCCTTTGTTCCCTCTTCTTTCTCTTTCAAAATCAAATGGCAATCAAATTCAGCCTAATTTTTCTCAAGAAACCAAACAAAATACATTAAAAAGAAAAATAAAATGGTAAAGAAGAAATCAAGCGCACAATACATAGATTTACGTGATTCGATAAATAATATATACGTTTACGATTGCACGTCCAATTATACTATAATGTGTTACAAAAAATAACTACAAAAGTATGAATAAATATCCGATAATTAAGACTAAATATAACAGAAGTGAAATTATTATTATACACTTCGGTCTCCAAAAATTCAGAAGCGACAATGGTGACTGGATCATTAGTACTTCTCGATTGCCTCACTAGCATCAGTATCCACATAACAGAATAAAAATCATGTAAGTAAATGGATGGAGTGATGCAGTTCTTTAAGCTATAAAAAAAGTGTTTTGTTTTTTGCAATTTTCAAAATATTTTTATTGTTAAAATAAATTTTATTTACTTATTAAATAAGTTGGTTTATTAATTAACAATAATTAATATTTGAGTTCTAAAATACAAGTTGAGATGATTAATAATTGAAAATCTTAAAATTTATTATTGAAAAATATCTGTTCTTCTACTAATAAATAATTATGAAATAGTTTTGAAGGTTGAGCTTAGTAAGAGCATCCAGTAATCAACTCCTGGTCGGTTGGAGGTGGCTCTAGCACTCTGAGGGACATTAAAGAAAGTCTCTTTATATTTTAAATTATAAGTAAATAACTTAATAGCAATAAATTAAAACATATAAAATAGTAGTAGTATAATAAATTAACATATTTTGGATCCAAAATTAAATAAGCATGGGAATTCTCACTTCCCCATGCAAAATTGTTGTTAAAAAACTGAAGGGAACTAAAAGTTTTAATTTATGTTTCACTCTTTATATTTTGAGTAAATTACAAACCTCCCTTGAAGTTTGGTATAATACCCATATACCTCTTTTATCCTTCTCAAAAGGATAAATACATCTCTTCTACTATCTCCTTTGGTACATGAATCTCCCTTATACTAACGGTATCAAAGGAACTTAACGGCAATCATCAATTTTTACATGATTTAGATTATTTGACCTATATACTTAAACCTACCACACCACCACCACCGCGACCAACACCGTTGGTGGTGGTGGTGGTGGTGGTGGTGGGTTCAAGTACAATGTGTAAAATAATATAAAACATGTAAAAATTGATGATTTTCATTATGTTCCGTTAGTGTAGAGAAGGTCTATGTTCGAATGGAGATATAATAAAGAGGATGTTCTTACCCAAAAAAAAAAGTACAAGAGATGTATTTGTCCTTTTGGAAAGGATAAGAGAGGTATATGCGTATTCTCCGAATGGAGATATAGTAAAGAAGATATATTTGTCCTTTTGAAAATGATAAGAGAGGTATATGAGTATTATACCATAGAATTTAACCTTATCTTTTTATTCACAAATTTTATTATTATTTTTTTATTTTGAGCATATTTTATTTATTCATAAAATCGGGTGGGGTTTGACCCATACACTCCCCTTTCAATCGGGTCGGGAAAAAAGTATTCCGTGCTCGTAGGGAGCATGACACCTCAGCCATTGTCTTCTTTCTCCTGTCATAGACTCATATGGCTTGTCTAACGACAGGTTCATGGAAGGATCTAAGGAACGAACCTATGAATTTCAGCCACCAAATTACCCAGTCAGTCAAATCGGTCGATAGTAAAAAAACACATGGGTAATCAGGCACGGAAAACCATCTCTATGACTTAGAATTACATCAAAACGGTTTTACCCAACGGGTAAAAGCAAAGAAACTCCACTCAGGGCAGTTTGGTCATGAAATCGACCTCTCTGACATGTTAGATACTGACAACAAATTTTAGACAATAATACCCCTCTACATTTCCGTGCCAACCCGAGATCGACTCTGTAATCAATCATAAAGCTAAAGCTAACGCAATCTATCCAACGAATAGGGGTGTTTTAGGGAAAAAAAAAAATATAGTTTATATACAATCTTGAAAGCTGAAACATCATTTTCGTTCGTTGCTTTCGACACTTACGAGGGGATTGTGGTCATTTTGGTCATTTCGGAAAACTTACAATTGTAACTTTAACGAAAGAAACAGTGACACGTGGCATATTATCTGAAGTTTGAACGAAGCAAGTTTGACTAAGAATAACCGCTCATAAAAAAAGTCACCAATACTGGAATCTTTCTTTTGTTCTTTTCCTCTTCGTGAAACAAACATCCAAATTTTCTATCTTATTATTCAATACAGAAAAAAAGAAAAAAGAAAAAATAAAGTAAGAGTTTCTCCACTACTCAGTAGTATCTGTCTGCAAGCTGCTGCTTTTGTTCTTCTGAACTTTAACAGGAAAACAACAATGGAAACGAAAATAATCAACAAAACAAGCTTTTTCTCAGTAAGTTGAGAGTAGGAAGAAGAAGGCTTCAGATATATCATAGCTTCTCATTTCTATTTTCTACACTTTGGTCATCTTTCATCTTTTCTTTAATCAGTATGGAACAATTCCTTTTTCTTTTTTCAAAAGAATAATCTCAAACAAATGAAAATTGAATAATGAATACACCTATAATCCAATGCTCCTTGGTACTTCAGGTTTCATCCTGCAAAACCATAAATTTTTTTTGTTAAATTGGGGAGTGTTCGATTGTTAATTATAACATTTTGACGCAAAATTATTTTCGTAAATTAAGAGGCATTTGACCTGAACGGAAACTCGGGATTTCAGTTGTTTGCTGCAATTGACTTTGGAGATTCCAAATTAGTCCGGTGGGATGTTGCAGATGTGTGTTGGTTCAGTTGTTGACAAAATTACAAAATTTGTACCTGTTGGGACAATGTAAGGTAGGAGAGAATTAGACAAAAGAGCGGTATCGAAGAGAATTATTTATTTTATTATTTTCCAAAGAACTACAACAAAAACTGGGTAAAGGAAAAGGATGCGAAGAACGAACCCTTTTTCGAATCGTGGGCGATGGAACGTCTCCATCACCCTTAAGGCAGACAGTTTCTTCACAGCAACCCTGCCTGCAGTTGAGGACCATATAAGTAAGAGTAAGAACAAGCAAGAATCTTCTCAATAAAAGATTATGCAATTTACAACACTTTAAGGTAATATGCCAAGTACAAATTCTATTCTAGACATCACTGTTGGATAGATTCAATTATCACTTCCGAAAAGAACACGGGATTCGGTTTCAGTAGCTTGTAAGATCCCATTTCAGATATCGAACCCAGGTTCAAAACCCATGAATTACCGGATATTATAAAATCAGATGAATTAAGATAAAATTGACTAAAGGGATTTACCTGGTTGGTTTGAGTAGATGAGCTATTATTTGAATTTACAAACAAATTGGAAGTCTTTCGCTTGAATTGATAATGACCTGAAAACCTGGTCATGGGACATAAAATTTACTTCAGAAAAATAAAATTAAAAATGTAACTGGAAGGCTGCAACAGAAGAATATTCTTCAGATTGTTGATCATTCCCTTGTTTTGGTAACTTACATTGTCGGGAAATAGAAATGCCGTCGATAGTTGGAGGCCGTAAATCTGTGGACAACTTCATGACTTCCTAGAGATCAATGAATGAACTCTCAAATAACAAAAAAAAAAAAAAAAATTGAAGAAATGGAGTATTAGGAGTGTGGAGAGCATGCTTGAATTTGTACCTTTTCCGGATTCTCCATCCTTTAAAAGAAAGTAAGTTCAGTGTATCCATGTGAGTGTGGCAACAGCTCTTCTACCTCGATCCTAGAACTAGAACAACTCATGTTTCTCTTAATCCGGCAAAGGTTGATTGACTCAACCTCTGCCAAGAATATGCTATAAACTGGTCTGTGATCCGAGAATCTGGACTCTCCACGAACATAAGATAATTGATGAAGGCCTCTTCCATACCACAGTATACGATCGCACCTTCACACAACAAATAGCTAAATAAGTTTCTTGTGTTTAATCGACATTTTATTAGCATGTTCATATATATATGAACTATATATACTATATGAACTATATACACAGTTATTTTTCAATTTGGTAAGTGCATGTTGTGTTCAAAAAAAAATTATATTTCTACTTGGAGATATGTTTTTACCATGCCGGGGTTCTTCGCTTCTCTTTGGGGTGCATGTCATCCCCTGCATATCGGTCTGAATTGAAGGAATATTTGTATGTGGGAGGAAAATATATCTTCCCTTCACTCCATCCTTCAAATACACGGCCCTGTCGCTGCTCTATCCGAAGCTGTTAAAAAGTTATCAAGGATTCAGATTGACGAGTTTCTACAATAGGTAGAGGAATGGAAGCTAAGCTACTTAACACCAACAGAAAAATAAAAAAATAAAATACAAAATATAGAAGTACTTGAGGGAAGGAGAAGGATCATGCCTGGTCATTCTGTAATAGTGCCCTCCAATTGTGCATCTCAACAAGAGCCTTTGCAGAACGGTAAGTGAGAGCGATCCGGTAGTTCAGATCCCCAAGCCAAATGATTCGACTGGACCAATTTGAGCACCAATTAGAATTTTGAGCATGAAATGCAGAGTAAGGCTACACACACACACACTCTCTAGTATGGTTGGAGAATGATTATGAAAAAATAGATCTCTAAGAAACAAGTAATTGTAGGAACAATGATTGAATTAGTAAGGGTCTTACTCATGATCAAGAATTGTTTCGGGGGAGTTCTCATCTCCCATACCATGAACTCGGGGAAACCTCGTCTTCCTAAGGATCTCCATGACATCAGAGTTCCTCCGAAGCTCATCGCCCTCCTTCTGCCCCGAGGTTAAGTGACTGCAGATGAAGCAGAAGCTTGTTTGATGCAAAGACATGCTGATTGAAATAGAACCCTGGAAAATCATATCGCTTAAGATTCTATTGATTCTTAAGATTATAGCAAAATATAAATTGAAGGGATATAATTTTACCTTGTTTCCTAGATAACCCATCAATCCTCTCCCCACACAAGAGACTTTCATGTTCCGAACATCGTCCCTCAGATCGCTCCTTACCCATATCGTAAGAAATATTCCAACCATTTGCTTGCTTGCAACCAAGCAGTACCTTGACTGTCCCGGTGTTCTATCTCTGTCCTCCATGGATGTGGAACCACTGTAGGACATTGGTGAGAAGAACACTGTACTTGGTGAATCCCCCGGCCCGTTCTCATCATCGGACGA
>JAUPMG010000006.1:13242524-13257552 GCA_031762675.1 Pachysandra terminalis | reverse complement strand
TCCAAATTTCCTCTCGGTGAAGTAACTTGTATGGATGCCGAGGATCTCCCTTTGCTTCATTCATCACTGGTGTCTGACTCTCCTATTCTGGAGGTGATCTTTTGTTGCTGAGGTGGCTGCTGTAACACATATGCATTGAATTGTTATAGTGTTATGTTTTGATATTGATATGTATGTCTTTATCAGTTATTCATCTTTGAGATCCCTCAGCTACTATTTACCTCTGAAAAACGACACTTTTATTTTTCTTCTGTCCTCATAAAGAACATGTTTAACCATGCAGCGTGCTGGATTATTTCCTACATTCGATCTCTTGCATTTGTATTCACATACTCATCCAAAGGATTCCTTTTACCAGATACTGGTAGGTTACAGTTCTAGGATTTCTGTATATCCTTTAAATTGTCTGTGCTAAACTAAAGAAGTAACGTTGAGATGACAGAAAGAAGGCATCTCTGATCTGTGCCTCCGCCACTGATTTGGCACATATGCATGCCCCAGGCCTACCACATGTTGGTTCTTGAGATGGAGTACATGTTGAACTAATAGTGTAGAAGAAAGTCTGTAGATCTTGGAGATAGAATAATTTAATTTGATCAGCTCTGGCATACTTTTCCCTAGTAGGGCCCAGTGTTGGTCCCAATCTCCTTGGATACATGTGTAAAAAGATGTAAAAAGAATTTTCCCAGTGGTCCACTTTTACATATTCCTTAATGAATATTTCAACCTCTGAGCAATATCTCATTCCTTGGTTTTGTTTCATTCTCTCGTGTTGGTTCAGATGCCTTTAGTTGGATGATTGCTATACAGTATCCTAATCTTCTAATAATTGTCATAAACTTTCTTAATTAGGCCAATCAACTATCAGGAACAATAAAAGTCATATTTTGTTTATTTTGCATTATAGGTTTGAAACTTCTGATTTTTTATCGTGCAGGAACATTTTCTAGAAAATGCCAAGACCTCCCCAAACTATTTCCTTGCTGATTGTGAAGAAATGTTGGTATGACTTACCATTTTTATTATTTAGTGCCCACCTGTTATTTTGGACATCATTTATGGAGGAAACAGCCAAACAATTCACTTCTTTTCCCCTTCCGGCACTTGCTATACCAATTTGCTTCCAGTTCATCTAAACTTTGTTATGGCCAGTTTTTTTTTCTTGACTAATTATTTTTCTTTGTTGCCAACAGAAAGTAGCCTCTGTTATTGATGAACTGCCCCTTGGGCTGCACGAAAAATACCTTTTCTGTGTAAGGTAATACTATCATTCATTTTTTAATATATTTGTGCAGTAATCTAGTAACATAATATGTTTGTTTCAAATCTTCTTTCTTTGTGTGAGGTAACATAAGAAGCAGCTTTATTTGTCCATTTGATCAGTCATACAAATATGACCCTTTGCTTACTGAATATAGTTCTTTCTGCATTTATGTTGGCTGTAAGTAAGGTTTTAATCGGCATAGTCACAGTGTATCCTAGGCCACTGCTTAGCTTCACATGGTCTCCTTGCACGTACCCACACTCTAGGCAGGTACTCAGTATGATGTGGTTGCCTTATGGTGCCTAATTGTCTACACTCCGCAGTTAAGGCATGAGAGACAGGCGGTCACTTGATACCCAAGTAGTCGCAAGGTTTTGTTAAACTTTGCCTAGGTTTTCTCCATCCAGCTAGATATCCTTTTTTTTGAATTTAAGTCGGTAAAATTCTTTGCTTTTCCATGTCTATTTGGCATTCATTACTCCACTACTCTTGAGTAAATTACATGCTATGACTTATAGCTAAAAGATGGCACAAGCCGCACAACTTTACTGTGCCATGAGTTGACTCTGATTTTCTAATGCTACTTGAAATCAATGTAGTGAAAGCACCAGGTTGTGCTTAGGAGATATGAATGCAACTTAAAAGAAAGAAAGGAAGAAAAAATGAAAATAAAGACAAAATACTAGAAGTTAGCTGGATCTTCTAGATATTATATACTGTTTTGTTAACTAATTAGCAAGTTAGGTAAGCCTCATCTTCATATCACTATCTTGATTTGATCTCTGAGCCTTTACTTTCCATGATTAGCAGTCCAGTTGATATGGGTGATGAGATATCTTCTCAGGGTCTTGGTCAGGTTAATATCATTCCTAGTTCCTCACTCTTTATCATATATGTTATTTTGAATGAGAAAATTGACATTGCCATCTTTTCGTAATGGACCAGTTTGCAAGAAACTATGCCAAAAGAGGTGTTGTACGACTTCGAGAAATATTTACGCCAGGAACGCTCCAGGTGCCTCGCACACAAAGTGCACTCAAGGATCTTGAATCCGTTCACAAGGTGAGAATTATCTGTTCCACTTTATTCTTGAGGAAGATATCAATGGTCCAACCATGTTCTAACTTCCTTGTGATAAACATAGAGGAGTCCATCCTTTTGTGCATTGCCTTATGGTTACTGGTTCAGCTTCCAATTTTGCAAAGAACTTGCTCAGTCAACCATTAGCTGACCGAAATGTTTATATAGGCAAATTTTTGATTTGTTTAGCAACATTGAGAACAGGAAGGTTAAGAACTCTAGTAAACTTGAGTTTCTAGACATGGCTGATAACCATTTTACATCTTTTAAACCTTGCCACTAAGATGTTCTTCACTGATTAATTAGATGAAGCATTCTGCTAAATCTTTGTTTCTTTAATTTTCTTTTATTGGGTTTGTGACCGAAGGTGTTGGATCTTTATGTTTGGTTAAGTTTCCGATTCGAGGATTCCTTCCCCGATCATGAGCTCGCATCTTCGCAGAAGGCAATCTGCAGTCTGTGAGTGTAACCTTAGCCTTTTAAAAGTTTGGTTATTTTTTGATGCTGCTTGAGATTTGACCCTTATACGTCCAATTGTCAGGCTAATCGAAGAGTTTCTGGGGAGATTTGGCTTGCAGAAGCCAAAACCATTACTTCCACGCTCTACCTTAAAATCTCTATTGAGCAATTGTAGGCGGTTGGCCAATTCTGCTAAGTAGACAAAGGCACCATGGTATCTGTCCATGACTCCATCTTACCCCAGGGATCGCCGTTTTCTTTTCTTCGAAGGTGGGGTAAGCATCACCATCTGTTTATTAGTTTCATTTTGAGATGTAAAATTCTTGTTTTTCATTTTTTTCCCCCTAATTATTTTTCAAGAGTCTGAATAGGAAGCCACTGGCTACACACAGGTATGGGAACAATATATGTGACTTGTTACATAAAAGTGGTATTCCAAATTCTAAAATTTTGTCATATTATTGGTAATCAAAGGGCATTAATAGGGTCAGTTGTGATTCCACCCAGAACTGATGAAAACTGGAACTGATGCTTTAAATATAGTAACTTCTGTGTATAGGTAGAATTGAACCAGAACCAGCCCCTAGACCTACCCCATAAGAGTTCATCTAAAGTGCAGATAAAGCTGAGCTATGTACAGAGAAACATGAGTTTTTAAGTTTCTCCTTCACACCAAATTTGCATCATTATTGACATTGGTTTCATGAACAAAGAACATCAGGAGATATAATTCATAGGGATAAATTTGTCACAAATTAGTTATTTTGAAAGTGTTCATCAGTCTACAGAGGCATATCCTTTCTCTTGACGTATAGACAGCTATGAGGAATTGGTGTTCCAGCTGATGGCGATGGTGCCCACCAAATGGAATATTTAGTCAAGTCGGAAAAATATTTTGTTATATTTTGCTAAAATTTCGATAAAATGGGGGAAAAGAGAGATTTCGCTAAATTCCCCTACATTTCGTTTCGCTGGGGGGCATTTTGGTAGCATGCCAGCAAAATTTAAAGCCATGAACTCGGGCGAAAGTCGAAAAGGACCTGAGAAACTGTACACGATTGCAAAGTAACATATTTGGTGCTGTGAAATCACCATGACTGAGGCCACCATCATGCCATTTTCCAATTGTACTACCAATCTGTGTGGCAATATGCAGAACAGGGTCTGCATTTACTTCTTTAAAAAATGTTTCTTGACAATACAAAGCTAGACTCACAGACACTAAAAAAGAACATAAAAAACCAGCATTTGTAGTTGAAAATCATCAGGTCAAAGCATAATTTATTGACACAAAAAGCTTACTTCACTGACAGCCTCAGCCGCCGGATTCAACAGAACGAGAACAGCTTCTATTCCATCTTTGGCTTAAGCTCCACAAGGACGTGTTCAAAAATAATGAAAATGCCAATTATCATGCAAGAACAGAGGGTAAGGAGAACAGATTACAGTACATTACATAATATAACAATTCACAATCTGCACCTGTAAAGACTCTTGGTGTCTCCACTCGTCGCCATTCTCATATCTGCAGTGAGTCCATATACTATAAATACTCAGATCGTCACATGAATGACATTCACATCATAATTTCTATAAACAAAACTACATTCTTCTTTAATATTAGTTTAACAGATTCATCAAGAAACTTAACACCCCCTTTGGGACAATAACCCGACTGTTCCACCCCTTTTGTCTGAAGCATCAATTGCTGAATTCTTTCCTTTGCTTTTTCATTTTTCGTCTTCTCAAGTTCTCCAATCAGCATCCTGTAAGTGCAATCCCTCGGAACCAGTCCCTTCACAACCATTTCCTTGAAAAACAAGCAAGGATGTTCCAGTTTCCCACTCCTACATAAGCCACGGACCAAAGGGGAATAGGTTCCAAGTTCTAGACTGATGTCCTTAAACATGTCATCCAACAAGTAGAAAAGGACCTTCATTCGCTTCTTTTTGCAGCACATCTTCAATAGAGGGGCATAGGTTTTTTTTACATCAGGATTGCAGGAGCTCTTCTCCATTTCCTTGAGTAGCTTTAGAGCATCTTCTACTTGCAAATGTTCACAAGCAGCAGTGATCATGGTATTATGCGTTGTCACATTTGCAACTCCGCTCTTTGACATCTTTCGATATATGTCCCAAGCATCCTGAAGTCTCCCGGATTTACTTGGGTTGTAAATTAGAGAGTTACAGAAGTATCGGGAATGCAACCTTCTCTCTTCATCCTCTCATAAACCTCCATAGCTTCATTCATTTCCTTTGCCTTCACTAAAGAATGCATAACAATGGTATACGTAACGACCTTAGGAAGGCATCCCTTCGCCTGCATCTCATTGAGAACAGAATCAACCTTGCGGAAATCCTTTTCACGACAATAGGCCTCAAGTATAAGAAACCACACAAGGATGAAACCCGTGTTTTTCCATCTCCTCAATGTCCACCGCGCTTTTTCCATCTGCCTGGCTTTGCACCATCCATGTATTAAGACACTAAAAGTTCAAGGATCGGGAGATACCACATTCTTGAATTCCAAGAATGCATCTTGTGCATGCTCAACACTCCCCTCTTTGCATAATGTGTCGAGGAGTATGTTCATGGCTGAAGTATCCTTGTTCACACCAAATTGCTCTATTCTACGCAATGTATCGATCACGTCTGTCCATCTATGAGCTCCCGCAAGCCTTCTCATGATCTTACTTATTGTTGTCAATGAAACAAACTCTCCTCCCAATTGAACCATTTCCTTGACCAAATCCCACATAAGATTAAACTGTTTCGATTTTCCTAGAATATCGACCATCAAATTGTATGAATCTACTGAATGTTTATACCCTATTTGCACGTTGGCCCACTTAAAGAAACCCAAAGCTGAGACCCAATTGTTGCCAAACCTCTTCAATAATTTATCAACCAAAGTGTTTGAGACAGTCATATTGCAACCAATCATGGATTGAAGAACAGCTTCAGGTGACTCAAACTCACCTCTTAAAATCATACTAATCTTATCAACATTGCTGTAGTCTCACCCAAAACAAGTATAATATCACTAATATGATCCTGAGCCTTGTGATCTCCGAACCAGCTCTCCCTTGTAGGAAGCACAAAATCATTTTCTGAGTCCTTATCCTGAGAGAATTTAACCCAATCCGGAAGCTCGGGTGATTCCTTCATGTTGCATAAATGTCTAATTAAGCTGTAATAAGCTCCATTAACCGGGTTTTTAACATAATTACACGAATTTGAAGTTCTTAGCGATCCAAAATGTGTAAGAACTTTCAAATTTCTGAATTTCGCAAGCATCTTGGATGAACCCACGTTGGAATAACTAAGAAAGCATCAGTTCAAGCAATATAGAAGGAAGGTTCATGAAAAATAACCACCTGGGTATGTCTGAAACCAGTTCATCTATGCTAGTTGGGGATTTTAGGATGAACCCATCAAGGAAAAAGGATAACTAGGGTTCTAAAAGAATCGAGATGCTGAAATGAGAGATAAAATCGATGTGGGGTTGTCTCTAATCAAACACTAACGCAGTGAAGGATATTTTAAGCACAAGAAGAACCGAAATCGGTAAACGAAACACAGAAGAGATTTAGGGGAAGAAGGGTACCTAGTTTAGTTCCTCTGGAGACCCCTAAAAGACATTCGTCACTGAACTCAACTATGTAGGGTTTAAGGCTCACTGCTTTTGTTCCCATTTCATTTCTGGAAGCGGGGAGAGACTAAGATTGTTGGGAAACTCCGTGAAACGCTCACTCACATACAAGAACGTAGAGAATTATATAGTTCGCCACAAACTTGTTTACGTCAACGGATACAAAACTCTGTAATCAGTTGACTCAAGTTTATCATTACAACTTATTATCTGTACTTGTCTCTTATTCACAAAATACACAGAGCATAACAACCTTTATATAGAAAAGAAGAAATAAAAAATGTCTAGATTCTTCCTCCTCTTAATCTTCCCAAAAAAAGACCTTTTGTCTCCCCAACAAAGCTTTTTGATTCCCCCAAAAAACTCTTTGTCTTTTCCTATAATCAATTCATTCACCTAACATGGGTGGACCCTAACAATCACCCCCTCCACGCATGTGGGATAATTGTCATCTGTATGCTATGGTACTGCTCAAATGTGACCTAGCCCTTGTCACCGGGCAATCGCATCTCCTCACCGAAGTGCTTGCACCACCTCATTGGAGTGCTCACACTCCCTCATTAGGGTGCCATGCAAAGATCACCTCTTTGCCAACTGTAGTGACTCCATCTCTCTACTTCCTGTGTACATTTTTCTAGAGAGGATACCGTCACTGATCAAATCAAGAGCGAAAGAGACTTGCTTTGTCGTCGGTGTCGTCAATGCTGTACAGCTCTTCAGAATCCATTTGCTCCGAGCTTGCCCCTGAACATCCAGCACAGGTTACACTCGCGTGTCTGACCAGATTCTCACACACCGTCTGTAGCAGTCCGCGCACCTGTACCACAGTGGATACTCCAGGTACTCTTGCACTTATTCCGTGTGCATCTGTGCAACCATTGTTTTCTTTGTTCAGTCTGTCCTGTACCACTGTACCCATGTCTGACAGTAGCTCCTCCTGTCACCACACCACCCTCCAGTCTGTACAACTCACTAGTCTTCCTTCCCCGCAACATCTCTTTGTCTCCTTTGGAGACCTTTAGAACTTCTTCGTTTGCAGTGAAACTGCAGCCTCTCGAATACAGCATCCTAAGAGAAATCAGGTTTTTCTTCCATCTTGGCACGTATCTCACTTCGGTTAGTGTCAAAGTTCTGTCGTCTGTCTTGCGGAACCAAACTGTTCCTTGGCCAACAACTCTGTTTGATGTGTTGTCCGCCATCCAAACAAGTTCGTCATTGCATGCCTCGTAAGTGGAGAACTACTCTCTGGCCCCGCATACGTGGTAGGAACTACCTGAGTTCAAAACCTAGTCTGATCTTCCTTATCCAGATGCTTTTGATGCTACCAGTAACGCATCATTGTCGGAGTTTATAACTGATGCTACTTCTGACTGGTCTTTTCCCTCATCTGCTTTCTACTTTGGGCAATTTCGCTTGATGTGCCCCTCCTAGTCGCAGTAAAAGCACGTAAACGTATGACCTCTAGATTTTGACCTGGATTGTCATTTGCTGGTATTCTTTCCCTGGCCTCTTCCTCTGCCCCCTCTGAAATCAGGGCCTGTGGTCCACTACGATCACTCGTGCCCGCCTCTTTCCTCCGTGCCTCCTCGCTGAATGACGCATCCTTGACCATGCTCATGGTCATCTTCCCGTTCGGCGCTGAATTGCTGAGAGCAACCATGACAGTTTCCCAGTTGTCTGACAAGGAACTAAGTAGCAATAGAGCCTGTGTCTTGTCATCGTAATTCAGGTCGACACTGGCCAGTTGATTTACCAGGTTCTGAAACTCGCTTGTGTGTTCTGCTACTGATGTTTCTCCCTGTAACTTCTTATTTACAAGCCTTCTCATCAGGAGTGCTTTATTCCGAGAAGTCTTCGACTGATACATCCCCTCCAGCTTCGTCCACAGCATGTAAGCACTCGTCTCCTGGGCTATGTGATGGTACCTCATGTCCAATCCATTGCCTGATTTGCCAAATTATCTTCCTGTTAAGCTTTTTCCAAGCTGCCTCTGTCATTTCCTCAGGTTTGACATCCTCATTTTCTAGAAAATCGTACAAATCTTTGCAAAACAGAATATCCTCCATCCATGACTTCCATATCGTATAATTGGTGGCTGACAGTGTGATCATTGTATCCATCGCAGTACCCGTGGTATATGTCATTTTACTTCAAAAGTTTAGAAGTAAAAATCTCCAAATTCTGACCTCACGGATGGATCTGGAATGCTGAAAAAACTTAAAAGGTGCAAATCTATAATTTATAGTAAGTTAGGTACCAGAATATAATTTCTAGAAAATTCAAGGATCGAAATGTAATTTTCAAAAACTGAAGAGACCGAAATATAATTTTTAGAAACTTTAGGGACCAAAATGTAATTTCTAGAAAATATAAGGACCCAAAAAAATATTTTTAAAAAATTCGGAGACTAAAAATTAATTTTTAAAAACTTCAGGAGTAAAAAATTAATTTTCAGAAAATTCCTTCGGTCGACACGTGTCAGGCATACACTCAGACACGTGGCGCTGATGTGGCATTGACTCGGCGCTTGGACAGCTCACGACTTTGGTCAAATAACTCGACTCAGTCAATGGCTCTGACTCGACGTGACTCAGTCTGACTCGACACAACTCGATGAGTCCACTTGGCAATTCAACTCGGCGAGTGTGAACAGTACCCGTCTTTCACTTGTCAACTTCAAACGGCGCGTGTGGCTTCCTCTGGTGGAGTTTTTCGACGATTTTTGCAGCAGCGCGCTCTTCTCCTCGAGCTCTTCGCGGTGGTATGGTCAAACGTCTAATTCTTTCACATTTTTTTGGCGATCGTTCCAAAATTGCACGAACTCGGCTCTGATACATTTTGTTGGGAAACTCCATGAAAAGAATCAAACTCACACACACACAAGAACACAAAGAATTACGTGGTTCGGCACAAACCTGCCTACGTCCACGGAGTACACTTTGCTGTGAGCAAATAGTAGAATACAAGAGGAGTAAAGTACACTCTGATTACAAAATTCTGTAGTCAGCTCACTCAATCTTATCACTATAACTCACTGCCTGTACTTCTCTCTTGCTCACAAAATACACAGAGCATAGCAACTTTTATATAGAAGAAAATGAAATGAAAAATGTTTAGATTCTTCCTTAGTCTTCCTAAAAAAGACCCTTTGTCTCCCCAACAAAGGCTATTTGATTCTCCAAAAAACTCTTTGTCTTCTCCTATAATCAATTCATCTACCTAACATGGGTGGACCCTAACATGGGCGAGTTGAATGACTCATTTGACTCATCAAACCAACCTTGCTCATCATTTTGTATCTAACTCGCCATGACTCACGGAGTGTGATTCTTTACTTACTAGCAAGTAGCAACAAGGTTTTTATTCTCGGGATCCTGGATCGGACCAGTCCGGATCTCCTATCCGGTACTGGATCGGCCGATCTTGGTTTGATCCAAATGTTAGATCTTTATTTTTTATTTTTATTTTTTAAAAAATAGATTGCATACTGGTGCCGGATCGGCGATACCGGTTGGGATCCGTCAGTGTCGGACCGATCTAAGCGGAGACCGGTTGGATCAGCCGATCTAGTCATTGGACCGGTCCGGAGCGGTATCGGTTGGACCGGTCCGATCCAAAGTCTCACGATACAATAGTTGTATTGTGGCTTGGGATCGGATCGGCCGATCTAATCCGATCCAAACAGATCCTTGAAACCATGAGTAGCAACCAAGGTTTCAAGGATCGGACCGATCCAATCCGTACTAGGATTGGCCAAGACCTGTTCGGTCTCAAGCTTCAATACAATAATTATATCGTGAGGTTTTGGATCAGATCGATCCTACCGATACCGGTCTGGAACTGATCTGACCAATACTGTTGGTCTAACGACCTGTCCGGCCGATCCATTGTTTTTTTTAAACTGGGCAATTTATTTTTGTACCATATCCAAGACTTTGTTAGCAACTTTCTCTATTTGGCTTCCTTTGGGATTGATTCCATCCAAATTTTTTTTTTTTTTTTGTTAAAATCTTCAACAAGTATCCTTTGCTTCCTCTCATAGTTGCCTCTTTAAGTCTTTGCTTTGTATGTCCAGCCCATATCAACTCTTAACCCACTCATAATGCTTGATGTATTTCCAACTATAAGTTTTTGTTTAAAAATAATCTTAAATAGCCAAAAGCTTAATTTAAAATAGAATACATTATGAATATTCAATGTATTATATTAAATTTGGATGTTGTGTTGCTCATACTTGCAAGAAAACTGTGTTTAAAAATACACGAGTTAAATGTATATACTGTCTCACCAGTAATCACGGCAAGAACAGAACCCTCGCCGGAAGAAATGGAACCGGTTATTATCCCGGATTATGATTTCCCGGTCATATATTTCCGACAACAACTTCGCAAAAGAGTGACAATCAGTGCACATTCTAAGGTTTTTAACTACACGGATTGGAACCCCATGTCCTGTACTGATGAGCCCAAATGCCATTGCCAGTTTCTCACTGTGCCTACTGAGCAGATACTCTTTCTCCTCCTCATCAACATCAAGCAAAACATTAGCTAGATCAGGGACATGTCCAGCTTCCCTTATTCTGCAGTTTATCTCCTGGAGCATTCCGGCTATATGGGTCATTCGCAGGTGAGAATCGTCGGCTGAGGTAAACTCATGAATCATCCCATCCAACTCTATTGAACTCGATCCGGGCAGCTTCCTGACTCCCTTTTCCTTCAAATGCATCCTCACTGTTGCGACATCGGTCCATTTCCGAGCAGATGCATATATGTTTGAGAGAAGCACATGGATACCAGATTTCTCAGGAGCCAATTCAGTTACTCTCTCAGCAGCATAAGCTGCCAATTCAACATTTTTATGGGTCCGGCAAGCTGCTAACAGAGCCCCCCAGACCACTTCATTAGGCTCTATCGGCATGTTCTTGATGAGATCAAGGGCTTCCGCCAACATACCGGCGCGACCAAGCAAATCAACCATGCATCCGTAATGGAAGACTTGTGGGGTGATTCCATGAATGTCCTTCATCGACCGGAAAAGACGCTGGCCTTGTTCCACCAACCCACCATGGCTGCATGCAGTGAGTACTGCCACAAATGCTACAACATCAGGTTTCACTCCTTGCCTGAGCATCTCTTCAAATAGCTCTACCGCTTTCTCACCATTTCCTTCCATGGCCGTTGCTCCAATAGCGGCAGTCCAACCAGAAACATCTCTTTCCCCCATTTTATAGAACACTTGCATTGAACTTTTGGGATCTCCACACTTAGCATACATGTCAACAAGTGCTGTACTGAGCCGGAGATCACATTCGATATTGTTCTTTGCTATATAAGCATGAACCCACTTCACCAGATCGTAAGCTCCCAAGTACCCGCAGGCACAAACCACACTCACCATTGTTACCTTATCTGGCTTCATCCCTTCAATCTGCATTACTCTGAAAAGCTCAATTGCTTCCACAAATCTACTCTCTTGTACTAAAGCGCCGATAATGGTGTTCCAAGACACAAGATTGCTCTCCGGCATATCGTTAAAAACCCTCCAAGCTGACCCCAGATCATTGTTTCTGATAAAACCCGCGATCATCGAGTTCCACGACACAACAGTCTTGTTCAACATGAGATTGAAAACCCGGCAAGCAGTCTTTGGATCACCACACTTCATGTACAGGTCAATGATGGCATTGTTAACTGCATCCCAACCTTCAAACCCATTCCGCAGAACATAACCGTGGCATTCTCTTCCCAAAACAACATCGCCTAACTGAGCAGCGGACATGATTGCAGCCAACACAGTAACTCTATCTGGACGCAGACCCGAACACAGCATTTCACACACGATAGCAAGTGCTTCTGTTGCCAGCCCCTGCCGAGCATAGTTCGACGCAATTGTATTGTACAAGACCAAATTTTTTTCGGTAGATTTGTGGAAGAGTCGCTTTGCCGTCTCTCCGGCACCACATTTCATGAACATATCTACAAGAGCATTTATCAAAATCGCATTTAGCTCGACTCCAGACTCGCCGATATAAGCACATACCTTCTCACTCAGACGACGATCCTGCAATCTCGCACAAGCAGAGACACCGCAGGCCATGGTAACCGAATTGGGTATTACTCCAGTCTCTATCATATCGAAGAATAATGAAACAGCCTCCCTTGGATGATCCTTACGAGCATAGCCGCATATTAGACTTGTCCACGACACAACATTTCTTTCAGACATTTCATCAAACACTAGTCTTGCAGAGTCTATCTCGCCGTATTCAGAGTAGAAATGGATCAAAGAATTCTGAATGAAGATATCTTCATGTAAACCCATCTTGACAAGTGATCCGTGCACCTGAATCCCCTCTCTGAAAGCAGCAATCTTGGTACAGGCGCTCAGAAGGAAAGGGAATGTGAAATGGTCAGGTACTACTCCTTCAGAAAGCATCCGAAGATAAAGCAATATAGCTTCCTCACCAATCCCAGCAGAAGCACAGCCTCTGATTAGGGAATTCAACATGAACAAGAGATCACCAACCCCCTCCTGATGAAAGAACTCGAAGGCCTTTGTTGCATAATCCAAGCTTTCGAAGGTTGCCATTTCAGCTAAAGCAGCAACGAGCTTGATTACAGCAGAGGGAGATCGAGTAAGGCCAGTTTTTGTAATATGCCCATGAATCTGCTCCAGTTCCTTCATGTTTCTGCAGAATCTAAGAGACCCAATTGCAGAAAAGTTTTTTGCTTTTGATTCCTTTTGAGCAGGAACTATGCCGTCATCTGGGGCAGAGACAAGTACAGATGGATGAAGGGTAGTAGTAACAGCCATTATTGTTTCCCGCTTCACCACATTTGTACTTTCAACATATACAAGAGGTGGAATATATTCAATGAACGGTCTAGATTGGTGGGGTACCCCATATTTATAGATATGGCTTCAGACTTCAGTTTCTGGATTTGTATTTACTTTTCGAAGCAAAAAACAAACGAGATTGAGCATAGCAAACAAACTTATTATTAATTCTTACAAGATAACATCCGTACAAACCAGATTGAGCCTACTCTGCAAGTGGGCTAATATGTACATCTCTCTCTCTCTCTCTCTCTCTACACACACATATATATATATATATGTTAGTCTTGGAACAGGAAGGTGAGTCATGGGAGGCAGAGAGCACCAGATTTATTGGAGAGTCCTAGCTATGGCTCTGATAGTATTTGGAGTCGTCCTGCAGCAGCCTCCGATCAGAGAAGCGCCGATCTCACGCCATTTGCCTACGTATGCCACAAAATCTTCATCTGTAACTCCAGTAGATTTCTGCAAGAGAAATGTGAATGTAAGCATACTTGATACAAGTAGGACATGTATATATAGGTTCTGGAACCGATTAAAGACATCGAAATGGTCGTTGAATACAGCATGATCTTCAAAGCCATAGGAATTATCCACATAGCATTAAAGATTGAGAAACACTAGCAGCACAGACAATAAAAAAGAGTAAATGAAGAAACTTACCACCCACTCCTTTCGATCAGCATCATAGGTCTCACCACTATTCGGGTAAATAAGTATAGGTTTCTTTGTCACCTGCAGGATTGATTGGCCAAAAAAACAATAAGTATTTCAAAAACTTGGCGTGTCACGAGAAGAAAATTCAGAAACATTAGCAACACAACACAAACAAGACCTATAACCACCATAAAACAACAGGTATTTCCTAAGAATCACAGAGCCATGACAAGGAGACGCATAATCAAATTGAAAGAAATGTACTACTGCAAGATCATCAAGAAAACACCTACAAGTTGTCGGATACACAGCTGTTCATATCCAACTAGAGCAACTCTATTATATGCTCTCAACCTCGAAACTAAAGGATATCTAACAAAATAAACAGGAATGTAGAGTCAGTACAAAATTGCTAAACCAAAGCCATTTATATTCTCTCCATGTACAGTTTTAATTGTGACCCCCTTCTAAGTATATAGTTGTCTGTCAAAATTGATTTACTTTCATTATCATGAATATGATTTATTTACACTTGACGAAGAAATGCTGCTACCCTAAACAATGAAGAATATTCTAGAACAATTTCAGCATCACGGTCCTAGTTTCAAACTCAATACGACTAGATAGCAGAATTGGTTTTTCTTTTTCTTTTTTTTTTGCGGGGGGAGGAGGAGGTGGGGGATTTAGGAAGTTTACATTAGGATCACTACAACTCAGGGACAACATAGCATTCAGAGCTCTGACGTTGTTCTGGATGAGACATGCACTGCTAAGAATGTGAGCCTACTCACCTCTATTTTTTCTAATATTATGTTTGTCTCATTTCAAAAAATAACAGAAAGAGAACCTCTTTTCGAACTAATTTGTTTCCGAAACAGCAGTCTAAAGGACAATACCTTTTGGATGGATAGAATCAATCCATGGATAAATCTAGGAGGGGTGCAGTTGATTCCAATGGCAACAACTTTCTTACATGAATCAGCAATTGAGGTACACTCGAGCAATGAATCACCACTAACCACATTGACACCATCCTTAGAATTGAAAGAAAACCATGCTGGGATCTTTATGCCTTCTTCC
>JAUPMG010000006.1:13183316-13209313 GCA_031762675.1 Pachysandra terminalis | reverse complement strand
TCTTTTTACTTGCATGCATCCCTTGGTATGCGAACATATAAGCATGAAATAATTTTGTTGAAGGATTCTTTTGCAAGTTTTTTGCCTTCATTAGTTGCTAATTTAATATTCTAATGTATTTTTGGCATGAGTGAAAGTCTGAACAAGAATAGTATATTGGTGCTTCATGTCCACCTTGGGAGGGATTGATTAGATTCAACTAGTTCATACATAAAATATAGAAAAAGGACCTGAGCCAAAATTCATGTTCTTTTTACTTGCATGCATCCCTTGGTATGCGAACATATAAGCATGAAATAATTTTGTTGAAGGATTCTTTTGCAAGTTTTTTGCCTTCATTAGTTGTATGGTTGGGAAATTTTTTTTTTTTTTTTTTTTTATAATTATCAACTTGATGTTGAATACTATTTTTTTTTTTTATTCGTACTCTATTTTTATTATGGTGGAAAACTTAGGTGACTGGGATGCCCTTTTGCCCTTAATTTCAATGATTTACTTGCCTTATTGCACCTTGATTCTTAGTAAATGAGCTTTGATCTGGTGAAAGGTACTTGATAGAGTTGAAAAAATTGGAGGTGTCTGACTATTCAATAATTGTCCAATTTGCCATACTTGATAACGTGATAGAAAATCCTGAAGAAAAAAAAAAGAATAGTGGAGTCAACTAATACATTTTAATAATCCTGATTTTAACGTCGTGATATGTCAATTTGATCTTGAATATTACTGCTTTTACCTATACTTAATTTTGGTACAATTTTCTTTGCATCTTGATTGCATCTTGATTTTAACAGATGAGTTAGATCTGGTGGGATGCAAGCTATAGAGTCCGAAAATTCAAAGATGCCCCTGTTTGATAATTGTTCAGTTTGCCACACTTAATATTTTGAGAGAAAATTGCTGAAAAAAACAAAATTAAATGAGTTGAGTGATAGATTTTAATAATCCTGATACAGTCAATAAGTGATTGATCAACTTGATTATGAAAATCTGCACCATGTGTCTCTTTTCTTAACTGCCTGTATATCACTTGCTTGTATATGCATATATGTAATTCACTTCTAAACGATATCTCTTTGAACAGATATGGATTCCAAAGTCAAAGCAATGATTAAGCTCATTGAAGAAGATGCAGATTCCTTTGCAAGGAGGGCAGAGATGTACTACAAGAAACGACCAGAGCTTATGAAATTGGTTGAAGAATTCTACCGAGCATACCGTGCTCTAGCAGAAAGATATGATCATGCAACTGTGGAGCTCCGCCAGGCCCATCGGACTATGGCTGAAGCTTTCCCCAACCAAGTGCCTTTTGCACTGACTGATGATTCACCATCAGGCTCTTCTAATGCTGAGGCCTCACCCCACACACCTGAGATGCCACACCCTATACGTGCATTGTCGGACCCTGATGACTTGCAAAAGGATGCCTTGGGGGTTTCGTCAACCCATTTTCATGCTGTCAAAAGAAATGGAGCCTATTCCGAAGAGTCTGATTCTGTGATAAGCAAAAAGGGGTTGAAACAGCTCAATGAATTGTTTGGGTCAGTTGAAGGGGCTCATCATGCGAAGTTTACGGAAGGAAAAGTGAGAAAAGGTCTGAACATTCACGAGGCAGAAGAGGAAGAACGAAGCTTAGAAGAAGGTTCTTCTTTATCAACTGAGAACCAATACCTCAAACCCCGAGTCCTCTCCGAGTCTGAAGAAGTCGGTAAAGCTGAGAATGAAGTTCGAACACTAAAGGAAGCCCTTACTAAACTAGAAGCCGAAAACGGAGCTGGCCTTCTTCTGTACCATCAGAGCTTGGAGAGGTTATCTAATTTGGAGACTGGACTCTCTCGTGCACAAGAGGAAGCCAAAGGACTGAACGAGCGAGCGAGCAAAGCTGAAACTGAAGTTCAAAACTTAAAGGAAGCTCTCGTTAAAGCAGAAGCTGAAAGGGATGCTGCTCTTCTTCAATACCAGCAAGGTTTGGACAGGATATTAAATCTGGAGGCCAAGATTTCCAGTATCCAAGAGGAAGCTGGAGGACTTAACGAACGAGCTAGTAAAGCCGAAATTGAAGCTCAGACCCTAAAGCAATCCCTCACTAGATTAGAAGGTGAAAAGGAAGCCGGTGTTCTTCAATACAACCAGTGCTTAGAGACAATATCAAATCTGGAGAACAGAATAGTACATGCTGAGGAGGATGCCAGCAGGCTTAATGAACGGGCTGATAAAGCTGAAAGGGAAGTTGAAAACCTAAAGCATGCTCTTACTATATTAAATGAAGAGAAGGAAGCTGCTGCTCTCCAATGTCAGAAGTGCTTGGAGACAATATCTAAATTAGAGGCTGAAATCTCCCATGCCCAAGATGAGGCCAAGAGGCTTAATGCTGAGATAGAGACGAGGGTCGCAAAATTAAACAGTGTTGAAGAACATTGTCTTCTGTTGGAGAAATCAAATCAATCTCTGCAGTTGGAGGTGGATTCTTTGTTGCATAACATGGGAGTTCAGAATCAAGAACTTTCAAATAAGCAACATGAGTTGGAGAAACTTATGATATGTAATGAAGAAGAGCACATGCGTTTTGTACAGGCTGAAGCAAGTCTCCAAACACTGCATAATTTGCGTTCTCAATCTCAGGAAGAGCAAAGAGCTCTGGCCTTAAAACTCCAAAATGGGATTCAATTGTTGAAGGAAATGGAGCTTCACAACCGGGGTTTAGAGGATGAAGTCCTGCAAGTCACAGAAGAAAACAACAACCTGAAGGAGCTGAACTTATCATCTGCCATGTCAATAAAGAATCTGCAAGATGAGATCTGCAGCTTAAGGGAAACGAAAGGGAAACTCGAAGAGGAGGTTGACTTCCGAGTAGACCAAAGAAATGCTCTTCAGCAAGAGATTTACTGTCTGAAAGAAGAAATAAATGACTTAAACAGGAAACACCAAGATATAATGGATCAAGTTAAATCAGTAGGCTTGAATCCAGAGTGCCTTGGATCATCTGTGAAGGGTTTGCAGGATGAGAACACAAAGCTGAAAGAGATCTGCCAGAATGACAGAGATGAGAAAGTATCCCTTTTGGAGAAGTTGGCAATCATGGAGAAGGTTGTGGAGAAGAACTCCCTTTTGGAGAATTCCCTCTCGGATGCAAATGCTGAGTTAGAAGGGTTACGGGAAAAAGTGAAGACATTGGAAGAATCCTGCCAGTCTCTCCTGGAGGAAAATTCCCGTCTTCTTTCTGAGAAAGCTGCTCTAGTTTCTCAGCTGGAGATTATTACTCAGAATATGGAGAAGCTCTTGGAGAAGAACAGCTGTCTGGAGAATTCCCTCTCTGATGCGAATGCGGAACTTGATGGGCTAAGGGTAAAATCAAAGAGCTTAGAAGAATCCTGCTTGTTGCTTGACAATGAGAAGTCTGGCCTTATCACTGAAAGAGGTACTCTAGTTTCGCAGTTGGAATCTGTTCGGCAGAGACTGGAATACCTGGAGGAAAGATATACAGAATTAGAAGAAAGATGCTCAAGACTGGAGAAGGAGAAGATATCCACACTTACTCAAGTACAAGAACTACGGGTCTCGTTGGATACTGAGAAGCAAGAGCGTGCAGATTTCACCCGGTCAAGTGAAGGCCGGTTGGTTTTCATGGAGAAACAGATCCATCATCTGCAAGAAGAAGGTCAGTGGACGAAGAAAGAATTTGAAGAAGAATTAGATAAAGCTGTAAATGCTCAGGTTGAAATCTTTATCTTGCAAAAATCTATACAAGATTTGGAAGAAAAGAATTTCTCTCTGCTGATCGAGTTTCAAAAAGACTTTGAGGCATCCAAGTTGTCGGAGAAAGTAATTACTGAATTGGAGCAGGAGAACCTTGAACAACAGCTAGAATTGAAATCCTTGTTAAACCAAATCCAAACACTAAGGACAGGGATTTGTCAGGTATTCAAGGCTTTAGAAATTGATCCGGATTGCCAGTGTGAAGATAAGACTGAACAAGACCAAAGACTTCTTCAGCATGTATTGGGAAAGATCGAAGATATGAATAGTTCTCTCTTGAAAACCCAAGATGAGAAGCTGCAGCTGGTGCTTGAGAAATCAATTCTTGTTACATGGCTTGGGCAACTTAGATCAGAGGCGGTAGATCTTGAATCAGAAAGAAATACTCTAGATCAGGAGTTAAATATCAGGGCAGAGCAGCTATTGGTGCTGCAGAGGGAGAAGCAAGAAATTCTTGGGATGAATGAAAATTTGAGATTGGAATTGATGGAAGGGACCCATCGGGAGGAAGCACTAAAAGCTGAATTGGAGAATCTAAATGCTAAGTTTTCCGATATGCAAGGGGCTTATGCACTCTTGCAGAATGAAAATTCTGAGGTGCTTAAAGAAAACAGGATTTTTATGAAGGGGTTATCAGACTTGAAGGAGGAGAAATGCATGTTAGAGGAGGAAAATAGTCTCATCCTTGGTGAAGCAATAGCTTCGAGTAACCTTTCTTTGATTTTCAAGAGCTTTGGCGCTGAGAAGGCTGTGGAACTGAAAGGGCTTACTGAAGATCTGGAATGTCTTCGTGTGGTTAATGGTGACCTAGAGAACAGGGTGGGAACATTGGGACAAAATCTGGTAGTGGTAGAAATGGAAAATTTACATCTCAAGGAGTCAGTGGAGAATTCGAAGAAAGAATTGTACTCGGTCAGAAATGAAAATGATCAGTTGAATTATCAAATTGCAGTTGGAAAAGATCTGCTAATTCAGAAGGAAGCCGAGTTTTCTGAATCAGAAGAGAAGCTCAAAGTTACAGAGAGGGAGAAAATAGAGTTGCACGAAAATGTTCAGGGTCTGAAGAAGGAACATGATGAGGCTAAGGTGATAAAAGAAGAGTTAGAGAAGAAGATCCTCATGCTATCTGAAGATAATACAGAACAGAGAAAGGAGATTGAACATCTTGGTGAACTGAACGGGAGGTTTCAGTCTGACCTGAGTAAATTACATGAAGAATGTGAAGAACATAAAACTAGAGAAGTGAGTTTATATTCCGAGCTGTATGAGAGAAGAGGTGAAGCTGAACTCTGGGAGGCTGATGCTGCAACATTCTGTGATGACCTTCAGCTCTCCAAGATCCGAGAAGCTCTTTTTGAAGAGAAGGTTCATGAGCTTAGTAGAGCATTTGAGAGCCTTGAAACTGAAAGTACTTCAAAAACTGTGGAGACTGAACATCTGAAAGAAAGAGTTAACATCTTGGAAAGAGAAAATGGAGGACTAAAAGCTCAGTTGGCTGCATATTTTCCAGTCATAGTTTCTTTGGGGGATAGCATCACTTCTCTTGAGCAACACGCCCTTTTGCAGACAAAGCTTTCTACAACCGAAAATCATGGACCAAGGGTATGGTTCTTTTCTATTTAAAGTATTTATGATTTTTTTAACCGCCTCAGCCAAGTTGAACTTGTTCTTAGCCGGAGCTAATTTGCGCTCTTTGAAGCTCCGTATGGGTATCTCCTACCTCGTACAAACCTTTAGTTCTGTCTTATCTAGTTGAGTTCTTTAGAACTCGACTGAGTTGAAATTTGACTTCATGAGTTCTTGAAGAGTTTTAAAAAAAATTTAAGTGTTCATGAGTATTTGTGTAGTTTTTAGATTGTAGAAGTGACCATTACTGTTGATGGTGATTTTACGTACACACATGCTTATATATGTATACGTATATATGTACATACATATTTATGTATGTATTATACATTCATTATCCTATTGCTGATATAAAGTTCTTTCTTCAGTATTCTAGCATACCAACACTGACCTTTTCCTGACCCTGTACTGCATGGTTCCAACATGGTTGGACCACCTTAGCTTCGATACTTTAGGTCTCGCCCATCTTACATTTATGTTCATGTTTCCAGGATGCTGAAGATGCGAGTCATTTGCATGATATAAGTTGTCATGAATCGAGTGAAGAACAAAGTTCTGTGGTACCGGATGGAATTTTGAATTTGCAGGAGTTGCAGACAAAAGTTCAAACAGTTGAAAAGGCATTGATGGAAACGGAGAGGCTTGCAATCCAGGAAAGGTTAGACGCGAATGTCAAACTAGAGGCTGCAATGAAACAGGTTGAAGACTTAAAATCTCTAAGCAACTCGCACCAAGAAAATGATGTTCACAACAGGGACATTGTGATGCAACCGGAAGAGGATGAACTTGATGGTCATCATCTCAAGATGAAAAAAACTGAGCCTGAAATCTCCAAAGTGAAGAATGGGATTCTAATGAAAGACATTCCTCTGGATCAAATCTCTGATTGTTCATCTTACGGGATAAGCAGGAGAGAAAATAGTGATGCAGATGATCAGATGCTTGAATTATGGGAAAATGCGGATCAGGACTGCCGCCTCAATCCAACAGTAGATGAGGAACAGAAGCTGGCCTCGACATCTACCAAGGACAACGTTGAGTACCATCAAATTGAAGCGGTCGAGGAGCAAAAGAGCGAATATCCCTCTTCTGAATTACAGGCTGAGAAGGAATTGGGTGTGGATAAGCTGGAATTATCCAAGAGAGTTCCAAATCAAGATGGTAACAGGAGGAAAATCTTAGAGAAACTCGCTTCCGATGCTCAGAAGTTGACAAACCTTCAAATAACCGTGCAAGATTTGAAAAGCAAGGTTGAGATGTCGGAGAAGAGCGGAGAGGGAAAAGGTATTGAGTACGATACCGTGAAAGAGCAGCTACAAGAAGCTGAGGAAGATGTCATGAAGTTAGTTGATTTCAATGCAAAATTGACAAAGAATGTTGAAGAGAATAATCCGTTGTCCGCTGATGGGAAAGCAGCAAGAGGAGAGTTGGAGGAGACTGGGGATAATGTCCGAAGGAGAAGGGTGTCGGAACAGGCACGACGAGGGTCCGAAAAGATTGGAAGGTTGCAGTTAGAGGTGCAAAAAATCCAATTTCTTTTACTGAAACTCGATGATGAAAAGGAAAGCAAAGGAAAAACCAGATTCAGCGAGAGGAAAACGAGTGTTCTCCTGCGGGACTATATCTATAGTGGTGGCGGGAGAGGGGGTAACCAGAAGCGAAAAAAGGTGCCCTTTTGTGCGTGTGTCAGACCTCCAACTAAGGGAGATTAAGGTAAAACAAAGTTATACAATCATATAATAATTTGTGTTTGACTCCATGAATTGATAAACATTTTCTTTTTCATTCCTAGTACAGTTATCTTACAATTAGAGGTATTTTCTTTTATTTAGCAAGAACTTGGTCTTTATTTAGTTTAGAGAAATTGTACATGTCAGGGGCTTCACCTTATGTGAAAAAGAAGCCGCTTTGGTAGGCTTATTTCTGAATCTTAGCAATGACCTTGTGCTTTTAAGTTTATTGAGTTTTGTTTCACTTGTGTTGTGCACAGCTTGTCAAAACCTTCAAGAGGACAGCCCAGATTTTTCAGTGCAGGACATGCCATCCAGAACACAAACAAAAATATGATTAATTAATCCCTTTGATATGTTCTGGAAAATATGGATCATAATTGTTTTTTGTTAAATGCAGAGCATACTTGCCCGTGTCCATGGTGAAAAATTATATATAAAAGTCATGAAGACAATTTATAGAAAAATGATCCTAAATCCTCTAAAAAATAATTGCCAATCCAAAACACCTGAACAGATACACCCAACATCTAATGCAGTTGGTATTGTTATAAACAAAAAAATATTGTTAATGGCACGAAAATGGAAGCAGGATAGAAAGACCTTTTCTCCATTCTCGTTTTCTCTCCCTTCCACCGCCCTCCATCTGCAGTCAGAGCGGACACTCAAGAACAGAAGGAGATCGGTTATCTTCAAAAAAATTTATGGATGGACGGTTCATTTTCACTTACACAGGTCTCTTACACAGGTCTCTTTCTTTTTCTTGGTTTAGATCAATCTGAGAGGATCCGGATCATAACCAATAACAAGGAGACGCGTTTCTACAAAGGCCTCTCTTTCCAAGATAACTATCTGTGTGAGCCTCGTAAATAATTTGTTGTTGGATAGGGCTGTTAAAGAGCTGAGCTTTTTACGTAATATTGTTTAGCCAAGCCTGAGCGCAAAGTATTTTTAACGAGCTTGAGCTTTGCACAGGGTTTACAAAGCCACTCCGCTCATCTACAGTGGTGAAGAATTTGGATTTCGACAAGATCCCAAAGTTTCAATCCTAAACACACTCGCCACAATGCAAAAAAATCATCCACTAAAGATCAATCATCACAAACTCAAAAAATATTTAAAAAAATAAAAAATTGACTGCTAATACATATGAATATGGCTGCAATTATACATCCCAAATTAGTTGAATAAAATGGATCTATGTTGCAGAATTAAAAGGATGCAAAATATTGATATTGTACACCCGGACATGAATAATATATATATAAGGAACGTCAGTTACATCTGATCGAAGAACAAACGATGTTACCAACAAATCAACCCAGAAACTTTTCAATCCAAGATGTACAGCTAATCATTAACCTATGAAGTTTTCCATTAATGGAAAGGACATGTGACTTGCAAAAATTGGAGCAAATAACTCAAATTAGATAATGCTAAACCTTTTAATTACGCTCCAACGACTTCAGTCTCCACCTCTGCCATTGGTTCCTCAGCTGGCCTCTCCACCTTCACACCAACATCTTCAGAATAGTCACCGTGAACCTACACCCAGGAAAATGTCATCAACAAAGAATAATGAAATTACAATACAGCTGCCACTCACATCTCTATTAAGACTTACAAATTTTTGTTACAATGACTGGAATTGGACGTAGATATTTCTGCTTCTTATATGGATTTTATAATCGAACAATTTTGAGGCAATTTTCTGGATTTTAACTATCACTAAAATAATCACCACACCTGTTTAACTTTCTGATTATACCAATATCTGTCTGTAATGGTTGTTTGTTGTTCAGGAATCAACATGTTTATGCGTTTTAGAAACTAATTAGAAATTGTGTATTTCTTCAAAAAGAAACTGTTGGGGCCTGAAACATGCATGCAAGCAAGTTTTTACAGTACAACATTAGGAAAAGAAGGAACTGAAAATATGTTCTATAAGTGTCGATGTAATAGTACAATCCCCTTAAAAACAATTTTTTTTCTAACTCTCCTTCAAAACAAATTTGATGAACTAATATCACAACCAGATAAACCCATCCTATCCACGTATAGATGCATGTGTATTGTCTATGTGCATGCGTGCATGTGTGTATATAATGAACTAATATCACAACCAGATAAACCCATCCTATCCATGTATATTGTCTATGTGCATGTGTGCATGTGTTTGTGTGTGTGTGTGTATATACACACACACACACACAGATACACACCATGTATCCAAGTAAACATAAAAGCTTAAAAGGTGATAAAACAAGGTTGAGATACTAATCAAAGACTTGTTAAAATGCCTACAAGAAGGTGTGAGATGTAGCAAGTTGAAGAACTGAAAGAAAAAAGAAAAAAAAAACTATGGGAAAACTAAAGAACCATATAAAAAAGTTAATGAGATATAAAGGCTTATACGCTAGCTGAATTATGTAATTTGACAGGGTTGGAATGGCATAAGAAGACTAACGTAGACAACCCCAACTAATTGGGAGAATGAATTCTTGTTGATGCTAAATGGTTCTGACTTTCAATTCCATTTTTATGGGCCAAATTGTCAATGAAAATGGGAAAAACCAGATAGGGACTCGAGAGGGTTTGAAATATATACCTCCATTAATTTGCCAAGATCAAACTTGGGAGCCTTCAGGATCTTGACTTTTCGAATGAAAACATTCTGCAAAGGATAAATGCTTAGAGGTTGTCTTCTCAATTTCTTTGCCAATCATCTCAGGGATGAACTTCTGTACCAACTCCTTCAGATCACAGGATGTTGCTTGGCTTATCATGATTTCCCTCATCTTGCGGCGAATCTAAAAGCACAGAACCCAGAGAGCAGCTAAATTATACACTTGAAAGGAAACATAATAAACACATTACACACATGTCCGCATCCACATGCACAAACAGAGACAACCTGTGAGCCATTTATAAATCTATGTGACAACAGTTCATTTCATAACTTAATTGCCATGAACATAGAATGTCATTTGCAATTAACCAAAAGTGACTAGTAAACATAAAATCTACCTGCCGGATCTGGCTGGATTGGGCATAACAGGTACGCTTAACCTGGTTGGGGCGCCTCTTGGTAAATCCAATGCAGAACAACCTTAAACCATAGTTGTCTGTGGTTTTCACATCTACATGAGCCTCGATCAGACCAGAGACCTCAATTTGTCTGTTGTGAAATCCATTCCCTGGATTATTCAAGCAAAGTAGGAACGATTAAAATCTAATTCAAAATGCACTCGAGTAAAATGGATTAAAAACCCATTTTAATGGTTACCCCACCCAAAAGTTTGTGAGCACATTCCTCCCTTGTACATCCTCTGATCTCAAACGGATCTTTCTGTATGACTGATCCTCGTCATTTTGAAGATCAGTAAGGGAAATCTCAAACACACGGTGTTTAAGACCTTCAGAAGCAATCTGTAAGTGCCATAATTGAGGTTCAGTAAATACTTCCACAAACAGATATATATATATAAAAGAATTAGAACAAAAAAATGCATAACAAGACAAACTGGCCAACATTTCAAAGCTTGGAAAGATAAACACAATTAAACACCAATCAATTTGTATCCTTCATATCAGAGGGAAAAAAAAAATTCCTTTACCAAGATGCAAACTCGAAATGAAGACTTGTGAAATGTAAAGCATGAAGCCTGACTCCGCATAATATAAAAAGTGCATCTGGGACCATAAACCACTTAAACTGGCAACTGGAATAAACATGAACAGGGAGTGACAGCATATGGACCTTGATGAAACGTTAGGAAAAATTAGTTAATTTACAGAATGTCTCAAACCGCTAGCACTTAATAGGGAAAATTATATGTATGCCACAGTGCTTTCTCTAGAACATTTCCAGTCATGGTATAAAGTATCAGCCAATCCAACTTGGGATCGACTTGGGATGAGTTGCGATCCCAAGCCAATCCCTAATTTATTAAAAATTCTGACACGGTTTCGGACAAACCGACATGGATCGTCCAGCACCCCTCAAAAAGTTTCTTTAAAAAACAATGGGCCATATTTTGAATCGGCTGATCCCTGATCGGCTACCGAGTTTAAACACTATGTCTCCAGTATTAAGGATGATGTGACTAATCCCTTTTCTTCAACAGATCCAACCATTTGGTCCTTACTGCAGCTATTCTAATTGGCAGTTAACACATATTTAACAATGGAACAACCTCATTCAAGAAAAACCATAGAGTACTTTACTACGAAGAATACTCATTTAATACCCCTTGAAATCACACTTGCAAGAAGATGGAAGGAAGTTAAAATAAAAGGAGAGGAAAAAAAACAATTGAAAAAGTAAAGACACATCAAAGCTAGCTTTGGTAAAAAATAAGATGGTCTTGACTATTGACAATAAATGGCAAGAAGCAAGTCAATTCAAGTTAGGATACCAACATGAATGCAAGAGCTATGCCCGAAAGCTAAAACGGAAAATTCAAGTTACAATGGCAGTGTCCAATACCAACGCAGACGGCATTAACATTTTCTAAGCTCAAATTAATACATTCTGCAGTCATTTGATATCTAATTGAAGTCAGGATTGCTTGTGAACTTGTAAATAATAACACTATAAAGCAAAAAAAAATGCAAAATCTCATCTAGCCTTTTAGTTTTATTGAACCATTTGATATATATATTATTGTTGTGCCTTTCTCTAACAGCTTGAGCTTTTAGAGTTAGTGGTGTAAAACATGGTATCAGAGCGGGAAGTCAAGTGAACAAATCCTGGGGGCCTATATTTCTGTATTTATTCTCCCACGGATGTGCTATTCCCATGCGGGCAGTTATGTGGTGTGTGTTTGCCTCGGTGCCCTGTGCTATCCCGCAGATGTCTTGTTCCCGTGCGGAGCCTGCACGTGCGGGAGGGTATTGAACCATTTGATATACATTATTGTTGTGCCTTTCTCTAACAGCTTGAGCTTTTAGAGTAAGTGGTATTTAACAAGTTTCAAATTGCTCCTCCAGATAATTAAGCTTCTTTGTTTTTTTATCAATAAGCACATTAGGATTACTAATTACTTAGTCATACTCCTGATAATTAAACTTATGTAGCCATGTTTCTAGATTTCTAATCTTTTAGATCTTAATCAAATCTATATATGGCAATAACAACACAGAAAATAAAATCCAAATAATAAAAAAAGAAAGAAAAAAAAAAGCAGATTGAATAAGGAAGAGATGAAAAAAAGAAAAACACATACCTTAGTTCCCTGCGTTCTGGAAACAAGAGTTTTCCCTACACTTCTCACGTTGAAGATCGACGGAGCCTTGTTATCGTACCAATCCTTCTTGGCAAAAGGATCAACTCTGAAATGAAAACCAAACACGAAAAAAAAATTGAGAACTAAGAGAGAAAGAAATACTTCTATAGCATCTAGGGATTCATACTCAAGCCTTCTTCTTTCCTCCCTTCTTTCCCTTCGAAATCCTCTTGTTCTTACTGCAAATATAAGAAGATGGCACAGTTCAGTACATGAAACAGTAGAGTAAATGCGAGAAAGAGCTGTAGAAAGAGGATATGAGGAGAGAGAGACGTATCCGACCGCCATTGTCGACTGATTTGAGGATCTTGAGGCAGAGAACAACGAGGACTCTGATCCTGATTGCTAAAAACCCTACTCCTCAAACCGGTGATGCAACTCACAGCGATTTTATATATAGATTCATACATAAGTAATCTATGCCACTGTTTATCATTAGAACTACGAAAATACCATCACGCGAAATGACGGAATTAGTCATGAATATGATTCTCATGAGTAAAAAGGTGTTAACGGGTCGGTTTCACTTGTAATCAGAACCGTATCCAAAAAATAGTACCAGCTATTTTACTAATTATGGATCCGGATTATAACCACAGGAACTAGAATAGTCCCCGACAGATCTAGGGCCTGATTCGTTTGTGAAATTGGAACCTCCAATTTCAATTTTTCTGTTTGGGAGTGCACTAAGGAATTAGAATTCTAAATCTGAAGGTAGAATTGGAGACTCCAAATCCAATTTTTCTGTTTGGAATGCACTGAGGAATTAAAATTCGAAATCTACATGAATTCCACATAGTTCCTTTGTAGGCTATTTTGCAATTAATTGCAATTCTCTATCCCTAGAATTCAAATGAAGGTAGCAATGGGTCAGGTCGGGTATGGTCCTGATTATAATATAGTCAACCAAAAACTGTCTATTTAATAAATTGGTCACTTGGGATCAGACGAGTAAGTAGGTTTATAATCTAAACCCACCAATCCAACCCATTTATCATCCGGATGGGTTTGGGTCGACCCAATTAAGAAAAAAATATTGTTAACTCGAACCTTTTGAAAAAATCAGGTCACCTCTGGCAGGTCATATCAGATTTGCTAGAACCAGCAATGTGTCGGATTCCTATCGAGCATGTTGGCATATTTATAATTTAAAACCCATCAACCTAACCCAACCCATTTATTATTCAAGCGGGTACCGGTTAAACCAATTAAAAAATTTATGTTTTTATCAATCTAAACCCGCTAAATACTGGACGGGTTGAAGGATGATTGGCAAGTTGGGTTAGATTTTACCACCTCTATCTTTAATCCAATAATAAAAATAAAAATCATTTTTACACCATTCTCACCTTTCTTACTCATCCCCATCGGTCCACGTAAGATCATAAAAAAAAAATCAAAATTCCAATTGTTTTTTGACATCCAATCATTAGAATCTCAATTCTATTCAATTTCAATTCTCAATGAATTAGAGTTGGAATTACAGTTTTTAACATCAATTCCAATTCTTTAAAACAATCAGATGTAAATTCATGACATTCTGATAATAATTGAACTGTTTTCAATTACGAAGGGGAACATTGGATATTATTTTGAAGATGGCTCACGAGAAGTGTTCTTACATGGAGAAGTTTTGCTAGTGAGTGAACAAAAAGGCATTAATGATCAATTGGGAACTCTGGATTCACCAAGTACGTGCCACGAGTAGAGAGGGGTGGTACCGTCACTCCAACTGGTTACACTCGGATGGTCGAGAGCCTGAATCCGCTGCTGCAAAAATCTCAAAGGCTAGCAAAGATTGTTTCATGGTTCAATGCATTGTTCTGCTTAAATTACAGTCCTGTTCCTATGATATTTAACAGGCACGGGAAAAAAAAAGCTCAAATAACAGAAAATCTAATTCAACAAATGAACATAAGATGGGTTTATACAAGCAACGTCCAAATAATGCAGGAGCTTTCCATAAGTTTCTGTCTTTTCAATTTCTTTTCAAGTGCAAATCAGCAATTCAGTAATACAGATTTTCAAAGCCCCAGCATTCAGCCGGTTAGTCTTGCTAATTTTTCCCATCCAATGGCCAGGTTCCTGTGGCTAGGTACAGCCATCACGTATGCTGATGGATAAAGATCAACAGATCCTAAATGTAGAAAGGGAAGAGATTAGGATATTCATAGTACGCATTTGGATATTAACAGGAAAAGAGAATGCTGCTTTCTCTTAGGCTGCGTTTGGATACCGAGAAATTGTAAGAGAATGAAAAGAAAGTGAAAGTAAGTTTCTTGTTGCTATTTGCAAGAAAATTTAATGATTATAAATGAAAATCCTGCATAATGTGTTTGGCTAGCGAGAATGTTATAAGAATCCTGAACACAATTTCCTATTATACCCTTCTTCTAATATAAATCATATTTATTCTATGTTAAATATTTATTTAGCATATTAAGCCTACAAAATATTATTATAATGATTAAACCCACATAATCACTCTTCAATTCTCATGATTTCTAATTTTTTTAAGTTACAAAAAATTTACACTCAATCAAGTTTTATTAAAATTTAAAAATACAGTAATAAGTTTTGATAGGTCCCACCTCTCTTGATTTTCATGTAGAACACACAACTCTTTTTTAATTTTTTGTTCTTTCATTTATATTTTCTTAATTAATAAGACGTTAATAATTATCTATATATATACACATGTTAATCCTTGTAAATATGGATGTTTGCGGAGGGTGATATTGGAAGAAGACAAAAAGCGTTTTCTCAAGACGCAAACTCAACCAATTTTGCAATAAAAGAAATAATGGCTTTTTTTATCATTAGTTTTCTCAAGAAAGCAGTGGGGGCCCACAAAATTTTCATTTCCTTGCAAACCAAAAGGATATGGGAAAGAGAAAAGTCCACTTTCTTTTTTCCTTGACACACTTTCTCGGTAACCAAAAGCAGCCTTAGCTAAATCAAGTTTTCCATTTGCCTATAAATCCTGATTCCAGACTTCTGTTAGTAAAAGTAAAAGGGAAAACAGGGTAAGTGCCGAATATTTGGTGATACTTTGTGCCATCTGGAAAGAATTTGAAGAAAATTAGAACATATATCATAGCTCTGGAAAACTTGATCAGTGTGTCAAACTTCACCTACTGATGATAGAAGACAATTTCTGTTCCTTTTTATTTACTTAGAATTGCAATCCGGTTAAGGAAGGTAATTTCCAAACAAAAGCAAGTAAACCTTAATTGCAGAATTAATTATACCTTCTTTGTTTTCTTTTCCTGATAAGCCATTTGCAAAATCCCCATTGATGTACATCTTGTATGAGAAGCCATAACCTCATTGGTTCAATGTTTTGTGAAAAGCAACCTGCATAGACATGGCAACCCTTTAATAGGTGCATAAGGACATAACTATTGCATAACCATGGAAATAGGGTAATAAATTTTAGAAGATAGGAGTGTCGTCGTTATAGGATTTGAATTTTCAAACCGGAATTAATAAATACACTGTAAAACTTTCAACGGAAATGTACATACAGAGGTCGATGTCCTCAGTAGCTCCCTTATGGCCATTGTGGCATAGCAAGAAGCTGGAAGTGTGAAACCTAACTTGAGAGCCTTCTGGACTTCCTGAGCATCAGAGACACAAAGAGATTCAACTTGTGGAACTTGCACTTCTTGATCATCTTCGGCCAGAGGCTTTATCTCATCATCAAAGTTCTCTGATTGTTGCTTGCAATTGAAAGTGAGACCCTTGGCCTTGCTTCCATTGGTTGATTTTTCTTCTCCAATTATGTTTACAGGTCTCGACTTGGCAATAATGTCCAAATCTGTTTCTACCAAGGGTATATTACCGTCTGTATATGAGAGCAATTCCCTGAAAACCCAGAAAGAAAAAAAAAAAATCTAATTCTTCACATGATCATTGAGATCTTTTAATTAATTACAATCCCATGATATGAGAAAAGGTTGATAAAAAGGAATACAAACCATTCAAAGTCAACTGGCTTCTGAAACACCCGCCTATATCCTCCTGTCATACCAGTTATTGAGAATTCCCTAAAGAAACATGCCCAAATGGATTAAGCCCTGTGGTAACAGGAAATCAGAGGTGTAATTTTGAAGAACTAAATAGAGCAACTGCCTTAAGTAACATACTTGACATTATGAACACACTCTGTCAAGCTGATAGAATCCTGAGTTGTTGAATGAAAGAGGAGGATGAAGTAAGAACATCAGAAAGTAAAGATAAATAACAGGACAATAATTCTATATTCAAAACACATTGTTTACTGCACATGGCTCATCTTTATGAACAGGCATTTCTAGTTTTTCAATAGTTAACACAATATTAGGAGGTATCCCATGTTTCCTTTTGGTTGGTAAGTTGGGAACAAGTGATGTATGGCAAGAACTGCCAATTGAGCTAGATGATCAACCATCTACATGCTCAATTCCTTAATATCTAGAGAACGGGAGTTGGTTCATCTTTTATCTTTTGGTAAGCAAGCTGGAACTGAACCAGAAACTTCACATGCCCAACTCTCCAACACATAACTACCCACTTCGGATCAAGGTTTCAGTTCGTCTTTCCCCCCACCACCCCCACCCCAACATTCCTACGAACTACCTACAATACATTCATCAAAAAACTATCTACGATACAATTATAAAAGTATTTTTTTCTTTTCCGCATAATGTAAAAGGCAAGAATATATAATGTATTTACATATGCATGTATGTACATAAGTAAGCATGCTCTCTCCTATTCCTGTTCCACTTCGGGAACAGTAGGCACACCCTTAACATGTATATGAGATGATTTCTTGTAGCACAACAATGTTTCAGCGTCCGTGTCATTGTCGAAACACAAGCACAACAATGTTTCAGCATCCGTGTCATTGTCTAAACACCACAAGAATGCAGATAATGCCATAAGGTCATGGAAACCCAATAAGCTCAAAGCAACAGAATGAGTTTTTTTTATAATGAATAAAGCTACAAAATAATTGATCATGAACCAAGAGAAAAGGAAATATCATGCAGCAGAAAGAGAGAAAACAAATCACCTCCTTTGCCAAATCATGATAAATTTCAGAAATATCATTCATTGGATAGAGCACCTTTGAACTGCCAACAGAATAAAATCAGAATGAACAAGATAAACAAATTGCAGTTGATACTTGCAGTCATGTCGTGATAGATTATAAACAAGGTAAAGCTTTTCTATGTCTACCCTCACCCAGGCAATGGAAGTATGATATCATCAACCACATAGTCTCCTGTAAGTACATCCTCTGCATTTAAAGCCTGCCAGAAGAGAGGAAGCAGCGTCAACAAGCCAAATAGTTCTAGTGTTTATTAGTAGGAAATAAAGAAGAAGACATTACTAGAAACTCATCACATTGCATTTTATCAGGGATCGAACATGAATTTTTTTTTTTATATCAGTAAAATTGTGTTGTATAAAGATATGTATGGCTGCTGGATCATATTCAAAGAAACAGAGTCTGATGCAGATGACTCCATAAGCCGTTTAAATTTGTGCAAAAGGTATGTTTTATGGCATATAACTCATTGATTTATTAGAATCAAGTTTTAAATGAATAAAAATCATATATACATGTATGTGTGTGTGTGTGTGTGTGTGTGTGTGTGTATATATACATATAAATGAATAAAGATCATATGTAGCTGACCTTCACATGCTCATATATTTCTTCCGAAAGACTTGTCCCAGAGGCATCTAGAAGGCTACCATCATATGTATCATCAGTACCATCCTCTTCAGCTTCGATGTTAACACTTTCAGTCGGTATTTCTGTTGAACCTCTTTTATTATATACCAGATCTCCTAGTACAACTTTGTCATTTCCTGCCACATATGGCATTTGTCAAGAAAGTAGCATACATTTAATGGGCAAGGTAAGGCAGAACAAAACCAGTTCTATTTTTCTTCGTTAGTAACAATGACTTTATCTCGATAAACCCTAAAGATGAAAAATAAATGAATGACTAGGAGTGAAAAAAATAAATAAATAAATAAAAAGAAGATCAATAACAGTCCCAATGTAGTGGAGGAACACAACTGAATCTATGAAAAAACAGTAAGTAATAGAGTTGGAATCAGGTGTCCCATGGCAACATGATTTGCAGCCAACCAGGAGATGCCACTCCAGCTGGTAGCTCACATTCACTCATAGGAACCTAAAAATAAACTTAGTAAATGGGCACAAACTCTTATTCTGTTCAGAGAGAATGGATCCAGCCCTGCAATGCTTTTGCCTTGAACAATATCATAGCTTCAAGTGATTAAACACATAGATTTAACAAGGTTCCATTACTTGCCTTTTTAGTTGCTTTGAAAGTTCATTCTTCATAATTGACTAAATTGAGATCTACCAATAACTATAATAAGAATAGGAGAATGAAGTCATACTCTTAATCTTGTTTAGAAAGGCATTAAAAGAACAAAATATAATCAAGACCAGCCAACGTATTTCCTTCATTCCCTAACTATATAAGTGTGTCTGTGCATAAACTCCATTGAGGAGTCTTTGATCCAGTGGTTAAGGTTCTAATCAGACAATAGAAATATCACGATTTAAAGAGAAGGCAACATACCATGTTTCTGCACTCTCATACTTGCTGCATAATTCCAAAGGTAGCTTTGATAACTATGCACATACCTAAATAATAGAATATGTAGAAATGTCAAAAATCTTGGAACAAAATATCACATTGCACAATAACAGTTTTTTTTCTTTCAGCAAGACTTACAATTCGATAGTTAACCTCCTTTCTGAAATTATCAGGAATATTTTAAAACCTTGAGACAACAAGCTAGTGTTTTAATGTATTCACCAGAACAGGAAAAAAAATCATCATTTAATACATTAAAGCTAATAATTATAACTAACATATAAACATATAAATAGTCTAATCTCCTCCATGATCACATACCAATTAATGACTGCGATTCTGGGATCCTAACTATGTACTTAATGCAATAAACGACAACTCAAAATTACTGACAATGAGAGGAAGTAAGATCATTTCTTTTCAAGACAACATAAATAGAAAATCATCCAGTTACCAGCACGGAAGAAACTTGGTATATCAGGCATTGTTGGTGAGATGTAGTTGGTAAAAGTTTCCTGACCTCCATTTCCAACATGGAAATCTAACTTTCTTACGCATAACAATATATGTAGTACAGTATTATATATTATATTTGAACAATAAGATATTATTCACTAGTGTTCAATCATGTCTATAATAAAAGGCGGCCAAGTGTTGAGAACAAAATTAACCAATGTATGCATCATAGGAAGATAAAGTGTGTTGATAATGAGGTATCACCCTAAAGGACATTGTATTAGAAAAATCAATGTGGATTACTAGTAGGACGAATTTAACACATTTAATGAGGAAAATCATCATGTGCTAGATTTTGAAACTGCTAATATCAATACTCAGCATAATTGCTTCACTAGTTATATGTCACAAAGTTACACCATTTAATTTGGCAGAAAAGTAAAATTCATATACGAGGATCTGCTGAAGTAACCACTTACATCATTCTTAGTGTCCTAGGTATAGCCTTCAGGGCCTGTAGATAGTTTCCAGGACATTTCTTCAGACACTGGAGCTGATAGAGAGGGAAAAAAAAAATACTCTTTTATAAATCAGTAGAATTAAGAAACATATCACACGCGTGCTTGTGTGCGAAGAAAAATAGTTTATTTCAGAAGCATCTAACCGAAGCGAACTACTTCCTTCAGGCAAAAAACAGAAGGATGTCATCCCTATGTCTGTCGTAAATGTAACACCCAGGACGGGTTGTCATCTAAAATCAGATGGATTCTAAAAAGGACCCAACAGGACGTCTACAACTCTAATGTTCTGCATTTGGAAAGGTCATAAAATAAAAGGAGAATTGTCCAGAATAAAATGTCAGATAAAATGATAAGGGTCCTCATTTAAACCAACTTTAGCTCATGATTATCTTTGGTAGAATAACAGAAGATATGGCTCTAAATAGCTAGTGATTTGGCCACAATACATATTGATAAATGAGACACAATACAAGTGACTTGTGCAGACTTTATTCTGTTCCACAAAGCTTTAGTTGGGTCCCATTTATCAAATTGGTATTTTTTCCAACAGGATACATGCACTGAACAAAAAATAATTGATAGGGCCTGGAAGAAATTAGAGCCTTCTTGGGTATCCTTTCACTTCTTGCTTTCTCCCAGCAATAAAGTACTACCTCATGATCAAAATCAAATGATCTTAAGTAGAATCCTTAAAGGGAAGGGAGGGGGTGCAGACCATGGGATGTATGTCAAACATATGGCCTAGTCAGACAAGATGCCATCTTTCTCTCATCCCTGAAGTCTCTCTTCCCAACCAACATATGTTCAATTTTAAGCCATAAAAGAGTTAAGAAAACAATGAAAGTTGCCAGAAATACCAGGCATTAAAGCCAAATAATGGAAGAAAATCTCAATTCAACTTGTTAGGCTAAGGTGGTATGATAAAGCAGAAAAGTACGTCACTGTAAAATTGAACTAGTTACAAGGTATATGGCGTATCAATTTGGCCCAAAGGAATACTAATTCATTTTTCAAAATAATCAATATCTAACATGCGGTGCAATAAATTGAAAAGAGTAAACAGCAAAAGGTAGAGAGGGAAGTAAAATTGAAAATCAGCAATCACAGATTCAAGTAACCATTTATACAACTTCACATCAGCACAAGTTTGTTGGTTTTCTATATTTTTATACAAAGAAATTCGGTCAAATCAACATGCACCAAATTTAAAAACATGATTTTGCTAGCAATCTAGCAAGGTTAAATTGAAAAGAACAATCCAAGATTGTTTCCTAAGTGATACTTCAAAACATTAGAAGGTTTTTTAAGGAGAGCCTGCTACTCGGTTAAAAGATGACATCAGTAACAGCACTACTAGCAACAAGGGCACGGCAAAACATATAGACAATAGTTTCCTTCAGAAATGCAAAAGCATAGTAACATGTGAGAATATTCTCAAGACGTTATGACGGACATTAAGGGATTAAGGGAATCTCTCAACTAGAAGTTGCAAATTCTTGAAAATTCATGCTAGCTTGTAATGACAAGGTAAGCATGATCTAAATCTCATTCATAAGGAAATTTGCATAAGTTTCAAAGGTTTTAATACTTCTACATTGCTTAGTTTTCTACCAGGAACAAGTAAGGGAAAACATGCACATACACACTGTATTACACAGACTTGGGATCAGGAGTGTGTCTAGGTGTCAGTCTCATCTAATCGCCATATCTCAAGATGCAGGGACTTGGCCACTATACTATATATTTTAAACTTATTAATTAGTACCATAATATAATACTACCTATAGATAATAATAGTTTCTACACATTTAGAACTCGAAAATTAAATATATAACGAAATGAAATATATCTGATAGAGATAGAGGAAACGTCTGTTAAGAAAAAAATAGACGAAGTTGTGAAGGATCCAACATGGACCCCATACCCCTACCCATATAGTGTCAACAAGGGAGATTTGTGCAGTCAAACATATAGGTATTCAATCTCTTGTTAGAGAAAAAATTGCATTCTATAGTTCAAAATAATAAAGGTAATTGTTTTACTGATGCTCTAGATTTTGCCAATTTTCCATATTTCCTTATGTGATTACATCTTGCAAGTTTCCAAATCAAGCTTATATTTGATAAAGGTTCTGAATCCACGAAACTACCAAGGTAAATTGTCTAAATGTTGACCCCTTATCCACCACTTTACTATAAATGGCAAACTATAATTTGGATGGAGGGAGAGGAGAGTGAAAGTTTAGACATGAAGTCCTATTCCCTCTTCTCAATAGGACCTGATCATAGGTGGTGGATGTGGAACTCCATGGGCATTACTTTAGTCAGCATATGAAAACCAAAACAAAGGATTTAGGAGTTCAGCATACAAGTCTTTTAGAGAAATTGATAAAGCATGAAGTATATTAGGAGTTTAATAAGTGATCTTGGCACATTCATGCAAAACATACAAAAAACTTACTATAGCCCTTTCAGCAACTAGATGACGAGGTAGTTGTCTTAGGGTCCCCTCAATATCACCACTTTCCTTAAAATATTCCCGAAGCTTCAAGATGGCATCTCTTTGTATTTCAAGATTAAGTCGCACAAAAACAAAAGTTTGTCCGTTCTATGATGTATTTGAGTTGAATTCAATTAAACATTCTATTCAAGAATTAACAAGATTACAATTTTAAAATACCGAAACAATAAAAGGATATCTCCTTCTCTTGGATCAAGAATCATGTTTACAGTAGTTTTCCACTCCCCACGCAGTAATGCTGCTCCAATGACATGTGTTGGCACCGAACCACTTCCAAAACGCTGAATTCAATTTTAAAGTTGAATGACGCAACTAAAGTGACAATACAGGTATAAATGTTTCTAAGATTATCACCATCTCCAAAAATGAAAAAACTGCATGGAGCATTCCTTCATACAAGAGGAGAGGACAAATCTAAATGGGAGGAATAGAAATGTCCGCCTCTGTCACATGCCTAAATTGTGCATACATGCAGGGGAAGGAACAAACCAACAACCCACAAGAACTTCCAGGCCAAAAATTGATTTGACTGGATCCCCTCCAATCTTAAGAATTTATAATGAACTATCTCGCCATTTTTGGAAAATCCAAATGAAATTCACAGCTGAAATATCTTTCACTGATATTAAGCACTGGAAACCACTTGGATGAAACGTTTTAGAAGCCAAACTGATAAATCTAACCAAAATTTCACCAAACTGATTGTAATATGGTCCAACCATATTCATAAGTCAGATTGATTTTATATATACATATTTTTGTTTCTTCAAAATACTTATTGACCAATTGAAAGATTAATCAAGACCAAGGTCACCTATGTATTAATGAATTTGAGTTGAATATTTTTTTCATTCTCCCAAAGAATATAGTTTTCTAATTACATAACGTAGAGTGATTAATATGTAAAATATATTAATCCGAAATTCTTAAAATAAAATAGTATAATAACAGCAACAACAACAATAAATAAGACTAATATGTGAAAAATATATTAATCCACTTTTTTTTGAGTTTTGAGATAGTTTCACTTTTTTGAAAACATAGTTTCAAGTCTACTTCAATATTTTTGATTTTAAAACTCATCCATCTTTTTATATTCTTTCTTTTTCTTTTGTTTGTTGGTAATCTTTCGAGAAATCTAAATGTTATTGATAAGGAAAATGAATCTTTGTTCCATTGCCAACTTGTGTTAATAAAGAGGTAGAAATCCACATTAAAATGAAAACAAATCTTCGATTCCTTTCTCAAATTTTAAATATCATTTTCTATAAGCATAAAAATCTTATAAATTTTACTAAAGGTTGAAATACAATATTACTGATAGAAATATTACTTACTAGTCCGATCTGATATATGCAGTATGACTGGTACATATCAGATCCGACTAGTCATACTGGTCTGGACTGGACATGGACAATCCATACTGTTCTTTAAAAATTTTCGCATGCCCCCCTAGTATAACACCAATCACTTTCAATACTGAAACAAACCAGCCAGTCAAGACCTGTATTAGCCAATACTGAAAATCATGTCAAATAGTGAACCTATATGAAACAAATGAAAATACCTGCAAGGCAAAATTAAATTACCTGCAAGCCGAAGTAGTTTACGAACCCATGGCTTCCTAAGGCATCTGCAGCTGCTTTTATGGTATCTTCAGAATCTGCAACAACTCCTCTGAGAAAATGTGAGTGAGTGCATATCATGAGAATTAACCAATGATAGTTGCTTTGAGCAAGAAATGTTTGATGTAAAAAGTGAATTAGCGTGTAGAAAAAAAAAATATACCTCAATGTTATTGTGAAACGATTTCCCAGAAGCTGTCCCAACAAAAGTCCTTCTTTGACATGGCTGGACAATAATGAATTTATAACATCTTTGTATATCGAAAAACATTTACAGAACAACAAACTTGAGAAGCAAGTAAATCTTACCAAAAGTCTCCAACTTTGATACCAAACAATCTTTCATTTAGAGCAGCCAATCTTTTTGCATGCAGCTTGAAAATGGTCACCTAAGAACACAAACCCACACACACAAAAAGGAGGGTGAAAAAAGGAAGGAAAAGAAAATCCACAATACGAATGTGTGCTCTGCAAATGAACTTTAGAGATTCCAACTTAATAAGTTAAATGCAAGATACAATTGGAGAAACTTGCTGTATGTTGGATTAGTCCACCCTTAGGCAGAAAACATGAATAAAAAATCATCATAATGCTCTGAAGTTCCTTCAGACCTAAAACAATTGATAACTGTTTTTCAATGTGTATGCTACACCTCACAAGCTCTACTTTTAATGGATCTGCGAGAGAAGAAGGTATCCATACCTCCCACCCCTTTTGCCAATAGAAAGTATCAATCTGAAAGCATTCCTTAAAAGGACATAAGAATAATCAAAAGGAGACAATTATGACAGTCAAGTTTATAAAAGTATATTTTATTAGAATATTCACCAAAAAAGTAGGATTTTAGTAACTGCTGCTTTAAAGATGCGGCAGCTAGCATTTAATCAGAGGTACCTAATGATGGAATCTAAACAGAGAGGCTCCCCATTAGTTCTCGTACAGGATGAGATATTGGGTGTTTGATATTTTTTAGGTGCTAACTCCACAGTTGGAAGCCTAGGCATAAACATTTACGCTGGTATTAACTTTATATTGAATATCTAGAAGCATGCTTATTTTAAAATTTCCCTCAAGAATTGAAAATTGCTTTGTTTTTCTTACCCTTTATGAAGCAAAGGAATAGTAGAAATACAATCTAACAACAAACTTCCTGAAGTTCAGAGAGAACACTAAACTCTAGTAAGGTTCAAGGACAGACAGGTTTGGAAGTTGCCAAGACCATGTATTTGTAGACTGCATTATCAAGTCCAAGTAGCAACCCGTTGACTCTAGTGCCATGACATTCAATTGTATGAATGCATGATAACATGAAACCAAACAAGTTTTCATACATAGCCAACAAATCGGACACAGAAAAAGAAGAAAAATCTCTATATAACCGAGGGTTGTTCTCATATGCCTATGGGGACCTATGCAAGTACCAAAACGATAGATCATTTTAGCGAGATCCGATCCTCACTCTTTTACTACGTAACATAAATCTCAGATGCATTCCTCGGGGGGGTTTGGCCATAGTCCAGCCGTGGTTACATGTAAATGTAGGTCCTGCATGGATCACTATTGAAACACTTTTTAATCTACTGGGTTTAGGTAAGAAAAGATTATCAAGCATATAAAATGATATTATCAAGGGCATGTATGAGGAAATGTTATTAGTGTGAGAACAGTTTGGTAATGAGACAAATGATCTTAAACGGGTTTACAACAAGATTCATCTATGAATCCTTATATTTTCACTATTGAAACACTTTTTAATCTACTGGGTGTAGGTAAGAAAAGATTATCAAGCATATAAAATGATATTATCAAGGGCATGTATGAGGAAATGTTATTAGTGTGAGAA
>JAUPMG010000006.1:13169278-13179631 GCA_031762675.1 Pachysandra terminalis | reverse complement strand
TCTGTGTATTACACAGCAAAATACTCTCCTAATCCCTCCCTCTTTCTCTCGATCTCAATCTCGATCTACCCTATTTTTTTCTTTTTTGCTTCTGTGCACAGCTCGTTAGAGCCTCTGTTTTCATCTGTTTTTTTTTTTTTTTTTTTTTTTTGTTTAATTAATAGCGCAGCGATCGATCACTTACCTCCCATATCCAATATTACATACTGTAAGCTAGTTTCTCCCAATGATTTTAACTTGTCTTCCTCCTCGTCGATCCATCTCGAGATTCTATGAACAAGATTAGCACAAGTGTTTAGCACAATTTTAACATAGAACATGAATGTTAATTAGACATTTATGGGCTGTTTCGTGTAGCTTCCTAGAGATGGAAGGGCGGGCTTTGTTCAAAAGGGCTTTAAAATCAAAGCTATTGGCCAAAAATTACATAAAAGGATGCTCTTGTATATAATTTAGGGCTTGATATATATTTTTGACTTTTCAAAGTACGTGTAATAGAAATAAAAGGGTATTTTTGTCATTTTAAATTTTTTATTTAAATTTATAACATGGATAATTGCTTCCTGCAAACACAGTTTTTTAAAGCAGCCATATACCTACTTTACAAAAGTAGGCATTTTGGAGAAGCACTACCACCCAAAGCAACTTTCAAAAGTGCCACCAAACACCCAATCATTGGGTAGGAACCCTTTTAAGTCTAGCGAGGTTTCCTTGCCCTTAGGAAGCTACGCCAAACGGGACTTTAATACCTTGAATTAACTATAATATAGTTGTTGAATTGAATTACCTTTCTCTTAAGTAACCTGCATTGGCAAAGTAAATAGGGGCATCAATCTCAAGTATGAGAACTCCAGGAACACTATTTGCAACTGGGTATTGATCTACACTTCTGTAGATCATGGAGTTAGGGATGTTGCCAAGAACAATTGTCCTAGGCCTTGCTACAAACAAAAGCACCCTAAGCAAAGATAATCCAACCTGCATTCAAATAACAATATTAGTTGCTATAGATTAGTAAGGATCAAGGCTAACCAACGGATGTACGATGTGGGCTGTGCCGGCCCGGCCTGATTATTTATTGTGCCACTCCGTGCCGTGCCTAATTTTCAAGCTCCAGGCCCCGCATGGCATGGGGCACGATTATTATCTTGTCGGGCCAGACTGGGCTTCGTGTTTTGCCTATATTTTGTGTAAAAAAATGAATCGTGCCTGAGTCGGGCCGAATTGTGGGCCATGACCTTCAAGCCCGACACCACAAACTGTATTGAGCTAGGCTGGCACACACAGCCCAACCCGTTTGTACATCCCTAGGTTAATCGTTCATGCAAAGGATTCATGAAATGAGGAGCAACGTACTGCGACGACTAGGCCTATCTCAACACTGCCAAAGACCACACCAACATAAGCACTCATGCAGACGGCGAAGTCGAACTTGTCGACCTTCCAGAGATGGATGGCGGCTTCATAGTCAATGATGCTGATCATGGCCGCGATTATTATCGAGGAGAGCACCACAAGAGGAGTGTAGTGGAACAGCGGCGTAAGGAATAACAGCGTTAACATGACGGCGATCGCCATTACGATGTTGGATACCGCTGTCTTGCAGCCGGAGTTGAAGTTCACAGCGGATCGCGAAAATGGACCTTAAAAATTTCATCAAATTCATGTTCATTAATGATCAGTAGATTAGGAAATTCAAGAAAGAATTACCAAAAGGAAACCCTATTTGAAGAGGAGACTGTGATTCGGCTAGAAATTTTTAGTCTAACTGAGCCCAGCCCATGACTAGCTTGAAAGGCTAGAATCCAGGTCTTCATGGGCCTTGAAAATGGATCAGAGGAATACTGTGGTTTCAGGTCTGGCCCATTATATTTTGTGGGCCCATTGATCAAAACTTGATAAAGGTATTCTTGATCACTTTAGTACTATAATAAGTAATGAAAAGGGGTGGAAGATTAATGAGCTAAATTGAAGTATATATATATACCTGTGGTCAAATAGCAAGAAGTGAATGAGCCAGCAATGTTCATCATCCCAAAGGCAATCATCTCTTTGTTCCCATCAATGTGATAGTTCTTATACATGGCAAAACTTCTCCCTACAGCAATTCCTTCCTGTAATGGAAACCATCACCACCCAAACATATGATTTAGAGTGAGCAAGAAGGATGATCAATAATAAAGATCACACACAAAGGATTTTTTAGCTCGGGTTACAGTGGAGCGAGATGGTGAAAGCATCAACTGCATCGCGACTCCACGCAATCAAGCCATGTGTTCATAAGCGCACGCAAGTGCATGCCACATATTGAGACTTCTAAAAGGTCTCATGGTATCCAGACGCATAGTGTGCATCCGGACACACGCTACAACTAGGGGTGCAAAGGGCCAGGTGACCCGCCCGATGATTCGGCAAGTTTAGGCAAGGGTAAGTAGCCCATAGGACCAGATCGGGCTAAAATTTAAAGCCCGATTGGTTCTTGGGATCAGACTCGGGTTTATGTTAGATTGGCCTAGCCGGACCTAATCAGCCCGATCTTATGAATGGGTGGACTTGGGCAAGGGTAAGTAGCCCGTAGGACTAGGCTGGACTGGAATTTATGACCCTAGTTGGTTTTTCGGGTCGGACTTGGTTTATGTTAGATTGGCCCAGGCCGGCCCTATGATTGGGCGAGCTTAGGAAAGGGTAAGTAGCTCGTAGGACCTGACCGAGTTGGAATTTAAGGCCCGACTGGTTTTTCGGGTTACGTATTCATACTGTTTTATACATTAATATATTATAAATCTCAAAACTTTTTAGTTTTTTATAAGTATTTATGAAATATTCTTATAATTTATAGTTTTTTTATTTTAAAAAGTAAAGAGGCACATGCAGAGCACATAGGAACTTACAGCTAGTGCGATGATACCCGTGACCAGACCCGTTTTAACTGCTGTAGTCAGATAAGGAGACCCGAAAGCCAAATGGGTCAGTGAAGGTGGGTTCAACCCTTTCTTCAAGTATCCAATCTGAAACAACAAGAATCCATACACCATATTAAAACTCTTTACTATAAATTATAAAACAGAATAAGAATCCAGTAGCAGTGTACGTAGATATTGTCATATCTAACCTACATGCTCCACCAATCAGAACCGTCCAATCATGTCTCAAGCAAAGAAAGTATTTCCCATTTCCTTGAAATGGTTGCAATGGTCCCACCAGAAACTTTTGAAAACGGTGGTGTCTCCACCACAACAAGGTCATCTACGTCATCTCATAGGCAATATAGGTGGTGGGTCCCACACCCTGTGACCAATCTCGTGAATATACAGTGAAGTTATTGGTCAAGATTCGTTTCCCAAACTTTATAAGTAAGAAATGGTCAAATTTGGACCACTTATTTGACGGTATAGATCAGTGGGGTCACATACAACACACCTACTTTATCTGTAGTAGACTACATAGTAAAGTGATAGGGAACATTGGAATCCTCACCACTTGAACGCCGTGTTTCTCAGCATGGGTCAGATAAACAAGAAGACTTCCCAATATAACCGACGTCAGAGGCGCCATTGCTGATATCCAGAAGAACTTTGGTCGTTTCTTGCTCTAAGTATCATCAAACAACAATCGCATTCATAAGGGCACTTTAGTCTAAAAAAATGCTATTATGGGTTTACTATCTTTGAAGCTGATGAAGTAAATTAAAGAAATTATGGGTATTAATCACACCTGACTAGAAAGCCATTTTGTTGTTTGCTCTTAAGTCAAAAGTTAAGCTGTATAGAACAACATTTGTTTTGTTTGAACTTACGGATAGTTTATGTGGGAAGCAAATCGTCTTCGATGTTTCGTGTTGTATCAATCGGATAAGTAATATCATATAAGCAACAATGAAAAGGGTTTCTGATCATTTCTAAAACCCAAAGAGACATATTAACTTCAAACCGATTTTATCTTAACAGCTTCCACCTGAAGCAATATCAGCCTTAGATATGACAACGGAGCAAGTTAAGTGCCGATTTTGATAAACCCTAACCCACTCCTAAAGGAGTCTCTTAAAACAAAACCCACTCAGATAGCAACCGGGATCCCATGTGCTGGGATCACGTGTGCTGTAGAGACAAACTTCGAGGGGGGCAAAATGGTATTTACTCTCTCTGGTTTGGGCTCCACCCTCGAGTTTGTCTCTACGGTACATGAGATCCCTGCACATAAGATCCCAGTCTATCCCATAGCGGGGTGGGGAAAATTTGACTCGACTATAAAGGTTTTTTAAAAAATATTTTTTTTTAAGTAAAGTATTTAATTTTTTAAATATATATACGTCAAATGTATACTTAAAATGTAATTGAATGACAACAAGCACAGGTTGAGCCAAGCCCTAACCCGAAACCCTAATCATTAAGAGCGGACAGAGAGGATTCGTGGTTTAACCCACCCCATTGCCATCTCTAATCGGTACTACTGCCAGACAAATGGCAGCGACATATCGCAGAGGATTTTCTCAGTAATGTGTGTTTGGTTTGTATTTGAGTGATACCCAAACTTCATCCAATTAAAAGAAAATAATAATAGATAAAAGACAAAGGAGGAAGAACAGAATCTGACAATATTAATAAAAGACAAAATATATTGAAAGGATTCCCTTTTTTCTTTTCAGAAACCAATTTGGACGTATATATGATTATTGGTGTAGTTGTTATTACTCAGCAACAAAGATTTGACATGAGAGATGAAATGGGTTTTTACTATACTTACAAAGAATCTAGTGAGCATGAGGAAGAAGAGGAAACAACAGCCAAGAACACCACTTTCCCATCTCCACTGCAACAACAAGCACCATCATCGTATATCAGAAAATAATTGAAGTTGGAAAAGTAATAACTAAAAGCTGAAAAAACAAAATGAACTCTAAAGAACTCAAAGCCTTTGGTTTCTTTCAATTTGCAAGAAATCCCATTAATGTTCAACCCAACTGCAAATAAAACTGAAAGTACTTTTTTTCTTTTCCTTGTTTTGGATAAAGCTTTGGCCCTTTTCACTAATTAAGTAAAGGTTCACTAATATCAATAAGAGAGAGCGAATACCACAAAACTATAGAATTATTCTTACCATTTCCAGGGAGATATCCATGATGGTAGTAGTAGATTACATGCAATTATTTGTGTACTTTAGAGAAAATTGTGGAAAGGTTTATTTTTTCTTTTTTCTCTTATGCTCTTATAAGGCTGTAACTAGTTAAGGCTCGTAAAAGGGGTACCTGACGCGCTTGGCTGAAAACAGAACGCATGACAGACACAAGATCAGTTCCATGAGTGAAATGCTCAAGCCCTAATATCCCTTTCAGCTGTTGCAGACACACAACAGTGGCTGCTCCTGCCATGAACCCCACTATGGTTGCATGTGACAGAAAATCCACAACAAACCCAAGCCTGCAATCAAATCATATTCAACCACACACTTATCAGAAATCTGCAACAAGACAAACTTGTAAGAACCAACTAATAAAAATGGTCCATTTTTTTTAATTTTATTTTTATATTTACTATTTCAAGTGACTTTTAATCATAATCTTCTAAACTGTATAGAACAGAAAATGAAAGGAAAACCAAAGTACCTATGTCTTTTTCATCTAGCTAGGGAAAGCTTACTAGTTACCTAATGAGATTTAAGTACAAACCTTAATAATCCCAAGGCAGCTTGAATAACTCCAGCAAAGAAGGTGGCAGTGAAAGCAAGATGAAGATAGAGTGTGGGGTCCTTAGAAGCATCAACTTCACTTCCTAACATTGAAGCTGTGAGAAGGGATGCAACTGCGACAGTCCCCACTGCCAAATCTCTTGAACTCCCCATCATTGCATACACCAATGGAGGAACAAAGCTTGAATCTGCATTAATATTCATAAAAACAACTAAAAAAAAGTTTTGAAATAATACTCGAAATTACACTAAATTTTTTTGAGCACTCACATAGGCCTAGAATTGGTGGTAAGTTGGCTAACTTGGCATAACTTATTCCCTGGGGGATTGCAAGGCTGGCGATGGTGATTCCGGCAATGAGGTCGGCTTTGAAGAAGTCGAAAGTATAGCGAGGAGCCCATTCGAGTATGGGTAGGAAGTATTGCAGGCCTAGTATGAATCTTCGGGATGCTGGTTGGTTCTTGAATTGTCTCAAAGGGTCATCAGGAAAGAAGGTTTCTTTGAGGGAGGACTTAAGGGACTTGAAGAACGGTTTCGGTGGCGGAATTGCCACCCGGTGCGCTCTCTCGACGTTCATCGGAGGGTAGACATAGTCGGCATTACCCATGTGTAAGCTCAATTACACTGGGTCCTGTATAGTATTGGTAAAAAAATAAAAAATGAAGAGGTGGTTTACTAATATAAATTTATAATACTAATGCTTTGTAGGAATGCTTAATGGGAGGATCTAATAGTAGTAACCAGGAAATTTGTCTAATAAATGTAGAGGCTTTGGTTTAAAATTGCAAGCTTTGAGGTAGTGGCGGTGGTGGAGGCAGCGCCGTAGGGGGTGGCGATGTAGTGGAGGGATGTTGCTGCTGAGTTGAAGAGGTGGTGATATTTGTGGTGTTATTTATACAAGCGGAAAAGGGTGAGCATGGGTGGGGAATCTGTAAGTGCGATTTGGGACCCACACGTAATTAATAGACACGTGGCAGTTACTCTGCACTAACTACCCACTGTAACCAGTCAGCCCACCACACACAAGGAAGCAAGATCCTGGTAGCCTAACATATGCTAGCGTGGCAGTATAATAACGTGTTGTGTTTTCATTGGTTGAGTACGAGAGAACAGAACAGAGTCGTACACGTGGCTATGGATGATTGGGAGGAGCCACAGGATTAGGGGGATTTCGGGAAGATTCATGAAGCGCGTAATTAATTCTTTGTATTTAATGCCCTTTAATTAGGCATTGTTGGCACCTTTTTAAGAAATTTAAAAAAAGGGTCCCGGCTTTCGTAATTCAAAGAAACGTGACAAATTTTTTCAGGTTTTACACCTAACTATATTGATATTTCATGGAACGATCGGGATGAGTCAGAATGACGAAATTACCCCCATAACATAGTTCAAGTAAATACTACCGAACTACAACTTTTGTGTAATTTGGTCTGATCAAAGGACTGTTTTTAAGATATTTTAAACAATGATATTTGATTAACTTAAATTACAAATAAGCATATGGTTTTATAATATATGGCCATTATTTTAGTCAATGGTTTTTCACTTTTTTTTGGTCAAACTAAAATAATCGCTTTTAAACCCAAAAAAAAAAAAAAAAGATTGCCGGTAAAGACTTTTTAACTGCCGAGTTTGACGCGTCGCCCTTTCTGTTTGACTGACAGATAAAGCTCCGAGTAGATAACGGAAGGTCGCCGATAACGTCACGTAAAGCAACACGTGTCAATCAGACCAAATCACAGTGGCCGACGAATTGCCGTTCTCGGATACCTTCTTCTTCTTCCACGTTTCCACACCTTGACGGTTATTTAATGTTGTTTTGGGGAGTAGTGAGCGTCTGCACTTAAAAGCGATGGCATAACTGTACTACTACGCAGGTTATCGCGCCACCTAGCCAATCCCATGACCGGTAACTTATTCTTTCGGTGTTTTATGATTAAGGATTGATTGATTTAGATAATAAAAAATAATTGGAACAATAGGTTACCGGTTTCATTGGGGTTGTGTTAATTAGGGCAAAACGCCAAGTTTTATTGCAGACAATATGCAATCGTTTTCTGGGCTCTGTCTGTCTGTTGCACATTATCACTTGATCCAATAGAATAGAAAGAGAAAAATGGCCCTTTCCTAATACAAAAGGTTAGAATAGTTTTATAATTAATTTTTAAATCAAGTAAGAGTTTTTTTTTTCTTTTTAACTGTTAATAATCGATCAGTTCAAGATATTCCCGTGATTATCTTGATCAAACCTATGATCAGATCTTGGATTTTCCCATAGTTCTCAAAATGACTTCATTTTATATTAAAAATTTATTTAATTAACCACCGATGTGATGTGTGGCTCAGTTGGTAGCAAGTTGGGCTCTGGTGGGCATCTCCGGAGGTAAGTCTAAAGCTCGAATCTCACTAAAAACACTCGTAACCACCAGGAGTTTACCATTACTGCTCCCTACTTGGATTAGTCTCACACCAATGTGGGTGTGGGGACACCACGTTGTAGAAAGGAGTGTTCCTCTCTCTCTCTCTCTCTCTCGGTGACGAGCATTTTGTTGCAAGTGGTGCAACCATAGCTCTCTAACACACATGCAGCACAAAGAAGGTGACGAGCATTTTCTTGCAATTGGAGCACCCGCAGTAGAACTTTTTGCATTCATATTTATTTTCCCAGCTTCATGGAAATCTCTGTCTATCACTCCACAATACTAAATTATATAATACTTAATATATTAAGAAAAAACGCACTAAATTGGAGTCTACATGAGATATCACATGTTTTGATAAGGTTTCTTTCATAGGAAACCATCTCTTGTTTTGACGACGTAGAACCCCAACCCCACTTCGTAGAGATAGGGTAAAACCCCGGATATCAGATAGTCCAGATATTCGAACTTGGGACCTCCAGTTATAGATGTGTGAACAAATCCATATCTTTTTTTTTTTTTTTTTCCCCTCTTACTTTGTTCTTGATTCTTTTAACCATGAACCTAAATTACATGTAATTATTGTTATCAAAGAAATTTATAGGGTCGTCGATCGATATACCTTAGACGAGATCGCCACGTATAGTACAAGTAAGCGATGCCGTGGAGGGTGATGAACAATTGGAAACTTGAGGCATTAGGTTGAAATTAAAACAAACTACAGTTTACCTTTACAAAATTTTCTCATTGAGATTTGTTTTGACTTTTAAGGCTTACTAATAATGATGATGGAAAGACGAGAAAAGAAAAGATGGATTAATGCTGACTCCTTGGTGACTACACAAGATGAAACCCCTCCCCCCCCCCCCTAGATGTAACCTTTTTGGACAAAAAAGCTATATTAATTTTTTAGGTTTACTATTTCATTGGTGAAGCCTTGTAGTCCTTTGATAAACCTGGGCATTATTCCATGGAAGGTTTAAAAGAACTCAACAGGTCGCCAGACCGATCCCATCCGGTACAGAAAACCCAAAAACAATGTTGAAAAAAAATTTCAGACCAGCGGAACCGGTCACCGGACTGCCGGACCGATTGTATCAGTCGCCGGACCGGCGGTACCAGGCGCCGGACCGCTGGACCGGCATTACCTTAACATTTCTAGCATAGTTATTTTTTTCATGTATTATAAATATATGTACAACCAAAGTTCTTCACTGACATGCTTTCCACAAATACAGAAAAAGTAAAGAAAGAATATGAAGCTAACCCCCCACTACAGTAAGAGAACCTTCAAGATTATAATCTATCTCTATTTCCCTAATTAGCTTGTGGATCTCCTCCTCTTAAGAATGATGTTAAATGACCCATGTGGTATGCTTTAGCTATTCCCAGTCCATGTCATGTTCCCTAGCTCCAGTTCGCCCGACAAGTTGTTTCACCCCCAACCATGACATAAACCCCTTCTAATCTTACTACTTAGCACTAGCATTATCATTAATTCGTATCGGTTCAAAGCATAACCAACGAATTAACACTTGGGCCTGTATAGCCTTGTTCTCTTAATCTACCTGATTATCCTTCAACTTTTCTCTTCATGAGGATGCTTAAGTTTCAGCTTTTCTGATTTTTGCTTGAAACTTGGCCACCCACTATGTACATAAATTTGATCTAGTAGAACACTTTTGTTACCACTGCATTAAAATATTCCACATACACTCCTCATCTTTCTGTCAGAAGCAAAAACACCCCCTCACCTTTCTGAAACGCCACTTACACCCCCTATGGTTTGTACTGTAATGCAAAGACACCCCTTACGTTGATTCTTCGTTTAAATATTCACAAAAAATATACAAATTTACCTTTTTAACCCTATATTATTAAATTCCTACTCTTACAACCAAAACCACCCCACCACCACTCCCACCACCACCACCACCACTCCACCTTCACCAACACCACAACAACAACAACACCACCACCACCCCCACCACACCACACCACCACCCCCACCACCACCACCATGCCACCTTCGCCCCTACCCCGACCACTTCCCCCACCACCACCACCACGCCACCTTCACCACTACCACCACCACTTCCCCCACCACCACCACCCTACCACCCCACCACCCTAACCACCACCACCACCACTACTATGCTACCACTCCACCATCACCCCACTGCCACCACCACCACCACATGTGCATCCCTTGCACACTTAGGTGGTGGTGGTGGTGGAGGATATAACT
>JAUPMG010000006.1:13145257-13164600 GCA_031762675.1 Pachysandra terminalis | reverse complement strand
GAACGCTCTTGACAGAACGGCTGCGCGACGGTTTAGGCTGTCTTGAGACAGACTTCCTACCTTATTCTCTGGTCGATAATTGTAATTGGTTTCTACTAATACATTTATCCTTTTACAAATCCGTCATCACCACCATTTCTTGTGGCGCATATTCAGCTCCTTATGTGTGAAGAAGTATTTTCAGACTTTTGTGATCATAAAACTACAATCTCTTTCCCATTTAGGAAATGCCTCCAACGCTTCAATGCAAAGACAACTGCAGCCAACTTCAAGACATGAGTATGGGCAGTTACATTCATTAGGTTTGAGTTGTCGTGAAGCACAAGTTACAACTTGCCCTTCTTGCATAAAGACACAACCCAAACCCTATAAGGAAATACCTATGAATACCTCTGGCTTCTTCCCACTAGTAGGAATTACCAGCACCAGAGTTGTAGTCAGCTTCTCTTTCAATTTTTGGAAAGCCTACTTACAATCAGCATCCCATTCGTACTTACGCATCTTTTCTAGTTAATCGAGTAAGTGGGACTGCTATCTTGAAAAATCACTCTATGGATCTTCTGTAGTACCCAGCAAACCCTAGAAAACTTCGTATCTATGAAGCATTCCTAGTTCTTTCCCAACTGAGCATTGCCTCCACCTTAGAAGATCAACAGTTATATCATCTCTAGATATAATATGCCCCCAAAACTATAGTACTCAATGAACCCTAGAAAACTATGTATCTTTAAAGCATTCCTAGTTCTTTCCCAACTGAGCACTACCTCAACCTTAGAAGATCAACAGTTATACCATCTCTAGATATAGTATGCCTTCAAACCTTTACCTCTTCCTTCCAGAAATCACACTTTTCAAATTTGGCATATAGGTCATGCTTCTTGGGTTTCTGCAAGGAAGTCCGGGGATGTCACCTATGTTCCTTCTTAGGCCATGAATAAATCAAGATGTTGTTGATAAAGATCACATCAAAGTGGTTTAAGTAAGGTCTGAACACCTTGTGCATAAGATCCATAAATGTTGTTAGAGCATTGGTCAACATGAATGGTGTTGTTACAAATTCAAAATGCCCATATCGATTTCTAAAAGTAGTCTTCTAAATATCTTGCTCCTTGATTCGCAATTGATGATATCCAAATCTCAAATCAATCTTTGAGAAGTATTGTGTTCCTCTCAATTGATCAAACAAGTCTTTCATTATAGGCAATGGATACTTATTCTTGATAGTAACCCGATTTAGCTGCCTATAATCCACACAAAGTCTAAGAGACCCATCTTTCTTTTTCACAAATAATACCGATGCACCCCATAATGAAGTGCTGGGTTTAATGAATCCCAACTTCATCAACCCATCCGGCTAATCTTTTAATTCATGCAACTCTATCAATGTCATCTAATAGGTCGCTAAGGAAATAGGCGTTGTTCCTGGTATGAATTCGCTGGAAAAGTATACCTCCCTTTTTAGGTAGTAAACTTGGGATAGCATGAAATATAGACATAAACTCACAAACCACGAGAATCCTCCCCAAAGACTTCTCTTATATTACATCCACAACATTCAAAAAATATACTTAGAAAGAATCCTTCTGAGAACCTAAAAATTTCATCCTTTTGCCCTCAGATAGATTAAACACGACCACCTTCTCAAAATAGTACACCTTGGCATGATAGGCGGCAAATCAATCCATGTCCAAGATGACATCAAACTCCTTCATGTCTAAAATAATCAGATTTACCTGAAGGTTTAAGTCTCCCATTCTGATTGCACATGCCTTACACATGGTTCAGAGTGGCTAGTCTATTTAATGAGTTAACAACCACTAGAGAATCCCTTAATAACTCATATTCTAACTCCAAAATTTGTAAAATGTATGAGAGATGAAGGAATATGATGCGCTCGATTCAATTAACACAGGTGCTGGAGTGTGAATAAATGAAGAATAACTTCCACCATAGTATTAGATGCCTCGCAATATCTCAAAACTTTTGCTTCTTGGACTATGGCATTAGGCATGCCCTGTTGAGGTATAGTTGTTAGGTGCCTAAACTCCATCCTCAAGAATACTAGGCTCCATGCATAATTTATAAATATGGCCAAACTTCCTGTAGTTGAAGCACTTCAAATCCTGCCTCTCTCTAATCTACAGAAGCGGTGCTACAATTGCTGCTGTAGCAACAACTGTCCCTATCCTCCCATGCCTCTTTGCCTCTTTTGGTTCTACTGGCTTCTACCCTTATCATCTATAAGCTGAGAGCCCGAGACTAGTCTATTTGCTGGTGAAATCTCTTATTGTCCCACTCAACTCTACGAGCAAACTCCCAACCTGGACAAATATCATGAAGCCATGTAAGAGTACCTTAGCATGGATAAATGTCTCAGACCCTCCTCAAATTTGACAACCTCTTCCTCACCAGCAATAACATAAGGAGCAAATCGAAACAAAGAGATGAATTGGTCCTCATATTGTACAATGGTCATAGAGTCTTGCTCTAACTTCAGGAAATCAACTGCCTTCTGACGACGGTAGCTGTTAGGAAAGTAGCAGTCAAAGAAATATTTCTTCAATTCTTCCCATGACAACTCCCTTTCAAAAGACATCTCGATCACCTCCCACCAGTTATATGCTTCTCTTATGCTTGTGGGTACCACCATGGATATCTCGTAATCTCTATATCACACATACCCACTTCGCATTATGATCACCCACCATCAAGCATCTCTTATACAGTTATACTAGTGAATGTCACGATGGATATGCCTCATATCAAACCCATATAGATCGGGGAGGGTCAGCGGTCTCATATTGTATCTATAACTTGAATTCTTGATATTTGAGAGCCGAAATAGTTTTCTCTTTGGAGATTCAAGTAATTATGCTGTAGGGGTGGCAACAGGTTGGGCAGGCTCGGGCCGGAATTGCATCATAATATAACATTACTTATATTGGCCCCAGTCAGACTCGACCTGGCCTTCGGGATCAAAGATGTAAACTCAACCCGATGTATTTAAAATGCATCAAGCCCTAGCCTGGCTCTACAACTTCAAATGGTTTACTTTTTAAAACTAAAAAATTACAAGGATATTTTATAAATATCTATAAAAAAATACTAAAAGTTTTGAGAATTATAGTATATTAATACATAAAATCGTATGATTATTTAATGAAAAGAAGACATTTGTATTGATAATATAATATTTATATGTAAGCATTATAGAAAAGTAGAAATTGCATGTGATGTATAGATCGAGCCGGGTTAGGCCAATCTAACACAAACCCGATCCTAACCCGAAAAGCAAACTGGATCTTAAATTCAGCCCGGACGATTATACGGGCCACTTACCCTTGTCCAAACCCGCCCAATTATAAGGCCGGGCGGGTCACCCGGTCCATTGCCACTCCTATAATAGTAGGGATATTTCCGTCATTAAAAAAAAAGTGGATAAAAGGCTCGTGATCAAGTACTTGCGATCCAGGGATGTGGGGTCCACTCAAATATCTTTTGTCGGGTCTTCCATGACCATATCACGATTCACGAACAGAAAAAAATAAAAAAATAAATAAAACCTACATAAGCTGCCAAATTATAGACCAGTTCTCACAAAAAAAAAGCTAAGAAATCGTCTATGGTCATTCTGTTGTCAACTCTTGTCATTGGTTTAAAAAATAACTGCAACTATATTATGGTTTTTAAACCAATCACAGGAGACACCACAGTGTTGTCCACAAGAATAACCACAGAGGATCTTCTTCCCACAAAAAAAGACAAAAAAAGAAAAGAAAAAGTAAAAAACAGACACAGTCATATAAGCACATACTGTCGCTCATGTCTCATCTCAGTCTTGTCCTTTTTCAGTTTTCACAGAATCCCAGTAAAGAGAAAAGGAAAAAGGAAAATAAATAAATTGCAATTTGACCTCCGCTCTTTCTATGTCTCTCTGGGATTCTCTCTCCGCTCTCTTCTTTTCCAGCAATTTGAAATTTTGAAGTCTTCAGTTTCGCTTTTCTTGTTCTAATTCTTTTACCGCTCGATTGCTTCTTCTTCTTCTTCTTCTTCTGCAGTTCAATTTCGTCGTCTCTATACAAATGTCGAGTTTCTTGTTATTTGTTCTTTTCCTTCGACAGTGTTGGAGATCTCGTTGATCGAAGTATCCTCGAATTTCAGGTGGATTTGTCTTTCTCACTTCATTTTTAGTAAAATTATTTCTTCTTCATTTTTTTTTCTACTGAATATACAGTTCGTTATTTTTGGTTTTATTTTTCGTCTTTATTTAATAACTATAGTGTTAGGTTTGTTTTATTTCCTTTACTTTTTATTTTTCTTGGAATTTAGCTGGATGTTTGGAGGTGCATTTACCGTTTTGAGCTAATTCTTGCTTTGATCTTCAAGTTACATTGAATATGAGTTAGGATTACTGTTTATTGAGAGAATTCATTGATTTGTGATGGCGAAAAACTTAAAGTTTGGTATGCATTTATCGCTTTGATTTTTGTAATTTTCAACTTCTGAGCGAAATGCGCGCTTTCAATCTGAATGATTATTATTATTTTTGGTTTCTGTTCCAGGAATGTTGTAAACGTTGAATCGTCCTTTCATCTTTCGCTCTGATTTCTAAGAGATTTATATCTTCAGGCAAGTTCTGCAGTTTCTTAAGCAAGGGTTTTGGATTAGTGTCATTTTGTTCCGTTACTTGTCGTTAAAGAACTAAGCGGACATGTCCTCACTCCTCTTACTTTTTTCTTTTCTTTTCTTTTCCTTTTTTTGGTTTATGTATGAAATTTTATAGCCTTTTTCCGTTCCCACATGTTAAAACATTTTGTTTCTTCTGATCTTATTTTTGCGTTCCTTGTACAAATTTCATTTTTAGGGTTTATTTGTTATTCGAATGTACTGATATGCTTTCTTAGCTCCGAGGAACCAATTTTAAGTACCTATTGGTTTATTCTTTTGTTATTTGTGATGCTATTTGCTCTTAAAACTGGAAAATAGACTGGCGGGTTGCATTTTGTGGGTCTTTCAAGTGAAAATTTCACTTATTGATATCAAGTTGGTGAGTTGTCTTGTCTTTTTCTTCTTGTTGAGGTGTTTTCCAGTTCTAATTTTTTGAGGGGAGTGGCACATTCTATGCATTCCGGCCATGTTGTCCCAATAGATTTGCTTGTTAAGGTATATATGCATTGCAGCCATTACTTAATAAATTAAATGGTTTAGCATTGTACTTTCTTTTATTTTTTTCATGATTTTGTAACATTTATGTAATTTTTAGTATAATTTGTGGGTTTTCCTCCATGTGCTAGGATTGAAATAGAGTTTATTTGAAAGGAGGAAAGATCAAAACTAGAAATGGAGCAGTATGAAATACTAGAGCAGATCGGAAAAGGTGCTTTTGGCTCCGCTCTTCTTGTGAGGCACAAGCATGAAAAGAAGAAGTGAGAATGCATTCAATTTATTCTTCTTTTTTCTCTTTCTCTATACGTGTTTTTAACTATCCGACCAGAATGGTTATTGATGTCTAGTAAAGTTTAAATATTTGATATTTATTGCTTTATCTTCTACTGTAAAGATATGTCCTGAAGAAGATTCGTCTTGCCCGCCAGACTGACAGGTCCCGTAGATCCGCACATCAGGAGGTAATTATTTTTATTATATTTATGTGTGCTTTGTGAATTCATTTATAACCAAAACAAATTGAAGCTTTGTGGTCACTATGGATTTGGTACTGTATAGTCATATAATTGTTTAGATGTTGAATGTTCGATTAGATGTAGGGCACACTTAATTGTTCTCAAACTGGTTATTCTATTATTTAGATTAGCTTCTTTGACATGAAATAATTTGATAACTATCTGGTAGTTTGAGATACCTCGATCTTCCTCTTCCTCCACTGACCCGTATCTGGCATGACATGACATGAGTCTAGGGCTGGGTATAATGTTTGAGACATCGCTTCTATGTGCAATTTTTTAAATTAAACTTTTGTCAGATGGGGTATGCACCCAAATCTTTGGACACATTAAATATTTAAGGACCATTCAAAATTGTTCAAAATAGTGTTTTCTTGTATTATATTAGTGTATTATTGCATTTAGGCTTATGTTTTATCATGTTTCAAAATTACTATTGCTTCATCTTCGTAGTTGAATGTTTTCTTTATTGGATGTACATAAACGGCATATTGCTTCCAGTCTGTAGATTATATTTTTATTTTTAACGAGTAATGTGCTTTTGTTCCTGTACCTTCATGCAGACCCTTCTTAATTGAGTCTTACACCTAAGATATGATGGTTAGGCAGATCCAACATCTAGTCACGTTGCTGCTACCATGTAACATATTTGGTACATTGATGCCACATTTTTAGGGTGTGAGATGCTAACTTGCTACTTAATTTTGCAGATGGAGCTTATCTCCAGAGTGCAGAACCCATTTGTTGTAGAGTACAAAGATTCTTGGGTAGAGAAGGTAAGCAGACTATCATCTGTAAAATGCTTTTCAGTACAATTCCTGATTATGTTCAGTCAAGGACGATTTATACGCTTACCTATTTGTTGTGGTTTGGCCTTTATGGCTGTATGAGCGTATGCTTCTTATTTGACTATAATGTTGTGGATGACTTTCTCTTGCTTTGGAGGTGTACTGTTATGCTTGTGAATCTTGTTCGATGTTCCTTTGGATTAATTGAACTGCACAGAGTGTTCATAATTGTACATCATTGTATGTAATTCTGCTTGCTCTCTAGGGCTCTAGATTATGTTGTTCAGACGATATGTGAACTGCTGCATATTCTATCATTTTTGTAATATATTCAATTTAACAGAGAGGTTCCTTGCTCTTGTTGATTTAAATGTCACTTAAACTTCTTCCAAAATTTCAAATTATTTAGATTATGTTTTAGAGCTGTAAGTGGGTTTGGCTTGTTACAATACCACGACTCTATTCCATTGCCAACTTTTCATAAACTTGGAAAGATGGATTTCGAATGCTATTAACAAAGAAAACACTATTATTTAACTGAAGTGCTTCATCTGTGTTCTATATCGTTGCAATACTATGGCATACTTTTTCTTGTCCCTTTTCATCTATTTGCATCATATACCTTGTGTAGTTCCTGTTCATGATTATGGATTATCAATATTATATGATGACCCTTTAATTCCCTGCTTTTCATTGCAATTTAATTACTATTTTGAATGCTGGAAGATGTTTCAAACTAATTTTTACATGATCTGAGTTGTTTGGATGTGAGTTGCATCTTATGCGGGATCACCATTTGGAATTTGCGCTCTCTGAAGTCTGAATTAGGCTTGGGATGATATGTAGATGTTTGAGATATATAAAGTGAGAGAATATTATGGACAAATGTTTTGGTCAGGATTTGTATCTACTTACCACCGATCTGCTTGCTTATGAAATTCACAGTGTAATTTCTTGGATAGTGTTTTGGTCTAGAGCTATATCTATTGCAGGAAAAGTTCTAATGAGAAAGGTTGAAGAAGTGCCATTATTCTACTCTGCAATTTAGTAGGGGTCTGATAGGAGTTAGTTTTATTCTGGAGAATTTCTTGTGAAGATTATGATTAAGAATAATCTTTTGTGTTATAGGTCTTTTCCTTTTACAGCTTCATTCCTGCAAATCATGCTATCCCGATTCCAGGAAAGACCTGGTTTGACATGTTTCCTTTCTATGTTGTGTCAAGGATATGTTCATTTGTGCTGTATGATGAATTTTTATGTTCCTTATGTTGGTCCATGGAGGAACTTGCACAGGAAATGTGAAGTTATGGAGGAATTTCTTGTTCAGAGCAAGGAGATGTGGTAAAGAACCAGAAACTATGAAAGTGCTAATAGAGTAAGAGCTAGACTATCCAGTTGTCATAGACAAGGCATCTATAAATCACTCCAGCAAAGGGGTGATCGATAACATGATTTGTAGAGAACTGTTGGAGCCAGGTAGTTCTGCTAGTGTTCTTATGGGCAAAACGTCTGGTTTGTAGTTTTGTGGCAGGCGAACTTCTTGTTGATTGGATACATAAAGTTCAGATGATTCATTATATATGATCATGATGATCATGCATTTTGAAGTTCATCTAAGTGCAACAACATTCTTATCCCAATAGGGGTGAGGAAATAATTATTGATTTTCCTCTTTGGAGTACATATTTATTTGATGATTTTGTTTATTTCACCAAACGTTAGGTGTGTATCTTGATAATTCAAGAAGACTAGATCTTTTGGAAACTGATTCATGATTCAAAGGTCATTTGCTAGAGTTCTTATTGGTGATTAATGGTTGTCACAATTTTATCTATGAGTGAAGGAACAGATCTTGCAGAAGGGGTTGATACTTATGTAATAATTTTGAAAATTTTGTTTGACAAATATGCATTGGACTTCTAAAACAAATATTATATGCATATCTACAAAAATTCAATTCTAATTTCAAATATAAGTATGCAAAGGAAAGAAAGGTTAGGGTTTAATAAAAGTTCTCAAAATTCAACTACTTTTTATTTATTTATTTAACTACCTTTTGTATCATTAGTTAGCTTTTACCAGTTTTTTATTTTTTATTTTTTTGCTATCTATTTTTAACTGCTTTACTATATTTATTGTTTTGGAAAGCTTCTTTAAGAATCCTACTAATGTATTTCTTTTTTTACTTCCTAAAATCTTTGTTCTAATCTTATCTTTTGTTTTGATAAATTAGTTACTAAAAGTAAACATATAATTACTTAATTAGTTAACAAAAATATAGTAATGAATTGTGATTCCGGGACGTTTCGGAAACGTCCCGGAATCGTTTCGTACAAGTCCCTGAAACTGCTACGACAGCCCCAATCAGGTTTCAATGCACCAGACTACTTAGTGGTAGGAGTGTGGATGGTGCAAACAATTGGGAATGATGTAGTCAACAAACTAATAACTTTTATTTTTTGCATAATGCAGTTTTTTGCTTTGTTTTTTTAATACAAATTTTAGCAAAAGTACTTTTCTGGCATTCGAAGAGACTTATTGCTTCTAGCAAAAGGCAAATTTTTTGCTTTTTGTGTTTCTTGCTTCTATAAGTAGTTTTAATATATGTAATCAAACATTATTTTTTAATGAGAAAGTACTTCTTTTGCTGCCTGAAGTGTTTCCTAATGCAGTCAGCTCTCTGTTCTCCTACTTGTCAAAGTAAAATATTTTCATCTCTCTTACCATCTTATTTTTGGTCTCTGTTTCAAGGTGGAATACCACTTGATGTGGGCATCATGCTTAGCATCATTTGTAATATCAAACTTTCTTCAAGTTCTTCTTTCTCCAGCAATGCCATCATCTACTTAGAATTCCAAAGATCTGATATGTGTAGAACTTAAGTAATAGTATTGTTTAGAAGGTGTGTTTTGCTTGATCCCATTTTTAGATGCGATTCACACACACTACGTATGTTTATCATTAACAGAGTTCAAAATACTAGAATTACCCACTCTGGGTTGCTCAAGCGGTAAGGTCGAAGATGTGATTGTGTGGTTAGGCGCACGGGTCACAGGTTCGATTCCCTACTTGAGCAAATTCAGATTTAAGTGGGGGGCCATGGCGGTGGGATGCTGTGCTAGTCACCCCTGGGACTAGTCGAGGTGCGCGTAAGCTGGCCTGGACACCCAGTTATCAAAAAAAAATAAAAAATACTAGAATTTCTTTTCTGCTTACTAATATTTCGAACGATTGAAACATACCAAACCATCTCATAATCTTTTTAAAGTGAAATGATGAATATTGACATTCATCAGTAGATGGTGGGTATATGGAATTGCCACACAATTGCCATGACCAAGACAATGCTATGGATGAACACTGTGACTTTGAGGTGTGACAGCCAACGGCCTCAATGATCAGCACCCCCGGCAAGGAAAAGCGAGCAATAGAATTCATTTTATTCCATATCAACTAATCTACCTAGTATAATTTCTTTGTTAAGGATTATTTGCACTGTGTTATGCAGGATTTTTTTTGTTTCTCCCTGTCCCCGTTGTGTACAAACCTTGTACTCCATTTTTAATGGCGTCCATGGCTTATAAGAATGTGTATGTCCTAGTGCTGGTTGGATTTGCGATTGACAATGTTGATTGTTTCTTGCTCAGGGTTGCTATGTATGCATAATCATAGGGTACTGTGAAGGAGGAGACATGTAAGTTCCGTTTCTTTCTGGAATAAAGAAAACTGGTAGATCCATCGGCTTCTATGTGAAGCATTTATGCTATTTGTGCAACCCTTGATTCCCATTCTTTGGCTGTACAGGGCAGAAGCAATAAAAAAGGCAAATGGTGTTCATTTCCCTGAAGAGGTTATTTACTTTGGCGGCAATATGAATAATATATTTGAGCTCTACCTTTTAACTTCATGCTTCAAAACAACTATGTTTTTGCAAGTCCTTTTTGTTTGACACTTCAATATTGATATGTCTACAGAAGCTTTGTAAGTGGCTTGTTCAACTCTTAATGGCGCTCGATTACTTGCACATGAATCATATTCTTCATCGTGATGTCAAGGTCAGTGATATTCTCATGACCCTTAATGGGGTGGCAGTTGGGTATCCTTTATCTGAAATCTCTGAAATTGTTTTGTACTGATAAGTGTTCCACAATTGCTTCAGTGTTCAAATATATTCTTGACAAAAGATCATGACATACGTCTAGGTAAATGGATCTTTTTCTCTATTTCATAAATGATTTTTTACTGTTATACCAAACTGCATATTATATTAACTAAACTACCAGTTGCCAGAAATTTGCTTTCTAAAATTTATTTATTTAGTTGCCTTAATTTATGTGTGGATTGCAGGTGATTTTGGTCTAGCTAAAATGTTGACTTCAGATGATCTTGCCTCCTCAGTAAGTACAATAGCTGACAAAACAATTTTTGTACAATTTCTTATTTGTCTAATTGTTGATGTTCATTGGCTCAAAATGCAGGTTGTTGGGACTCCCAGCTATATGTGCCCCGAACTTCTTGCTGATATACCTTATGGTTCTAAGTCTGATATTTGGTCTTTAGGTAAACTGCATCTTCTTAAACTTCAAAAAATTATCTAGCCTCATTTACCTGTCTATTTCTTTAGTTGAATATTTAGTATGTCTTCATTTATGTATTGTCCAGGATGCTGTATATATGAAATGACTGCTCACATGGCTGCATTTAAAGCTTTTGTAAGTTGCAGAGACTCTTCAGCCTTTTCTACATAAAAGTGTCGCTAATGCACTATCTCCTTGATTGATAATTCTTGTAGACGGAGAGTTCATCAAATGTTATGGGATTGTATCCTACTATTTTCAACCATTGTTTGTAAGCTACACAAACCATTATTTCATATAAAATTCATCTCAACATTACCCAAAACCCCTTTTTTTTTATCCTATTGATTAAAATTCTTTTACCTATTCCTCCATCCTCACCCCCACCCCCCAAAATTGGAGAACCCAAAGCTAGTAAAACAAAAAACCGCTTTTGTTATCATGGATTAGAGGGTGGGGTGTTGCTCATAGAATTAGAGCTCGTTGGTTTATGCGGAGAAGTATTTTTAGAGTGTTATGTGACCAAAATGGCAACACTAGGAATTAAGAAAGATAAGGAACAAACTTGTCCTAGAGAGTATAGGAGTAGCCCCAACAAAAAATAAATGAAGGAAAGTCGATTAGAATGGTTTTGACATGTAACATGAAGCCCTAGGGAGGTGCATATTAGATGATCTACAAGGACTAGAGGATGGCTTGAAAGGAACTTGATGGATTCATTCGGAAATAATTTAGATACATATAATTGAGTAAAGACATGGTTTTTGATAGATTGGGATGTCTGAACAGGATTCATGTTGCTGATCCCAATTAGTTGAGTTAGGGCGTTTTATTGATGTTGATGGAAATTAGTCATGCTCAATCATCAGATCTAGTATATTTGAGAATGCAAAAAGCTCCATGGATACCGTTTTGTGATTTTACACAACTTGCTAAACTCTTCTTTTATGGATGTTATATTTTCTGTATTGCTAATATTGGTGATCCTTCATTGTCATTGTGTGCTTTTCTACAGTTTTTTTTGTGTTCAAAGTAGCTTAGCATGGAGCTTTCTGATTTTTGTTTCTGCTTTCTGAGCAGGATATGCAAGCACTGATAAGCAAAATAAATAAGTCTATAGTAGCTCCGCTTCCAACCATGTATTCAGGAGCATTGTGAGTCCTTTTTTTCCTTCCTAATACATGCATACAATCGCGCGCGCACACACACACGCATATATATATTTATGTATGTATGTATATATTACCTAGATTTTCTAGGTGGATAAATGAATGATTTATTTGCATCTGTCGTTTATCATAATTATGACCAGTTCTTGCTAAATTTGAAAGTTTATTCGTATTTGATTAGTAAAGTAATTTCTTTGATCTGTTTCTCATTTCTTTTTTCAGCCGTGGACTTGTTAAAAGCATGCTGAGGAAGAATCCAGAACTCAGGCCAAGTGTATGTACTGTTCTGCCTTATGTATATTTTCATGCATATCCCATATGGATTTGGAATGACCTGTCTGTCAATGGTAAAGATGTTTTGTAAATGTCTTTCATAAATGTGCATATTTATAAGGCTGTTACAACCACCATTTGATGGCTCTCAGCATAGTTTAGAATAAGGTTAGTAACGGTTAATCAGTTGGGGGCCTAGACTTTTATTAATTTCTGTAACTGAAATAACAGGAGAAATAATGGAAGGCTGCTTTTTTACTTCTTCAGATGTTTCTATGAATTAAAACCTTAGAGGTTTTAATAGATAATTGAATAAATAGAATATGATATTAAATTGTTATAAATGGTCCAAAATAATAGAATAATCATCATTTTAACAAAAAAAAGATGGAAAATAAAACCTGCTATATTTATAATTTATACTAAAAAATAACATAACTTGGGATGACAACGGAGCGGGTTAAATGGGTAACCCAATCCACCTTGTCCGATGGCCATTGAAATATATGTTGGTATATATATATATATATATATATATATATATATTATAAAAATTACATGTTTTTAAGGTGAGTATGTTGAAAAGTTATATATTTTCCTTGAAAAACTATGTTTTACATATAAAATGCTGAAGTTGGATCTTCCACCTACCTGACCTGAACAGTTTAGGAGCGGGTAGACTCCTGAAAGGGTGGGCTAGGATTTGCCAAAACTTGTCCCCAACCCACCCTGTTGCCATCCCTAAATGTAAGTCCTTCAAGCTATATCATTATTTTACACCTGTTATAAAAACATTACCTTCCTAGGAAGGATACATTGCATGTGGGTCTCTGGTCATGCCTGTATGTTACATGTAGTAGTTAAGTTGAGCTTTTTACCCTTTTGAAGCGCATCTTAATTGTGCCAGGCTGCAGAGTTGCTTAGGCATCCACACCTTCAGCTGTATATTCAAAAGGTCCATCAGAAACTTAATAGCCCAAGGCGTGGTAGTTTCGCAGTCCACTGGTCTGATACCAATTACATTAAGAATACTAGATTCTTGGAGGCTGAAGATGTTCCTCTTTGTGCGGATAGAGATAAACGACGGTCATTCAGCAATGACCGAACCTTGAATCCAAGTATATCTGGTGCTGAGCGAGGCTATCTGTCTTCCACTCGAGGAATACAGGACTTCTCAAGTTATCTCAACCAAAAGTTTGCACATTTATCTGTTGGCAGTATCCATAAAGAGGTAGGTATTGGCAAGCCTATTGTTGCCAAGACTCTGGGTATTGCGAAGACCCCGAGATCAACTCCAGTAAAAGCTTCTACCACTCCAAGGAGACGGACAGAGCCCTCAAAGATGACTCACAATCGTGAATCGGTAAGCTTATAAAAAATTTGAAGTTTTCAAAATTTTGTTTCTGTTGTACTTATAGAAGTAGTCTTTATGCCTGCAGCTTCCCGGATCACGCACTCCGGCAAATAAATCTGTCAAGCCAGCTCGCAGGCAATCTCTGCCGCTATCGACGAGAGCTGCAACCATTGATTCCCCATGCAGACCCAATGTTAGTCTCCTACGACGCATGAACTCTCCAGACGTCTCAGTGAACGCCCCACGAATTGACAGGATTGCTGAATTTCCATTAGCCTCGTCCGAGGATCCCTTCTTTCCCATCCTTCGAACATCATCTACGTCTGCACAAGGCTCTTTGAACTCGCGAAACTGTGGTGATCTCTCGATCACAAAGGACAAGTGCACGATCCAGATTCAAGAGAAAACTTTTGCCATGCCAAGCTTCAGTGATGCATGGCATGGATTTCGCCACAGCATGTCTCCTCCCATTGATGGAGAGGATGGCAGTGACTGCTCGGACCGTAATCCGACAACAGCCGGCGCGTCAAGCCGGACCTCATCTGATACACGGCAGCGTCGTTTCGACACCTCGTCGTACCAGCAACGAGCCGAGGCATTGGAGGGTTTGCTTGAGTTCAGTGCAAAACTGTTGCAACAGGAGAGGTTTGACGAGCTTGGAGTATTGTTGAAGCCATTTGGACCTGGTAAGGTCTCCCCAAGGGAGACGGCCATTTGGTTGACCAAGAGCTTCAAGGAGAATACAGTGAAGCAGGAAGATTGATCCTTGCAATGATACACGAAAAGAGAAGAAGCAAAGTAGAAATTTACCACAATCGTCTTCCCTGAATCCGACTTCGGCAAGTTGAGTCTTTTAGGTCTATAGGGTCGGAGAGCGGTATGGACCATGATGATGATCGGTGGTTCGACTTGGATTTGTTCCCGGTCCCGGAGAGATGGGTCGTGAGGTGTTACATCCGTCTCCTTCGAGCCATCAACAACGTCGGAAGCATCTCATTCGCGGTTTTCTTATCTTGCTATGCTAAACTCATTTTCTACGTTTCACAAAGAGCTAAAACTTGGGTACGTTTGCAGAAGTCGGATTATAGAGGAAAGATGATTTTTTCTTCATGTCTTTTGATATCTGGAAGTGGAAGTGCGGGTCTTATAAAAAATGTTTCTGTTAAAAAGAAAAAAAAATGAAAAAATTGAGGAAAAAAAAAAATGTTCTCCATCTTATCTTTCACCACCACCAAAGCTTCTTTTTTAGCTTTTTTCCTATATTTATACAATGAAAGGTAAAATAGACTGATGAAAAACTTTTCCCATTCTGTTTTATTAACCAAACGCCAAAATCAAGATGTTCTGTTATAGTCTTATATTTTTCCTTGACAATTAAACAATTTTCAGGAAAATTAAATTTAACTTTCTAATAAATTAATTTCTAGCATAGCACATTTTACTTTTCATTTCATATAAAAGAAAAGACGATTTTCTTGATTGTATGTGTGTTTGGATATTTGGATAGTGTGTATCTTACTATAAGTGTTTCAAATTCAAATGTTTCAGTCAAACTCTTTTGAGTGTAAAAAAAGGGTCATTTTTGTTTTCTAATAAAAAAAAAAAAACTTGTGAGAAAGGAAAATAAAAATGTGAGGAAAAGATCATATTCTCCATCTTATTCTTCACCACTAGGGCTGCCCGAAGCCAGCCCGACCCAACCCTAATAGCAGCTCGAACTTAGCTTTTTATTTGGGTTTGGGTTCGGTCCGAGCTCCAATCTGAGCCCGAACTTCAATTCAGGATGGATTCGGGCATAGGTTTATAAACCCTAAAAAGCCCGACCCTGGACCGAATAATTAGTAGTAATAACTAAATATTTTAATTATAACTTTGAATATGATATGTTGATGATTCTTAATCCAACGACTCATATCCAAAAAAAAGTAGAAGACTTAAGTAATGTCTCTTTCTTTATGCCAGCCAAATTTTTTTTTTTGGTAATGTCTGTATGTGCAAATATAGGTTTCGGATTCAAAAAAAAAAATTATTCAATTGAGTTCGGGCGAGCCCGAACTCAACAAATTGAGCTCGGACTGGGTTCAGGCTTACTTTGTACGGGTTCAGTTCAGGCCGGACTGAGTTCGGGCCAACTGATTTCAGTTCGGCTCAGCCCCGAACTGATTGGAACCCGGCCCAACCTGCCCTACTTTCACCCCTATTCACCACCAAAGTTTCCTTCTTTTTGTCCTAGTCATATATTTTTTTTCTGATACAATCAAACAGATTCGGAAAATTAAATTTCACTTTTCCGGCGTGTTAAACATTCAAATTACTCTCCCGAACTACTTACTGGCAAAATTTTACAGGGCTTTCGGTGTAAACTATAGAGGTGAAAGGAGTGTTTGTTGTCATTTTAAGAACTCTTGGTCTTTATTATATAACTTAATTTCCAATAACATCTACGCTACCCGCCTGAAATCATTTGCTTCGATTCCTTTTAAATTCCTAACCAAACGACCGGCGATGGAAGAATATGCTGAGATTCTTGAACCTTTCGAGCTCCATTTCTCAGATCTAATGCTGCTGTCTTCTTCTTCTTCTTCTTCTTCTTCTTCTTCAACGGAAGAGCTTAAAAGGCTCGATAACATCTCCAAAACTGTAATGGAAACCCTAGGACCTTTAGGCCATGGTCTACTCGCTATTAAGGGAGTCCCAAAAGCTTCCAAGCTCCGTCAATCTCTCATTCCACTCGCTCGTAAGCTTGCGCTACTCAGCAACGAAGATCGTCGAAGGATTCTCAAGGTAACCTGTTATTTCACTCTCTCGCTCAATTTTTTCAGATTAACTAATAATAATAATAATAATAAAATTCTTCAGGTTCATGTTTGTTATTGCGTTGTAATTGTGTCTCAGAAATATTGATTATTGCTAAGTACTTGAAGTGAATCGAGATGATTATCGGTTCAGATTTGATTACGAATTCAAAATTAGTGTGAACCAAAAACCTTTTCCTTCATAAGATTTAATTTAAGAGTTTTATTAGATTAAAAAACCTGGAGGGAAGTAATTGGTAATATTAGCTTGTGAGATTTGCATTTAGCTCTTAATGAGTGTGGAATACCTGTGATCTCCTGTAGAATAGAAGGAAACATCTAACTTCATATCCACAAATTTGTATCATGTGTATGAATGAGGGAGAAACGGTGGAATATTTCTTGCTTCATTGTGTTGTTGCTAGAGGGGTATGGATTTTTTTTATTCTACAATAGATCAGTATGGATTAGTTGATGCTGATAAGTATTTGTCTCGTATTAAGCTAGTGGAGATTTATTAGATTAGTGAAAAGGGCTAGAATGATTTCTCATTCTCTCTTCCATATCATCCCCTGGGTGCTATGGTGAGAGGGGAATGGGCAGATCTTTGAGGATGTTAGAGGCAGTACAAAGTCTATTATTAATACGTTTATGTTGATGATGACATCATTTGGTATCAGTATACCCTAAATTTAGAGGCATCCTAATGACTGAGATCATGAGAAGGGTGGAATTCTATTGCATTATCCTCTTCTATGATGATAAGTTATATAATTTGACCTGAAAGCCTCCAACAGAGGGGATTGCAAAACTGAATTTTGATAGCTTTAATCTAGCCAATGCAGGTCCCTCAAGGATTAGAGATGTAATATAGTGAAAACATGCAAAATAACCCAAAAGAAGGCCTTGAATCCATGAGGTAAGGAAGAGAAACTTGGAAAATACTTCAACATTTTCAATTCCTTTTCTTTACTGAAAAAAAAATAAATTTAATTCTCCTCCTTAAAGCTGTTACAAGCAGTATTTATAGACACAAGACCCTAAATTTAATTCTCCTCCTTAAAGCGTTTTCAGTATGTCCTTGTGTATATTCTTGCTTTAAAGTCTAATTTGTAAGTCGTTTTTCATAAAATTGAATTTGTTTTGGTGCAAATTTGGGGAAAAGTTGGGCCTTGTTCAACGAAAGTGTAATATGTTGTGGGCATTGGGTTTTATTGTTCATGGAATTGTGGTTATTACTAGACATGATTGATTATTTTGCTTGTCTCAATATATTGAATAACTTGGACAAGTTATTTCAATGTTGCCGTAGCAGAGGATATTACCTATTTATTTGAACAAGCAGAAGCCAAATTCTTTATATATTTCTCGATTTTTCAACAATTACGTAGTCAGATTGCTAATAAAATAAGTTCAAGATGGAGAATTGGTGTATCTGGGCCGTAGAAAAATATCATGGATTGTTTAGAAACTTCATTTTGGAGGAATTTGATGTCTAAACTTGGAAATTGGAGTCTCTTTGCCAAATCTCTCTTTTCATTCTTTTGGATTACACTTCATACTCTCTTAAGTGCACCATAGGACCATTACCGTGTGTGCTCTGTTTTAGTTAGATCTTGTTTAGTAATCTGTATTATGTTGCTCTCAAGTTTTACTTGTGACATTCCCAGAAGCACAGCTTGGGCAGTGATGTTTCTTTGAAGAATCTGGATAGAAATGTCTCCTCTTTTGCGATGCAACTGAAATATGTGCAAGATCTGGGACTCACCTCGAGTGGATCAAGCTGCAAGTGTGAGAACAACCACAATTTAGAAGAAGGGCATATTGATACGGATGAGTGGACTGAATTGCAGAATAATGAATTTAAGAATCTTGGGGATACTTTTAAGGAGCTCGGGTTTTGCATGATGGAGCTAGGGCTTTGCTTGCGATAAGGCGATAGGTGGCCAAGAGCTAGAGAAAAGCATATTGGACTCCTGCATGGCAAAGGGGCGTCTCATACACTACCATTCTGCTATGGATAACATTATTCTAAAAGAAGCTGGACATAGAAAGGAATCTACTGAAGGTAGAACTAAGTATCAGTTCCAAGTTTGTCATATGCCAAGAGAATCAGACTACAATAGGGTTGAGAAGACACCAGCCAAAGACTTGAACATGGAAACTAGTGGAGGTGAAATGAGATCATGCAGAGCGTTGCTTTCCAACTTATGGCAACAGTGGCATTATGACTACGGTATTTTCACTGTTCTGATAGCTCCAATGCTTATTTCCCCTTGCTGTTCTCCAATGACAAAAGGCAAATATGGGTTTTGCATGTCATGTGACCAGGAGTGTCCTCCTCCCAATGGGCACAAATATTTACAGATATTTGATCATTCAGGTAGGGGAATCAGCAGATATCTTATCAAGAGGGAAGCTCCGTTCAACCCTTCACTCTGTCTGCAAACCAGGAAATCAAGAAAACTTAAGCAGAGAGACTTTCGTTGTCTTCTTACAACCGGCATGGAACAAAATTTTCTTTACGTCAGAGTACCCCCAGGAAAATTCAAATTTAAGGGGCCGGTCTTATGGGGAGTGTAATGAGGGAACTCACTTTGCTAACCAGAAAATCGGTAAACTGACTCAAGAAATCCATAAAATAGTTCCGCCACTCTTTTCACGCTTGAAGGATGGGATGACATTTGCAAAAAATTCACGATAAAC
>JAUPMG010000006.1:13122322-13145157 GCA_031762675.1 Pachysandra terminalis | reverse complement strand
ATTTCATATAAAATTCATCTCAACATTACCCGACGGCCTTTTTTTTTTTTATCCTATTGATTAAAATTCTTTTACCTATTCCCCCACCCCCACCCCCCAACATTACACAACTTGCTAAACTCTTTTATGGGTGTTATATTTTATGTATTGCTAATCTTGGTGATCCTTCATTTTCATTGTGTGCTTTTGTATAATTTTTTTGTGTTCAAAGTAGCTTAGCATGGAGCTTTCTGATTTTTTGTTTCTGCTTTCCGAGCAGGATATGCAAGCACTGATAAACAAAATAAATAAGTCTATAGTATCTCCGCTTCCAACCATGTATTCAGGAGCATTGTGAGTCCTTTTTTTCCTTCCGTATACATACATACATACATACACTCACACGCGCGCGCGCACACACACACACATATATATAACCAAGATTTTCTAGGTGGATAAAAGAATGATTTATTTGCATATCTGTCATTTATCATAATTATGACCAGTTCTTGCTAAATTTAAAAGTTTATTTGTATTTGATTGGTAACGTAATTTCTTTGATCTGTTTCTCAATTCTTTTTCAGCCGTGGACTTGTTAAAAGCATGCTGAGGAAGAATCCAGAACTCAGGCCAAGTGTATGTACTGTTCTGCCTTGTGTATATTTTCATGCATATAGAGGTACATATGGGTTTGGAATGACCTTTCAATGGTAAAGATGTTTTACAAATGTCTTTTCATAAATTTGCATATTAATAAGGCTGTCACAACCACCATTTGATGGCTCTCAGCATAGTTTAGAATGAGGTTGGTAACGGTTAATCAGTTGGGGGCCTAGACCGTTATTAATTTCTGTAACTGAAATATCAGGAGAAATACTGAAAGGCTGCTTTTTACTTCTTCAGATGTTTTTATGATTAAATCCCTAGAAGTCTTACTAGATAATTGAATTAATAGAATATGATATTAAATTGTTATAAATGGTCCAAAATAATAGAATAAGCATCATTTTAACAAAAAAGATGGAAAATAAAACCTACTATATTTATACATTTATACTCAAAAATAACATAACTAGGGATGGCAATGGAGCGGGTAAAAAGGCCATTGAAATATATATTGATTATATGTATTTTATATAAAATTACATATTTTTTAGGGGAGTATGCTGAAAAATTATATATTTTCCTTGAAAAACTATGTTTTACTTATAACACGCTGAAGTTGGATCTTCCATCTATGACCTACCTGACCTGAATAGTTTAAGAGTGGGTTTGGTATAGGGTGGACTCCTGTAGGGGAGGGCTAGGATTTGCTAAAACCTGTCCCCGACCCACCCTATTGCCATCCCTAAATGTAAGTCCTTCAAGCTATATCATAATTTACACCCTTATAAAAGCATCGCCTTCATAGGAAGGATACATTGCATGTGGGTCTCTGGCTCTAAGTTACTATTGATTTGCTTCGGTTTTCCTCGCATCTATGAGCTTTTTCCCCTTTTGAATCGCACCTTCATTGTTCCAGGCTGCAGAGTTGCTTAGGCATCCACACCTTCAGCCGTATATTCAAAAGGTTCATCAGAAACTTAATAGCCCAAGGCGTGGTAGGTTAGCAGTCCACTGGTCTGATACCAATTACATTAAGAATACTAGATTCTTGGAGGCCGAAGATGTTCCTCTTTGTGCGGATAGAGATAAACGACGGTCATTCAGCAATGACCGAACCTTGAATCCAAGTATATCTGGTGCTGAGCAAGGCTATCTGTCTTCCACTCGAAGAATACAGGACTTCTCAAGTTATCTCAACCAAAAGTTTGCACATTTATCTGTTGGTAGTATCCATGAAGAGGTAGGTATTGGTAAGCCTATTGCTGCTAAGACTTCGGGTATTGCACAGACCCTGAGATCGACTCCGGTAAAAGCTTCTACCACTCCAAGGAGACGGACAGAGCCATCAAAGATGACACACAATCGTGAATCAGTAAGCTTATAAAAAATTTAAAGGTTTCAAAATTTTGTCTGTTGTACTTATAGAAGTAGTCTTTATGCCTGCAGCTTCCCGGATCACGCACTCCGGAAAATAAATCTGTCAAGCCAGCTCGCAGGCAATCTCTGCCGCTATCGACAAGAGCTGCAACCATTGATTCCTCATGCAGACCCAATGCTAGTCTCCTGCGACGCATGAACTCTCCAGATGTCTCGGTCAACGCTCCACGAATCGACAGGATTGCTGAATTTCCATTAGCCTTGTCTGAGGATCCCTTCTTTCCGATCCATCAAACTTCATCTACGTCTGCTCAAGGCTCTTCAAACTCTCTCAACTGCGGCGATCTCTCAATCACAAAGGACAAGTGCACGATCCAGATTCAGGAGAGAACCTTTGCCATGCCGAGCTTCAGTGATGCATGGCTCGGATTTTGCCACAGTATGTCTCCTCCCCTGGATGGAGAGGACGGCAGTGAATACTCTGGCCATAATCCAGCAACAGCCGGGGCATCAAGCCGGACCTCATCTGATACACGGCAGCGTCGTTTCGACACCTCGTCGTACCAGCAACGAGCCGAGGCATTGGAGGGTTTGCTTGAGTTCAGTGCAAAACTGTTGCAACAAGAGAGGTTTGAAGAGCTTGGGGTATTGTTGAAGCCATTTGGGCCTGGTAAGGTCTCCCCAAGGGAGACAGCCATTTGGTTGACCAAGAGCTTCAAGGAGAATACAGTGAAGCAGGAAGACTGATCCTTGCAATGATACACACGAAAGGGAAGAAGCAAAGTAGAAATTTACCATAATCGTCTTCACTGAATCTGACTTCGGCAAGTTGAGTCTTTTAGTTCTAGGGGGTTAAGAGGGCGGTATCAGCCATGATGATGATCGGTGGTTCGACTTGGAGTTGTTCCCGGTCCCGGAGAGATGGTTTGTGAGGGTTAAGCTCGTTCAAACGGTGTTGCATCCTTCTCATTCGAGTCATCAGCAACATCGGAAGCATCCCACCAGACATGGTTTTCTTCTTTTCTTGCTATGCTAAACTCAATTTCCATGTTTCACCAAGAGTTAAAACTTGGTTTCGTTTGGATAGTTAGAATATAAAAGGAAAGATGATTTTTCTGCATAATATGTGTTTGGAAATCTAGAAACTGTGGGTCTTACAAAAAAATGTTTTAGTCAACTCTTGTTTTTCCACGAAAAGGAAAGGAATTTGTGGGAAAAAAAAATGAAAAGACGAGGAAAAGAACATGTTCTTCGTCCTATCCTTGACCACCAAAGCTTCCTTCTTCTTACACTATAATGAAAGGTAAAATGGACAGATTAAAAACTTTTCTCGTTTTGTTGGATTAACCAAACATCAAAATCAAGATTTTATGTCCGTCATATATGTTTCTAATACAACCAAACAGTTTTTAGGAAAATTAAATTCCACTTTTCAACGTATTATTTTTTGGCATATTACATTCTTGCCTTTTACTTGCAATATAAAGAAAAAATGATTTTCCTTCATAATATGTGTTTGGATATCTAGGTCCTACAAAAATATTTGTCAAACTCTTTTGATTGTAAAAAAATGGTCATTTTTATTTTCAGCTAAAAAAAAAGGAATTATATTTTCTCGCATTTAACTTTCATTATAAAGAAAAATGATTTTCCTTCATTATATATGTGTTTGGATATTTGGAAAGTATGGGTCTTACAAAAAATGTTTCAGTCATATTACTTTGAGGTAGAAAAAGAGTTCTTTTTTGTTTTTTGATAAAAGAAAATAAATTTGTAAAAAAGGAAACTAAAAAATGCAAGGAAAAAAGCAACCGGGATCTTATGTGTTGAGATCCCGTGTGCCTTAGAGATAATTCTAGGGGTGGAGCCCACACACCAAGGGCGTAAATACCATTTTGCCCCCTAGAATTTATCTCTACAGCACACATTCAGCACATGGGATCCCAACACATAAGATACCGGTCTAAAAAACAAAGACATGTTCCTTATCGTATTGTTGACCTCCAAAGCTTCCTTCTTCGTACAATAACAAAGCTTCATTCTTTTCGATCGTAGTCATTTATGTTTCTTATACAACCAAACTATTTCGGAAAAATTAAATTTCACTTTTTCTCATATTATAGTTCCGCAAGTTACTTTCGAACTTATTTAATATCAGATCTTTTTTGGTAACCTTAATTCGGTACAGAGATTTTGGTGTAAACTATAGAGGTGAAAGGGGTGTTTTTTGTCATTTTAAGAACTCTCAGGTTTTCTATACTTAATTTCCAGGAATGTCTAGTCTACCCGCCTGAATTCATTTGCTTTGATTCCTTTTAAATTCCGAACCAAACGAGCGGCGATGGAAGAAGATGCCGAGATTCTTGAACCTTTCGAGCTCCATTTCTCAGATCTAATGCTATTATCTTCTTCTTCTTCTTCTATTTCTTCATCAACGGAAGAGCTTAAAAGGCTCGATAACATCTCCAGAGCTGTAATGGAAACCCTAGGATCTTCAGGCCATGGTCTACTCGCAATTACGGGAGTCCCAAAAGCTTCCAAGCTCCGTCAAACTCTCCTTCCACTTGCTCGTAAGCTTGCGCTACTTAGCAACGAAGATCGTCGAAGGATTCTCAAGGTAACCTGTTATTTCATTCTCTCGCTCAATTTTTTCAGATTAAAAAAAAAATCTTCTGGTTCGTGTTGTTTTTATTTTTTAAATTTATTGCGTTGTAATTAGGGATCAGAATTATCGATTATTGTTAAGTGCTTGAAGTGAATCGAGGTGATTATTGGTTCAGATCTTGATCACGAATTCAAAATTAGTGTGAACTAAAAACCCTTACCTTCGTTTGATTTAATACAAGAGTATGTATTAGAAGTGTGAGGAAGTTCCTGTCTGATTCGATTTCCTGCAACCTGGAGGGGAAGTAATTGGTAATATTAGCTTATGACACTTGCATTCATAGTGTTTAAACTCATTATCGGTGATCGTTCCGGTCCGATACCGAGTTGGATCGGTGACCCAACTCGGTATCAGACTATCCAAAACATGGCCCATTTTTATTTTTTATTTCTTATTTTTTAAATAAACTTTTTTAGGGGTGCCTGACGATCCATATTGGATTGTCCGATCCGACTCGTCTGAGACCCAGTCAGAGAGTTTTTAATAAATTAGGGATCGGCTTGAGATGACAACTCGTCCCGAGCCAATCCCGAGTTGCATTTAGCTCTTAATGAATGTGCAATACATGTGATCTCATGCAGAATAGAAGGAAACATCTAACATCATATCCACAAATTATCATGTGTTCATCAGGGAGAAACGGTGGACAACCTCTTGCTTCATTATGTTGTTGCTAGAGGGGTATGGATTTTTTTTTTTTCCTACAATAGATCAGTATGGATTGGTTGATGCTGATAGGTATTTGTCTCTTATTAAACTAGTGGAGGTTTCCTAGTTTAGTGAAAAGAGGTAGAATGATTTCTCATTCCCTCTTCCATATCATTCTCTAGGGGAATGGGCAGATCATCGAGGATGTTAGAGGCGTTACTTAGTCTATTATTAATACGGTTATGTTGATGATGACATCATTTGGTATCAGTATACCCTAAATTTAGAGTCATCTTAATGACTGAGATCGTGAGAGAGGTGGACTTCTATTGCATTATCCTCTCTGATGATGATAAGTTAAAATTCGACCTGGAAGCCTCCAACAGAGGGGATTACGAAACTGAATTTTGATAGCTCCTATCTAGCCAGTGCAGGTCCCTCAAGGATTGGAGATGTAATATAGTGAAAACATGCAAAATAACCCAAAATAAGGCTTTGAATCCACGAGGAAAGGAAGAGAAACTTAGAAAATACTTCAACATTTTCAATTCCTTTTCTTTACTGATCAAAAAAAAAAACAAAAACTCCTCAAGCTGTTTCAAGCAGTATTTATAGACACAAGACCTAAATTATCCGAAACAGAAAATTTAACAAAAATAGTAAAAATTCCTAATTCAATTAAAATAGCTAAAACAAAATTTACTAAATAAGTATGGAAAGTTTTTAGAAAAGGTGCAAATTGACCCAATTGAAACGGAATCACAGGCGAAATCGAAATTTAAAACCTTGGTGCTCATCAATATAAATTCAATGCCATATGATAGTAAGCATTTTGACTTAAGGTTGCAACCTGTTGAGCTTAAGGTGCGAATTTTGACTTCCGGCCCATCTATACACGGGATGTATCCTCAATGCTTACTCAGGGTCGATTGGGAGAGAACCGCAATTGGGGGCGGAGTTACAGGTTTGAGAGAGGCTGGTTATTTGTGTTTCCACTCTTTGGAGATGGAGTTTTCTCAGTGGCTAACCAGACGCACACGAGATGCTCTTGGAGACATGCACTTAGTTTGTCTAGCTCGCTTTTTGGACAATAGGTTGGACATCTTGATTTCCCGTGGTAAGAGTGGGCAATGATCTTGCAGATATATTGGCCGAGGGTGGAGTGGGGAGAGAGAATCTCTTCTTATCCATTAAGGAGATGTTACATGGGGGAGTTTGAGCTTGCATGAGTAAATCTGTTATTCTTATCATTTTTGGTATTTTGTATATTTTTTTAAATTTCTTATATGCATTTTGCTTTGTGCTGTATTGGGGACTCATCTGATCAGTAAGTTATTGACCTCTCAAGTCAGTATGTACTTGTGTATATTCTTGCTTTAAAGTCTAATACGTATGTCGTTTTTCATAAAATTGAATTTGTTTTGGTGCAAATTTGGGGAAAAGTTGTACCTTGTTCAACGAAAGTGTAATATGTTGTGGGCGTTGGGTTTTATTGTTCATGGAATTATGGTTATCACTAGACATGATTGATTATTTTGCTTGTCTCAATATATTAAATAACTTAGACAATGTGTTTTCAATGTCGCCGTAGCAGCGGATATTACCTATATATATATATATATATTTTTTTTTTTGATAACTTGGGTGTCCGGGTCTTAGGCCCAACTAATCCCAAGTAGGATATTGCCTATTTATTTGAACAAGCAGAAGCCAAATTCTTTATATATTTCTCGATTTTCAACAATTACGTAGTCAGATTGCTAATAAAACAAGTTTATATTCAAGATGAAGAATTGGTGTATCTGGGCCGTAGAAAAATATCATGGATTGTTTAGAAACTTCATTTTGGAGGAATTTGATGTCTGAACTTGGAACTTGGAGTCTCTTTGCCAAATCTCTCTTTTCATTCTTTTGGATTACACCATACTCTCTTAAGTGCACCATATGACCATACTGTGTGTGCTCTGTTTTAGTTAGATCTTGTTTAGTAATCTGTATTGTGTTGCTCTCAAGTTTCACTTGTGACATTCCCAGAAGCACAGCTTGGGCAGTGATGTTTCTTTGAAGAATCTGGATAGAAATGTCTCCTCTTTTGCGATGCAACTGAAATATGTGCTAGATCTGGGACTCACTTCGAGTGGATCAAGCTGCAAGTGTGAGAAAAACCACAGTTTAGAAGAAGGGCATATTAATACAGATGAGTGGACTGAAGTGCAGAATAATGAATTTAAGAGTCTTGGGGATACTTTTAAGGAGCTCGGGTTTTGCATGATGGAGCTAGGGCTTTGTTTAGCACGAGTTTGCGATAGAGCGATAGGTGGCCAAGAGCTAGAGAAAAGCATATTGGAGTCATGCACGGCAAAGGGGCGTCTCATACACTACCATTCTGTTATGGATAACGTTATTCTAAAAGAAGCTGGGCATAGAAAGGAATCTACTAAAGGTAGAGCTAAGTATCAACTTTGTCATATGCCAAGAGAATCAGACTACACTAGGGATGAGAAGACACCAGCCAAAGACTTGAACATGGAAACTAGTGGAGGTGAAATGAGATTATGCAGAGTGTTGCTTTCCAACTTATGGCAACAGTGGCATTATGACTATGGTATTTTCACTGTTCTGACAGCTCCAATGTTTATCTCCCCTTGCTGTTCTCCGTTGACAAGAGGGAAATATTGCATGTCATGTGAGCAGGAGTGTCGTCCTCCCAATGGGCACTCATATTTACAGATATTTGATCAAAACAAGAATAAAGTCTTTGTGGTGAGATCTCATCCTGAAAATTTCATCGTTCAGGTAGGGGAATCAGCAGATATCTTATCAAGAGGGAAGCTTCGTTCAACCCTTCACTCTGTCTGCAAACCAGTAAATCAAGAAAACTTAAGCAGAGAGACTTTTGTTGTCTTCTTACAACCGGCATGGAACAAAATTTTCCTTACTTCAGAGTACCCCCAGGAAAACTCAAATTTAAGGGGCCGGTCTTATGGGGAGTGTAATGAGGGAACTCACTTTGCTAACCAGAAAGTCAGTAAACTGAGTCAAGAAATCCATAAAATAGTTCCACCACTCTCTTCACGCTTGAAGGATGGCATGGCATTTGCAGAATTTTCACGAGAAACTACCAAGCAATACTATGGTGGCAGTGGTCTACAGTCAAATAGATAGACAGCTATGTGGATTTTGTAGCAAGGACTTTCATTGCTGATAAAACATCACCATGGAGACACCAATCAAGAAATCACATTGTCTTCTTGATTTCTTTAAACTGAGTACAATTCTGTAAAATTTTCTTCTACGAAATGCATCTACACTCTTAAGGTTTGCAGTTGTTTAATTTCCTTATCGTTCTACATTCAAGAACTGTAAAGCCAAGCAAGGCAAAATTAAGAAGCTCAAAAAACAAGACTCTATAAAGGAAGCATCAAGTCATGTCTTCCTTGAAATGGAACCAGAATATTGAATTCAATGCCACATAGGTGCTGCAGCTTCCACTTCGAATACATGTTTTCTGTTCATTGGATAGTTGCAGCTCGGATCAGATGTCTGGTGGCCATGTTATTCCTCCTATTTCCATTGTTGGGCACAAATATAGGTGATACTGGTGAGGCAGATGAACTATTAGTACCTATTCCCATGGAACTGCAGTCATAGAAAGCAATGGAACACATGATCAGTCTTAATAGAAGGCAGTCTAGAAATAGCAATCGAATTATGCCGAGTCCCAAAATTGCATTCCCAAACTTGTTACAGTGTCCCAAAACTTTGATATAATTTTCTTTTTTCTTAAGCATTAATGCATTATGATCTGGGATTGATTAATAAATACTGACCTCATATGCAGTTAAAGATCTGCAGTAGTTGGTGTTCGTGAGCATTGTACTGGCTGAACCACACTCGCTGTCTTTAAGGGAAACTGCAGACCTGTCGAGCTTGATCAACCATGGGAATTGATAGCCTTGAGTGGTTGAGCCCACATGTGAAGATGAACGCTGCATTCGAACACTCCGCGGGATATTCCTTCCTCCCATTGATGCTCTCCGCTTGCTTGGTTGTCTCTCAAATGAATCTGGCCTTTGCTTTGGTGCACTGTGTGACCTGACTTTTGCCCTTGAAGATTCTGTGTTTGCCATGTAATTTGGAAAGAATGAGTAGTCATGTGAGACAGAAGTTGCATACTCTGGCCTTGGAAAAGCAAAAGGGACTCTTTCTGGGTCAGGTTTGGACATGGCAGAATGGTATTGGGGGCTGCTTTGTGCTGTATTGAAGGAGTACTCTTCAAAATGTCCGCTGCAGGCCCTTGGGCTCATATCAGTCGAGGCTGATGGAGATGACGATGTCTGGGGGTGATCATGTGGTTTCATGTTTGTATGTTGGCTGGTAAAATATGTGGACGATCTGTGCTCTGCTCGATCAGTTTGTGGGTGAGTTGAATTGCTATTCCTGCCCTTCGAACTTCCCCTGCATTCGCCAAAATCCATCTCCACAATCCTGATGTTCTCCTCCATTCCGCTTTCCATCTCCTACATTCAAGTAGGTCAGATTGCTGATAAGTAAATAAGTTATTGCAGAGTTTCGATATATTCCAGAAGGTAATTGAGTTTTCTCTGATATCAATTTCAAAACTGTTACCATATTGCATCTTTGCATAAATATGAAATAAAATGAATGAGAATACTTCTTCAATTGGCATCAAGTCATCATAGTAAGGGACTTGTCTAATGCCATTGGTTTGGTGAAAACAAGATCAGAAAGAATTGTGGAGTAGTAGGCATATTATAAAGCAGAGTCAGGATCTAATATGTACTTATGGTGATTATCTCCATTTTATATGCATAAATCGATCAATATTGATTCATATTTTTTTATTTTTATTTTTAAATAAGTTAAGAGGGGTTCTACTAGTTAGGAGCTGCATTTTTGGGAATCAATGCCTATAGTCTGTATTTCATTTCATGGTAGTCTGTCTTAACTTCTTTTCCCCCCTCTCAAAGTGTCGGTAGGGTAGTCTTTGTACTTTTCTTTTTTGAGTTTTTATAAAATTATTTGTTTTCTCAAAAGGGAAAACAAGAAAAGAGATTACTTCCTCATTATGAACACAGAATTCAGAAAAAAGAAAAAACAAATTAATAAAAATTTTCAATTCTGAATTACAATTATTTGTCGCACATTCAATTTCTATATTTCATGGATCTAAGATAATTTTTTAGCTGGTTTTGGAGAAAAATTATGATGGATATTGTTGCAGAATGAAATGAGACTTACATTGCATTCTACTCTGAACCAGTTATCCTGCAGGGATCTCCTGTGAATTGATTGCCTTTGAGTAACAGTCTCTGTGTCATCAGCCATTCGGATCCTCTGGGCTCGAGCTCTAGCTTGAACTGTCACCAATACCTGCATGCACCGGAGGGTAGCAGTGGCCCGTTTCCGCACCAGGTGACCCCTTACTAGTGCCTGCAACTTGACTAATCCTTTTAATGCACACAGTGCTTTCCTTGCCTGTAAGAGCACAAATCCACCCTTTTTTTTAGCACAATAGCTATTATGCATTCATATATGTGTGTGTGTGTGTGCGCGTGTGTGTATTTGCTTGGTTATGAAGGTGATATTTGGTAGGGAAAAGAATTAAAAAAACAGGTTTATTGGCTCCTATAGTCTTTAGCATAATAAAGAGAGACTTCGAGACAAGCTATAGATTTTAGAATTTTCACCAAGTAAGATCGGAAGACGGTTTGAATCTTGATGGCAGCAGCCTCTTCAACTGCATTGGATCTCCTTGTGGCCACAGCAATTATCTGAACTGCAGCAGTAGCAGCAGGTTGTGTAGCTGCCGCCACTGCATCAGCCGTTGCGACTGTAGTTTCCGTCAAGGCCGGGGCATTCTTCTTCTGTTCATTCCCAGTTTCCACCATGGCCTGTACAATTGGTGGGGTAGTGGCAATTGATTCCACAGAATTCGGATCTTTGGCTGCTGATCTCCGAAAACTCCATCTCCTCTTTTCCTTTGGAGTTGTAGGTGGAATTACAATCGGAGTTGTCGGATTCTCAGTAGTAACGAAAGACTGATTGCCGTTATGCTTCTCCTTATCGATCTCCTTATCTTTCTCCTCCTTGTCTTTCTCTTTGTCCTTCTTCCGAGTCAAGAAACTTCTAATCCATTTGCTTGCCTTCCCCATCTCTGTCAAACGTTCTAAGGTCCCATAGTAATGCAGAAAAATGAATAAGAAAGAAGAAAGCAGCAGATGGTAAATAGATATATCTCTATCACTCCTCTTTGATTCTGATTAGTAGTATTTAAGCCTGAACCATTTAATTAGTACAGGATTTGCTTTTATTATCCTTGTCTGCCATATCTACCTCTTTCAGAAGATGATCTGGATTCTGTTGTTGTGTTGTGTAGATTGGGTAAGAGGCCTGCTGAAGAAGAGAAAGAAACAGAGAAGAATCTCCTCCCTTGGTAAGCAAAATATAGCTTGCCTTGGTGTTAATTTCTGAAACTTTTTACCAGCTTGGCCTTGCAAGTTTATTTCCTTTATACTACCACTATAAGTCTATCAAGGGTATTTTGGTAGTTATCTCTAGTGTGGGTGAATTGGAGTTGTGTAGGAGTGGGTCAGTGACCATGTGAGAATGGGTCATGAACATGCAGAATCCGTGTGAAATACTCTTGTCAGGTTGGAGATGCTGTCCATTTGAGTCGTGGGTTTGGGAAGTTGGAACACCATGGTGGTGGGGGGTGGGGGCTCACACAAAGACTTTGTTTGGGAACGCACGTGGTTTATCTTACTCAAAACCATAGTAGTGTATTTATGCTGACTCTCATGAACCACGATCCCAAGAAATTTCACCTCATTACCAAGAACCTGAAGGGATCAAGTCCTCCCTCATCTCTCTTTCAGTAAGAATTAAGAGTGGGTCCAACTGTCATTCATTCCCCCAATAGATTTAGACACTGGGTCTATGATGAGTATGATAGCTGTTGGTGCAGAGACAGTCAATTCATGCTAGAGTTCATTTCTGGTTTTGCTCAGAAAGAAGATAGTCTTCAAGGAGGATGGAGATTTGGGGCTGAGTCCCTGTTAAGAAGCATGGTTTCAATGATCGGCCGGGACCGGTCCGATCCCAAGCCACGATACAACTATTGTATCAAGTGGCTTTGGATTGGATCGGTCCAACCGATATCGATACGGATCGGTCCAATGATTGGATCCGATCCAAAGTTTTTTTTTTTTTTTTTTTTAATTTAAAGAATGAGCGATCCACCAGGTATCGGTCTAGATCCATTTATTTATTTATTTTTTAATGATGATCCACTTTCGGATCGGCGGACTGAAAACCTTGAGGCATAGTAGGTGGCTCATGGTCACTAGTTTCTAGATCCAAAGACTAGGGGACCCATTGGGCTAGGGGTCTCTCCCTGGGTCAGTACTATGGGGTTGGGGTGTGGGGGGCGGAGTCTCTCGGTAAAGGTATATTGGGGATTTGTTCTATATATCGGTAGGAGTATAAGTTATAATCCTAATTCGTTTTTTATAATCCAAATAGTTAAGGCATGTTCTTTATTGCCCAGACTCCATTCAGGGTTACCCGCCTAGGGAGTGTCATAGCACTCCTTAATCAACTTTTTATTCGGATCTTCGGACCGAAAGAAGACATATATGCTATCGCCTTTGATATAAATTAGGTTATTATTTATTCCAAAATGCCTATTATTTTCACTCTCCACCAATAACAAAATAACTTTGACTTGGTCTGTCTTTGTATATTGATAAAAATAAGTAAAAATAAATAAAAGAACTACAAGTAAAAATTCTGAGAGCCTGAATTGGATGGGGATAGTTTGTGAACATTGGTTTAAATGGGGGTTGTCCCCGTCTTAACCACCACTCACTAGAGGCTAAAGTCACAAGAAGAGGAATGATTAAGATAATTTTAATACGGAAAATGTAAGGTTGGAACTTGGTTTGGCAAGCACGTGGTGTGTTTTTATGTACCCCATTTGAATAGTGTTGGGAGGTTGGCCTCTGTCATTTAGTCTTACTCTTGATTGAGCGTTGATATGATTCTAAATGTCTAAAAAAGACTGCAACGGTTATGACGTATATGATCAACCAATCAAATCAAATTGGCCACTTTAGTTAGAACGTCTTCCTGGTGGGATCAGTTACCCCCTCTCTCCCTGTGAATCTCCGCAAAACTTCAAGAGACTAAGATGAAGGGAGAATAATTGGTTATTTGATCTGTTGCATAAGTAATTGTTTTTTTCTTGCTATTTAGTGTTTATCACATGCATGCATCATTTGTTGTTTAAAGGAATGATTCTCTTTGTGTTTCTTTTTCTTAATCATATTCAATGTTGATCAAGATACATGCTTTATTTTTATTTGTGTAATATTGCCAAATATTACACAAATTTAGGTTGCATTTGGCTTGGCTTGTGATTATGGACAAGCATTGATTGAATAAGTTACTCGATAGGAGTACTTATCCGCTGCAACAATAAACTGCTTCCGTGCGTTGTTTGGTAAATGTATTTATTTAAGTGCTTATGAAAGCTTAGAGGTAAAATAGGTATTATAAAAATATTATTGAAGTTTAGAAATAACATTTACCTAAGTGCTTATAAAGTTTTTGGGTAAAATAGGTATTTTAAAAATATTACTAAAATTGTGAAATGGCTTAACGCATAAGAGCTTGGGAAAAGCTGTTCTCAGTAACTTCTACTTATGAGTAGCCTTCCTCTACTAATAGGTAAGGCGCTACTAAACTCATTTAATTTTAAAAAGTGCTTATATTAGCTATAAACTGTAATAAGTACTTATAGAAGCCGGGCAAAACACAGCCTTAGGTAACTATTAGGCAGCGTCGGTTTTGATAACTTTAAGCCTGTGGTCGAATTTGAGCTAAAGTCCAATAAGATGCTGGGCCAAACGGACCAATTTGCTGGTTCTGTGTAGTGGCCTTACAAGATTAACTTTGTCTTGTCTCTTAAGGCATTTTCATATCCTGTTCTTATTAGGGGTGTTGTGGTCTTTTTGTCGTCTAATCCGTTAACCATTCTTTTTAATTTCTGAAATGATTGGTTATCAAAATTCTGTATGACAAAATAGGTGGATCGGGTATAGTATCATATCAAACCCGCTCCATTTCATGACCAAACTCACCAGTCACTACCGGCCACTTCTAGAATCAGGCGTCAACCTACTGCTATATATATATATATATATAAAATAAATAAAAAATAAAAAGACTTTTCTTTAATTCGCACTTTGAAATGTTCATGTAAATGCAGAGTACAGGCAAAGTAAGCTTCATTCATTCCTCATAATGTTTTGCCTATTGACTTTGAATCCACTCAACATAATTTTCGTCATGTGGTGCAATTCTAATATCTTTCTTTGATTTTAATAGGTTTAGGCTGCGTTTGTCCTGGCTTGTACTTTTGGATAAGTATTCATTGGATAAGTGGTTCAATGGGAGCACTTATCCATAGTAACAATAAACTGCTTACTTGAGGAAATAGCAATTGGTAAATACATTTATTTAAGTGCTTATGAAAGTTTAGGGATAAAATAGGTATCATGAAAATATTAGTAAAGTTTAGAAATAATATTTATTTAAGTACTTATGAAAGTTTAGAGGTAAAATAGGTATTATGAAAATATTATTAAAGTTGAGAAATAGCTTAACGTACAAGAGCTTGGGAGAAGCTGTTGAGAGCTGCTTCTACTTATGGGTAGCCTGTTGGGTGGTCTTGGGCCTTCTCAACTTCAAAAGCTATCCCAAGAGGTGAGGCTTTCCCCCACATTTATAAATTGATCATCAGTCCCTTTTCACAACCGATGTGAGATAACCCAACAATCTCCCCTTCACATATTAGGCCTTGGGTCGACTAACCATCGACGTGTTTCTCCCGGACCGAGACTGTTGTAACGCAGGCTCTGATATCAGTGTTGGGTGGTCTTGGGCCTTCTCAATCCCAAAAGCTATCTTAAGAGGTGAGGCTTTCTCTCACTTATAAACTAACTACCAGCCCCTTACAAAACTCATGTGGGATAAACCCAACATAGCCTTCCTTTAGTGCTTATGGGTAAGTGCTACCAAACACATTTATTTTTAAAAAGTGATTATATAAGCTATAAGGTACAATAAGTACTTATATAAGCTTGGACAAACGCAGCCTTAGATGACTTTGACACCAGACTTCTTGGCCAGCAGGACATATCTAACCCAGTTAAATTTATTATTTTTTCTTCTGGATTGAAGACGTCATTGAAGGTTGAAATTGAGAATAAGTCAGAATATTTTTTTTTGAGTTATGGAAGCTTGTGACCGTTATTGCTTCTTGGATTCACGTGTCTTATTGTTTATTTATGGATTGCAATCGTTTACAAAATCTGTGCTAACAATCTGCCACATGGCTATTTATCGGTGTTTAAGAAAAGCTTTCAATGGTCTTTAATTAAACCCCAGATCTAGAAGCCCTTTATCGTGGAATTATCAAAACGAAAATAATAATATAAAAATCGGATGACTCTCATGTGCTCTTCAATCAATGGGACCCATTAGCAGATTCCTACTACAATCTACCACATTTGCTTTTGTCAAACTATGAAAATCCTGAGGGAAGAAAGAAGAAAAATCAAAAATAAACATAGGATATCAAAGGTAGCTTCCTATATAAGAGAATAAATACAAGTACATCTTCTCACCTTCTTTTCATTCATACTCTCATCTCTCTCTATCTGAAATGGGTTCCTCTTATCTCCTTGTTGCTCTTCCAATCCTTCTGATCATTCTGCAAGCTAACAATGTCAGAAGCGACGACGCTTTAACCCCTCTCTTATCTCCTTACTTGGGTACTTCAGTTTCTCCTTGTTATCAACTTTTTTTTCTTTCTTCCTTTTACTATTTTTCTCATCATCTGATATGATCTCTTTATAACCTACAAATTTACTTTACTACTGGTTCAATGGTTTTGGAATCATTCTTTATGTGTACTACAGACAACGTATGCAACGAGGCTAAGTGTGGAAAAGGGAGTTGCAAGGCTTCCATTAACTACCCCCCTTTGGGTTATATCTGTGAATGTGAAGCTGGGTGGAAGAGAACCCGTGAAGACGATCATAACGACGATTTCAAGTTTCTTCCTTGTGTGATTCCCAACTGTAAGTCCCATCCTTTTCTTTTCCTTCAACTACTTCAAGAGCTCTCTGTTTCCTATCCATAATTTCGAAACAAAAGTTTCTGTTGGGATGATTTCCTAATTCTTCCCAAATCAAGAATAAAATCTTAATTTTTTTCCTTGGACAGCTTGATTCTAAAGCATTGTTCTTGTTGTTGCTGCAACTACTACTACTGTATATTAGGCATTAACACCCATAATCAAAGAGTCAAGTTTGGAATTGATCAGAGTTTTCAGTTTGCGTTGATCGAATGACTAATTCCCAATTTTTTTTTCTTCTGTTATGCTGTTGACAAGTGAAGAGTGATAATATGGTTTTAACACGATTTTCTGTTTTCCAGGTACCCTGGACTACTCTTGTGCACCATCCCCACCTCCTGTTCCAGCAAAAACTATCCCGATTAATTCATCTTTCTTTGATCGTAATTACCATCTTCATCATCGTTATTATCATTGTCATCATCTTGTGAAATTCTTTTCGAATTATTCATGTGCTTTCTGCTTCTTCTTTTTTCCCCTAGCATGCACTTGGATCTACTGTGCTGAAGGCTCATGCAAGAAGCAATCAAATCTCACACATATATGTGAATGCAAACAGGGTTTCAGAAATATTCTTGATGTCAACATCTTCCCATGTTACAGCGACTGTAAGAATAAGAACTCAAAATTATAAATCAAGCAAATAAAAGATTTTTTTAGCTTAAATATATATATATGTACAACAATATATCAGAAAGTTAAAAGACTGATCTTGATTATGGTATTTGATTATAAGGTGTACTGGGAACTGATTGTGGTAGACTTGGGATCACGTCCAGTAAATCAACCGGTTCATCAAACAACTCATCAAACAACGGTAAAAATCAAGGTAATTTTTTTTTTCCTATTCTTTTTTTGTCAAGACAGACCATTTGATTTTGCAGAAAAACTTATTACATGCTTTTGCATTCAGCCACGGTCACTCCTACAAACCTTCTCATTCATGGAAGAATTTTCCACCTTCATTAGCTAAGCAACATATTCAAATTTAGTAACCATCTTCAAAGGTTACTAATTTAAGGGTACCACTATTACCAGAACCACCAAAACAGTTGCAGCGATAAAGTTACCCTTTAAAGCAACAAAACACACACACACACATTTAAGCTGTTAAGGTTTCTCTAATTCTCTATCTCTTTTCCAGGTAGCTTGATTATGCCAGGAAGCCTGAATTGGTTGACTATCTCAGCAATGTCCTTGGCTATGGTGCTATGGAAATAGAATGAGTTTTGGATTGGGATCTCTTCTGCCGAGCTTTTAGTTTTACCATATGAGATTTCATTACACATAGTCAGTTTGAATTATCATTTAATGTCTTGTTTTGCTCAGTTATATCTTTGATTCATATGTAGAAATAATTCTTCTATAAATAAAGTGTTACTGTCATGAGTGCAGGTTCGGAGCTCATGACTGCACAGAACAGGTTATGTATAATATTGAGGAGGGAGATTGTTGTATAGAACAGATTGTGTGTAATAAATGCTATGATACTATTAGTTCGTTTATTTATTAATAATATTGAGCATTATGTAATAGATGCTATGAGACTATTAAGTCAGTGACAGCAATTCTGCACACAATAACTGGAAACAAAATAAAACATCATGACAGCAATGGCTCGACTGAAATCGAATCACATAATATGTGTGTATACACACATATACGTTCATATATAAGTGTGTGTGTGTGCGCGTGTCCATGTATAATCAGTGTAACCCACACGGGTTATCTCAACTGGCAGGCTCTCCAGCTCAGGAACAAGGTCCCAAGTTCGAGTCCCTAGGCCTACCCCTAATATATGGTCCTTGTGGGTGGGGTCATGTATCCGGGGTTTACCCTATCCCCACTAAGTGGGTCGGGGGTTCCATGTCACCAAAAAAAAGAATGTAAGTGTAACATTCAAGGAACCACCCCACAATTTTCTACCACAGACATGACTCAAAGTGGAAGTGTGAAAAGGTTAAGTACATTTTGAACCGATGTTTTAAAGGCTAAAGGTTTCTTTGAAGCATCTAACCTGAAGAGGTGAGCATCAACATGGTCTCTTTCATTACGCTCAAAAAGAAACAATCACTAAAAATAAGAAATGATATAAAAGTAACCTTAGAAAAAATGATAAAAGGAATAACTAGAAGTTGAAGAGGAAATAAATCGGAACAGAAAAAAAAAATGAAAAGAAAAAAATAATGCACAAAAAGTACTTTAAAATTTGTAAGCCATACAGTAGCAAAATCCATAACCAACCATGGTAAAATTCCTGAATAGAGTACAAAACATATACCAAGGAAATCAATCATACGCCAATAAACCCATAATGATAATCAAGTCCAAAGCCGTTGATGAAAGGTGGAAAGCCAAAGTTTAGTTAAAATTCTATGAAAATAGTGAAAATTAATCTGAGGATGAAAATCATTCAACAGCTGCTTGATTCTCGTCACTTATAAGAACAAGATTGTTTGTGTGCTAGAGTTTAGAGTAAATTTTCAAACAAAAGAAACAGATGGTCTTTTGTTTCATTTTATGGATTTCAGACAATTTTTTATTACAGGTCTTTATGTGCTAAAGTTTAGGGTAAATCTTCAAATAGAAACAGAAGGTCTTTTATTTCAATTTTATAAATATTAAACCAACTTAATTTTTTTGTTATGGATTTATAACAGAAGGTCGTTCATGTCAGAAAGTTAATTATTCGAGAGAGCAAAACATTTAAAGGAAGCAAACGGTTAGTCCTGCAATTCTCCAAGTCATAAGACAAATAGGTAAAACGATCTTTGAGGTCCTCTGACTTCAAAAAAATAAAATAAAAAGCTCAAAGCACACGCATCCTCTACATTGAGATGGCTGCAGCACCATTTAGGGTAAGCCACATGGGGGTACCAATGGGGGATACCACTGGTACTAGGTAATGGTGGCTTATTCATAGGGGTACCCTCTCCACGTACCATCATCTGATTGGCGCTGCAAGGCCGGATGTAACCATCCCGCTGTAGAGGATTTATAGCCCTAAAAAAGGAAGTAGAACTGATATATATATATATATATATATAAGCTGTCAAGACAAGAAGCTATAAATGACTCAGATGGCAACTTATATCCCTCCATATAAACTCCAAACATCCATTCCAACCATGATAAAGATCCTTTGCCATCCCCAACAGAATTTACTAATATAACATTTTAGTAAACATATAAGATCAAGAGTAAAGGACTAACGTATTGAAAACAAGAATTGGACATTGCATACTACAAGCAACCAGTTATTATCTGTGAGTCATGGACAAAGGAGAGCTACGTTCACTTTCATAAGAATCTTACTCTATTTATGATTGTTACTCTGCACATATAGTAGAAGATGGTAGATGTGTACCATTAACTAACCAAGAACATTGTTAGAGATAGTGGGTGGCTCATAATCACTAGTCTCTAGATCCAAGGTTGAGAGACCTGAGGGGCAGAGTGAAGCGGAGGGCATATTGGGGATCTTCCCTATATATCGAGTAGGAGTATAACTTGTAACCCTAATTCGTTTTTCACTTAATGGAAACTTCTTCTCCCCCCTGGACGTAGGCTTTGCCGAACCACCTCTATCTATGTGCATTGTTTTGATCTTCGTTTTTACTGAATTTATTATTATTGCTTGATCCCGATCAACAAACATACTCATATTTTATTTTTGGATCACTATTGCCTGTGCCTACTCAAGCAGAAGAAACAACAATTGATGCTTTCTTATTCCTAAATAGGGAAATACGAAGGTCAAACAACAAATCTTGGCAAAAATTAGCAGAATTCATTCTAAGGAGACCCTGTAGCCATACCCAATTGTCCTTGAAGATCAAATATAGTTTAGTTTCATTCAAATATTCACAATTCCTCATTTTTATTCAACTGTCCAATTCTGCTAAATACAATATTTCTAATTAACATATAATCCATCTATCAGGGACACCAGTTGAACTAAAATTTATCATGAAAAATTGGAATTAATGAAAAATACCCAATTGTCTTTGAACATCAAATATAGTGTAGTTTCGTTCAAATATTCACAATTCCTCATTTATATTCAAATTTTCCAATTCTGCTAAATACAAAATTTCTAATTAATATTCAAACAATCCATCTATCAGAGACACCAGATGAACTAAAAATCTACCATGAAAAATTCCTAATTGTTCTTGAACATCAAAAATAGTTTAGTTTCATTTAAATAGTCACAATATCTCATTTATACTCAAAATTTTCCAATTCTGCTAAATACAAAATTTCTAATTAAATCCAAACAATCCAATCTATCAGAGACACCAGATGAACTAAAACTTATCATGAAAAATTGGAATTAATCAAAGGGGAGATCGAAATTCCTCACCCCCAATCAGAAGATTCATCACTTTGTCTTTACATCTACTCCTTCTTTCCCGGCAATAATAACCGCAGTAGCCATGTCGAGAAACAATCCATGCTCCACCACTCCTTCCAACCCCAAAATCTCCTTCCCCGCTGCTCCGGCATCCTTGATCGGAGTCTTGAAGTACAAATCCACGATATAATTCGAGTTATCCGTCACATAGGGTTTCCCATCTCCATCCAATCTGAGCTTCGCTTCACACCCTTCTTCCTCGAACAACTCTTTCAATCTCGTCAAATTATACTTCCAGCAGAACTGAACAACCTCGACCGGCATCGCGAGGCCACTCCCGCCAAGACCACTGACCAATTTGGTCTCGTCGGCGACCACAACGAACTTCGCCGACGCTGCCTCCACCATCTTCTCCCTGAGAAGAGCCCCACCACGTCCCTTCACCAAATTGAGATCCGGGTCGACCTCGTCTGCGCCATCAATGGCGAGATCGAGACGAGGGTGGTCGTCAAGGACCGAGAGAGGGATACCCAGTGAGGAAGCTTGCTCGTAGGTTCGTTTCGAGGTGGGTATTCCGACGATGTTCTTGAGCTGGCCAGAACTGAGAAGTTCGCCGATCCTGGAAACGACGAAGGCGGCGGTGGAGCCGGTTCCGAGGCCGAGGACCATACCGCTGGTTACGTAGTCTACGACTTTGTGGGCGGCGAGTTTCTTGAGATCGTCCTGAGTGAGAGGAGGAGGGGAAGTTGAAGGAAGGGAGAAGGATTTAATGGAGATGGAGGTGCGTGGAGTAAGGGATGGAGGGGTGCGTAGGATAAGGCGGGTGGCATTGTGGTGGTGGTGGTGGTGGTGGCGGAGGAGGAGGGAGGGATTGGATGATGGGAAGGATAAGGTGGCCATCGGAAGAGGGTGGAGGATGAGATGAATGGAAGGTGGAGACAGTGGGGCTTTCTACGGCGTTGTGTTTTGCTATCTTCGGCTTCTTAGCGAGTTGTGTCGCGTGCGGGCACATTTTTGCCCACTTGCGTTCCCTGAGGTGGGATGTACAAATGGGCCGCAGGTGCCGGCCCGAATATTTTGCAGGTTGTATCTAATTTCAGACCCCCAGGCTCAGCAAGCAACGGGGTATGATATTATTATTGTGGCGGGTCGGATCGGGCTTCGTGCTTTACGTATAGTTTGGCTAAAAACCCAATCAGGCTCGTACCCAATCGTTCTTGGTCCATGCCGTGGGCCATTACCCCAAGCCCGGTCGGCATTATATGGCCTATCGTGTTGTGTCGTGGCTGGGCACAGACCAACTCATGTCGGGTCAGGCCAACACGTGCAACCCATCCCATTTGTATATCCCTATCCTAATCCTTAAGATCCCGAAATACATGATTTTTACATGTCTAGATTTGCAAAATTTCATAAGACGACAAAACTAAGAGTCGTGCTCAACACATGTCCAACTTATGTATAATTGATTAAATAACTAATTACTTGTATGTATGATATTTGTAGGTGTTCATCGGAGCGATCGTCGTCCGAGACGAGAGTCCGTCAAGAGGGATTTATGTGGTCCTTAAGGGTTGGCAATGACAATGTGCTATCTCATGAGTAGCCCATTAATGAGTTGTGCATTAAATTGATTATGTTATTAATAGATTGACCTTTACAATATTGATGAGAGATTTAATATGGGTTTTAGTTGTAAACGAGAGGGATGGTGACAGTTGTATCTAGGGGTGCAACTTGGGTCGGTTAAAACCGAAACCGAATCGATCCAAATCGACTTCGGTTCGGTTTGGGTTGGGTTTTCATAAATTCGGTTCGGTTTTGATTTTGGAAATTCGAAACCGAAACAATTCGGTTCGATTTTGGGTTTATATTCCAATTAAACTGAACCGAACCGAAACCTAACACTTTACTACACTTTTTTAAACCAAACCGAACCAAACTGAAACTCAACATATTAATACTCTTATAAAGCGAAC
>JAUPMG010000006.1:13093061-13113852 GCA_031762675.1 Pachysandra terminalis | reverse complement strand
ATACATGCTAGGGATTGCATGTCATTACTAGCATGATCATGTGAAGAACTATTTGTTCTATTATGTTAGCATGCTTATTTGCTGAGCTTTTTAGTTCAAACTTTCGTTGAACCTATTTTTCAGGACCTAGAGATCCACACTTTGCTCCTGAGGGAGCTGGTGCTGATGATGACCATGATGATAACCAGGACGATCATGGATTCTGCCTCATATGATTTTTATGGACTTTGATGTACTATTTTTATTTTGAGATGTATATGGTACCTATGATAGAGATGTCTTCTCTATAGTTGTAGTTTGGGTTTATATCTCTTTTTGGACATGTACTTGGTTATGGTATATTTTGGATGGACATTAACTGGATATGTATAATCTGGTTTGAATGCTTATATTTTGGTCATTTCGTTAAATATTATAAATTCAGGTTTTGATCTTATAGATTCCGCATTTGAAATTTAGAGTTAAATAGTACTCTAAAGATAACTGTAATGGAGTTCCACCCTCACTATTTAAATAAAGAAGTAAGATAATGGTATATGAGGGTGAAGGTCATTGCATCGCGGTTCAGACCACTCATGTGCTGATACGCGTGTCTGGAGGTGCGGGGGGTGACAGTAGCAGGGCGGGTGGAGCCAAACCCTAACCCGCTCCTAACCTGATTTATGGGTTACCAAACCCTAACCATTAGGGGCGGTGCGGGGTAGGTTACCCGTTTAACCCGCCCCGTTGCCATCCCTGCCTAAGAAGGACTTCCTTTTGAATTGTCTGTCGAAGTTGTCCCTTCGACCCGTCCATCGAGGTTGTCCCTCGGATTTGTTCATCGAGGTTATCCTTCAAATTTGTCCGTCGAAGTTATCCCTCGGACCCGTCCGTCGAGGTTGTCCCTCGGATTTGTCCGTCGAGGTTGTCCCTCGAATGTGTCCATCGAGGTTATCCCTCGGACCTGTCCGTCGAGATTGTCCCTCGGATGTGTCCGCCAAGGTTGTCCCTCGGATTTATCCGTTGAGATTGTTCCTCAGCTGGAATACATCTGCCTTGTGATCCTTCAAGACAAAACATATAGAATAGTTCTTCGAAGTCTATGGATGTGATCCAAGCATGACTACTGAGTTAGAAGGTATAGAAAAATTCTCTCGAGGATCCTTCCTTGCATAAAAATACCTTTAAAATTTAAAGGGATGTATTAACATCACTCGAAGTCTGTTCTAGGGAGCAAATAGATGTAACTTCTAGGATGTCGTGGGAACATAAGTCCTTACTCCTTTGACTACCTCAAAAAGGAAAGAAGAAACGTGTTTGTTGAGTTTGTGACACGTTTTCATCAAATGGTCTAATCATCATACGCAGCTGCTGACAACTAACATGTGAAAGGGACGGCTATACAGCCGTTACAGCTTTATGGAATGCTTCAGTTTATGCAGCTATATTCAAAACGTGTACACGCGTGTAATCAAGCACTACATGTAAAGTGGGGTTAAATTAGCCCCGTGATCAACAATATATAGGTTTTGGTCAACTATTATTAACACAAACCAAACCTACAAAAACAATTAATAAGTTAAGTCGATAAATTATAACATAAACCCGTCAACCCGCTTATTAAATGGTTGAGTCCAAATTGTCCAAACCCATACGATTGCCACATTTACTCTCAAAATAAGAGAACTCAAAAAAAAATCATCAAAAATATATCTGATTTTTTTTCTTAATATTTCTCATCTGAACCAAACATACGAGAAGAATCATTTTTTTTCTTTTCTTTTTCACCATTCTATTTTTTTTCTTTTCTTTTTTTTTTTAAAATCCAAGTTTCCAAACACAGCTTTAACCAATCACTTTATTTTCAGATGTAGAAATACAGTCCATCCATCTAATGTGCGTCTGTCCCACACGCTTCTTGGTCTGGTCCAGTCTGTTAAAAAGTCTTGCAATAAGCAATAAGGATAAGGCTACGTTTGGTCACGCTTATGCTTTTAAATAAGTACTCATTGGATAAGTGGCTCAATGAGAGCACTTTTCTCCAGCAACACTAAATTACTTATTTGAAGAAATTATCATTTGAAAAATACATTTATTTAAGTGCTTATAAAAGTTTAAAAATATCATTAAAATTTAGAAATAATATTTATTTAAGTACTTGTAAAAATTTAGGAATAAAATAGGTATTACTATAATTTAGAAATAGCTTCACTCATAAGTGATAAGAGAAGCTGTTTTCAACAACTTCTTCTTATAGGTAGCCTTCATCTACTGCTTATGAGTAAGCACTTACCTATTAGGTGTTACCAATATGGTTTCAAGGATCAGTCTAGATCGGATCGGGATTCGGTATTGTCGATCCGACATCGGTATTGCTGATCCGACCGATCTAAAATTTAAAAAAAAAATAATAATAATAATGATCCAACATTTAGATCGCACCAAGATATGCAGTACCGGATAGGCGATCCAAATCGGAATCGACCAGGACCGGTCCGATCCAGGATCCTGAGAATAAAAACCTTGGTTACCAAGCACACTTTCAATTTTGAAAAATGCTTTAATAAGCTATAAGCTAAAATAAGCAGTTATATAAGCCGGACCAAACGCAACCTAAGGGCATTGAAATAAATAAGTAACGATAGAAGGAGATAATAGGAAGTTAAAAGTTTACAGCTTTCCAAATCAAAACGAGGAGACCCGCGTACAGAGAGCCGTCTCAGGTCGTACTCTTATAACTGAATATTTTCTCTACTTTTATTTGTTTTTTAATTTTTAATTATTTAAAATCTTATTACTGACATTCCGGCTGCTTTGTCTCTGTGAGTCTCTTCGTCTCTCTCTCTCTCTCTCTCTATAAAACGCTACTTCCTCAATTCCTTTCATAAACTCCTTATCCTGCGCAACCCATTCGTCGCTTTTTTCCACATGGGCGAGAACGTCGGCGGCGATGCGTGGAAACCGGACTCCGTACCCATCACTGGATTCCGGCCACCTGAAACCCCACTTGAGTCGATGGAGTTCCTGTCCCGGTCTTGGAGCGTTTCGGCTCTGGAAGTCTCGAAAGCTCTCACTCCTTCCATGCTGTCGAAGACTGTGATCGGCGGTGGTTCGATACCGGAGGATATTCCCGGAGAGGCCGAGGAGGCAGCTGCGGTTTCTGGTAATCCGTTCTCGTTTGCCTCTTCTGCAACTTCCCAGTTCGTTATGGAACGTATAATGTCGCAGTCGGTAAGAATGAATTTCAGGACAAAATATTTTGGGGTTTGTTGGAATTTTGTCTCTTTTCATTGTTTATTCTTTGAAGTTCTGTTTGACTGTATCACTTCGTTTCGTTCATTAGCCTTACGAATTTTTTTGTTTTTTTTTTTGTTTTTGGAAACATCAGCTTCTGGGTTTTTGGATTCTGGTTTTGTTTTTCTCTTTTGCTGTGATCTTTAATTTGTTTCTGTTTTCTCTCGATTTGGGTATCTGTAATGAATCCACGTGGGAAACAATCACAGACCAAAGAAACAGCGCTCGCTATCTCTGCTGAATCTAATTTAAGCTCTGCTTTTGTTTCTCTTTTTGTATTAATTTCTATGAATACAAGCTGCAAATCTGTTGATCAGCTTCTGGGGTTTCTCTGATCTCATGTTTTATCTTTTTCCGGTGCAGCAAGACGTATCTCCGCGTACTTCAGGCAGGCTCTCTCACAGTAGTGGCCCTTTGACTGGAGGTCAGAGCTGTGGTGGATCACTTACAGACAGCCCACCTGTTTCTCCCTCCGAAATCGACGACGTTAAGGTCTGTTCTTCCCTCATTTTCACCATTTTTAGAAACTTCCGGTACCGGAATCTTAATCCATGAAAAGCTCAATTAACTTTGTTGTGTTTTACAATTTTCTTCTTCTTAACTCGGCTTTTCTATCTGCTCTGTTACCAACTTCTCTTTCTATTTTCTCTCTCTCTCTGTGTTCTCAGTATCAAGGCAAAGATTCTCTTCTCTTTACCCAGCAAAACCCATGAATTTCTCCAGTCAGGACAATATAGGTTAAGTGTAATTGTCTAGTTTTCCATTTCTGGTTTCGTTGTGAATTCTGTACGAAAGAGCCGATTCTATTTGTAAAATTAGCTAATAATTTGGACTAAAACGTAATTTCAAGTTAAAAACAGTGGTCCCATCGATGCTATAGTACGCTCTGCGTGGTCCTGTCCTCTTTTACCTGATTTCCTTCTCGGAAGGAGAACACAGAAGCCTCTATGATAGGATGCGCTGGGGGTGGTGACAGTCACCCTTTCCATGAATCCATGAACTGTCCCGTTTATGTTTTCTATTTACGGAAATGTTTTTTCAGTTTTCACTGATAAAAAAAAGTTAGAGTTGCTGAGGGTAGTTTCGTCCTCCTTAGGATCTCTTCTAGAATACGCATATGGTGTATCTTGTTTTTTGTCTCGTTTTTTTTTAATTGAGCTGTTTTGATAATAGTTTGTGGTGCTCAGATTTTTAAGTAATTTACATGTCTACCCAATATATTGTTAAAGTATTATTACAATATGCTCCTGATATTAATTTTGATTAAATTATTTTCTTTTTGTCACGTTCAATTTTTTTATTTGATTGTTTTTGGTAATAATTTGTGGTGCAAAGATTTTTAAGTTATTTCCATGTATGCCCAATATATTATAGTTTTATTACAATATGCTCCTGATATTAATTTTGATTAAAATAATTTTAACATGGTTGCATTATTACAAGCAGTTCTGCCGTATTAATAATACGGCAAAGCCGCCGTACAGAGGTGGTGGTGGCGGGGGTGGCGGGGGTGGTGGTAAAACTGTTGGGAGATGGCTGAAGGATAGGAGGGAGAAGAAAAAAGAGGAAGCGAGAGCACACAATGCTCAGCTCCATGCTGCTGTTTCCGTTGCTGGTGTTGCTGCTGGTGTTGCCGCAATGGCTGCAGCCACTGCGGCCTGGTCCAGTTCTGGGAAGGACGAGCAGATGGCGAAGACAGACATGGCCGTAGCGTCTGCTGCAACATTGGTGGCAGCCCAGTGTGCAGAGGCGGCGGATGCAATGGGTGCTGAACGGGAGCACCTAGCTTGTGTGGTCGGTTCGGCCGTCAATGTTAGATCACCTGGCGATATCTTGACCCTAACGGCCGCAGCAGCCACCGGTAAGTAATTAACCTTGTAATTAATTGTTTTACTTATATGGCAATTATGCCCTTGAGATTAAGAAATATACTCTAATTTGTCCCAGCTCTACGAGGAGCTGCGACGCTCAAGGCAAGGGCGTTAAAGGAAGTGTGGAATATAGCTGCTGTGATTCCGGTGGATAGAGGGTTGGGTGTGGGAGGTAACGGTAATAATTGTCATCCTAATGGTAGCTTCAGCGGCGAGCTCGTCCCCGAGGAGAATTTCCTTGGCGTCTGTAGCCAAGAACTACTTGCCAAGGGTTGCGAGCTCCTCAAACGCACCCGGAAAGGTATTTTCCGGCCATTGCTTTCCAAAACAAATTCCATTCATTGTTGTGTTTATGAACAAATTAAACCTTTTTGTTCTTCTGATAAAACAGGTGATCTTCACTGGAAAATCGTCTCGGTTTATATAAATCAAATGGGGAAGGTGGGTTTTGTTTTCTAATCTGCTACTGATTCGTTTAAATAAAGGTGTATGCCAACCATTCATGTTTACTGATTTTTTTTCTTTTTATTTGGGATATATATATATATATATATATATGGTACAGGTGATGTTGAAGATGAAGAGCAGACATGTTGCAGGAACCATCACAAAAAAGAAAAAGAGTGAGTTGTTATCATCTCTTTTCTTTTTGTCATTAACCTGAACGAAACACGGAAAAAGGAAAAGGAGATTGATCCTCTTGATTCCTTGGGATTAGGAAAAGCGATTTTCAATAGTGCAGAAAAAGGGTAGTAGGGAAGTGTCTTATGATCATCCTGTTTGGAATTTTGCAGATGTAGTGTTGGAGGTGTGCAAGAACCTGCCCGCCTGGCCGGGTCGGCATCTTCTCGAGGGGGGGGAGCAACGGAGATACTTCGGATTGAAGACGGAGGAGACCCGTGGGATGGTTGAGTTTGAATGCAGAAACCAAAGGCAGTATGATATATGGACTCGGGGGGTTTCCAGGCTCCTCTCCATTGTTGCTGAAAGGGGGGGGAGACAAGGAACTTGAAACACTCAAAACTACTTGCTTGGAACAAAATTGGGTACTTTTTGTATGAAAAGAGAAGGAAAACTGGATACAAATCATTGGGAATGTTTGGTTTAGTAGTTTGAACTGTAAAAAGAGAGTACAAGGGGAATTCAAACAAAGAAAAGTTTCATGCTCAGCAGCACCCTTGTAACTGTTTTTGTTGAAGACTGAAAAAAGAGAGATCATGATCTTGGACCAAGGCAGTCAAAAGATCAGTAAAGAGTAATGAAGAAGATAAAGGATATATTCTGTGCTTTCTTTTGTATAAATACCATGTGAAATCTGGTGTAAACTACCTTTAGCGCTTGACATGAAAATGTTCTTTGTTTATCTATTTTATATGATAAATTTTAGAACTATATTAATTTAATTCTAATGCATGTTACTTTATTGTAGATTGTGTTAAAGTTTAATTTTTGTTTTGAAGTATATAATATCCCAAAAGTATTAAAGTGTCCACCCTGCGGGAATATTTGTCCCGGAAGGGTCTGATTGATGAATTCAATTTTACATTAGGCATTTGATTTTTTGCATTAATATTCTTGGTCTTTCTTGTATATTAATACTCAATTAAAAAATACTGTAAACTATGTCCCACCAATAGCGAAATCTAGGGGTGCAACTTGATTCGGTTTCAACCCAAGATTAAACCGAGGTCAATGAAAGTTAAGCCAGAATCAAACCGAGCTGAATTAAAAAAGAAAACCCAACCCAACCCAAATTACAAATTCAATTTCGGTCAGGTATACTTTTTATGTTATATATTTAGTGTAAGATCTAGATTAGCTATTGCTATGGATAGATCAGGAAAGTTTCTTTGTATAGATTAGGAAAGCCTCGTGTAAGTTTCTATTAATACATGTAAATATCTGTGAACATACAAGACAGTAGTAATACAGAGAATTTTCTGTCCATTCACAATCCCACTCTTCTCTGGCATTGCTGTTTATCTCTTTTGATACTCTTTACTGTTTTAAAATTTTGGTTTGACTGTTCGATTTGGTTTCAGAGGTGATTACGCTAGAGTTTGGATTTGACAAAGACTTCAACCAAAACCAAACCGATCTAATACAATTTTATAATTTTCAAAACCAAAACCAAACTATCATGTAAAAGCCCAAACTAAACCCAAGTTTAATTGTGACAATCATCAAGCAAGAATCATTTAGCAAGGTGTAATGTACTTCTTTATTTCATGAAGCTAATTTCTTGTGACCTAGTTTTAGACCCTCTTTTAACTACATGCACATTTCGAAATATTTGGATTTACAAAAAGATCAAAACAACAAAAAGAAACAGAGTTATCGAATAAAAAGACCTCGAGGTATTTCAACTGTCAACAGCTCTAAAGATGGTTACTAGAGCTAAGAAAAGGTTGACGATGTCAAGATACAGACAAACTGAAGCCCAGATGTATTCATCGTAAGAGAAGCGCTTTATCAAGTTGTCGGTGTCATATACAATATATCCACAAAATATGATCGCCGCAAGGCAACCATAAACCATCACTGTGACCTTTCCAAGGGGGAATAATATCTGCAACGCCAAGAACAGTAACCATCGATCAAAATTCAAGATGCAGGCAAAAGATAACATATCGATTAAGGAATTCAAAGTTACCTGAATGAGAGCAAAGACCATGAGCACCATAATTGCACCAAATAAGAAGGGCCCAAGAAAGTTGAAATCATGGCCTCTACTTGCCGCCCAGAACGTATAGACAGTAAGGCTTAAAACCACCACAGTTGTCAGAATTACCGCCTCCAGAATCACCTTCCCTGGTGACAGTGAAAATGTAAAAGGACATGCAGACATGTTAAGGAAGGTGCACCTGGAGAAACAAACATGTTCATGTTGACTGTATCCTAACACAAGTATATACAGTATCAGGGTTATGAGGTGTAATTAGGTGAAATGACAACCAGCAACGTACTCTACTGATGCACCAATTTGAAAATATGAAGGCTGGGCTAACAACAATAATCAAATACACTAATAACAGGGTAACGGCTCCATTATTGTGTAAGGAACAGTCCATGGATTAAGACTCTACATCAACACATGGGTAAAAATTAAATCAAGCTTTGGTTCTCATAGATTATCCAAGATTTCTCGCATTTTCCTAATAACAATATTCGAATCTATACTCCACAAATATGCCTAGAAGGTTAAACACATGAAGCGTTTCCCAGCCAGATTCCGAAACATTTTCCATGCAGATGATACAAGTTTTCGTCAACTCTATCAATGCCTATCAAAATAATGCATCCCTTGTGCACATAACATACGGTCCTTGTCGGTGGGGTTATATATCCGGGGTTTACCCTCTTCATTAAGTGGGGTCGGGGTTCCACATCACCAAAAATTAAAGGAAAAAAAATACGGAAAGTTTTTCCCAACCAATTTTGCACACACTTCCTTAGACTTATCAAGCATTCAATTGGCATCAGTTTCGAGTTATACCCATTCCTACGGTTTATTCATCACGGACAATTCGTGAGACTTCTTTTTTTTTTGGTTCCCCAAGGTATCCCCAGGCTTCGCCTAGGACTATTTTTCCGAGGTATTGTCGGGCGACGAAGCGGGGACCTCTCCCAACAAGGTTTGCTGCATCCACATGGACTCAATACCGAGACCAGTTGCTTAAGTGACCCGAGTCCCTTCCACTCGGGCCAACCTCCGTTGGCATGAGACTTCTTTAACCTGTTCAATTAAACACCCGAAATCGAAAGTGTAGTTTCAATAAGATTTTGTAATGCTCACTTAAACACTTGAGGCGTGGCGTTAACAAAATGGCACGAGGCGCAATGAAATAACGCAAAGCACTCGTGAGGCGCAAGTCTTATGTGGTGAGGCATTCGTGAGGCGTATGCCTCACTATTTGTAGCGCCTCACACATGAGGCGTGCGCCTCATATGAGTATCAGAAAAGGGCAGAGAAAAACAGAGAAAAAAAAAAAAACAAAATCTACGATTTAATTTTTTAATTATTTAATTATATTTAACTTGTTTAAGTTGTCTTTTAACTTTTTAGTTATTAAAATTTAAGAGATAAACTAATAGAGAATTGGAGTATAAGTACTTTAGAATTATATTAGTGTTGAATTTGCAATTTCGTTTATTATTTATTTTTGTACTTTTTTATATCATTTTTTATTTTTTTACATTTTCTTATATTTATAATGAGTATTATTATTTATTATATATTTAATTAATTATTTTATAATTAAAAAAATGCATGCACATGAGGCGTACGCCTCACGCTTCGAGGCTTACGCCTCACCTCAAGCCAAGATTTAACGCCTCGCCTCACTCCTTAACGTTTAAAAACACTCATTTAAAAACACTGCTTGGAACAAAAGTCTAACTTGTAACAGTTAGTATCAAAGCAAGCACACATCACAAATCCGAATCATGGAGGGTGCGACCAATATAATGGTTTTACGGATGGGTATGGTAGTATCACCGAAAACTATTGTATCACGGGATTATAAACTGGCCGATGCAACCCGTACTGAACTAGACCAGACCGACCGGACCGGTTCGATGATTGAATCAATCAGTATGACCAGTCCTATATATATATATATATATATATATATTTAATTTGTTTAGTAGACTATCTGGACCGGTTATATCCGGTCCCACCAGTACAATCGGTCTGACTAGTCCTATATTTTATTTATTATTAATATTTTTTAATTTGTTTAGTGTACAGTCCAAACCGGTTTCGATTTGTGCTGGTTTATTTTTATTTTTATTTTTTAAATTTGTTTAGTGGACTGTCCAAACCGGTTTCGATCTGAACCAGCCCATATCAACCGGTCCTGACTGGTCCGGTTGGTCAGGCAACCGAACCAATTCGGTCTAAATTTCTTAAAATTTTGATTATATCCGGACCAGAACCGACCGTGTATCTCGAGTCTGTTACGTTAAACCTTGACCAAATATATACCAGATTAAAAATGCCTTTGGTATTTATGTATGGGTTGAATAAAAATAGGACTCACTTAACGAAGATAAAGAAACAGAAAAGAGGTTCATCGTTCTCACCGCTTGTGAATGCACACGTCAATCCAATAGCAAAGGAGATTGTAGCCGTAAACAACCCAAGCAAAAGGAGATTCACCGGATGTCGCTGGTGATAGTAATACAAAGGGAACAACACTGTACAAATTTATGTAGAAAAGAATCAAAAAAGATCAAGAACAAGAACCGAAACATCCTAAAAATGAATCAATCAAGAAAAAGAAAACAGAATCTCAATTTCAAAATTAGAGAACAAACCTACATATGAAGGGCATTATAAGAAGAACAATGTAAAGCGCCAAACCACCATTGGCAGATACAAAGAAGTGTGCAATCGGATGAACGGTAACGACAACGGACGCAACAACGACGGTGAGAAGCAATTGCATAGCTAGGATTACATAAACCTTACGTATGAATGCCCAACGAAGGCTCGGGGTCTCCAGCATTAATGGATAGAGCGGCCGGCTTCCGATCTCAACGTCGATTGGCTTCGGCGGCGGTTGTGGCAACATCTTCGCAAAGGTTTGATGAGATACGAAAAGAGTCCGGCGGAGCAAAAGAGAGGAATCAAAGAAAGGTAAAGAACTAGGGTTAGGTTTTCTTGATAAAAACCATTTTAAAACTGCAGGGAGAAGAATCGTTAGATAGAAAAGAAGGTGCGAGGACGTTCAAATACATTTTCCATATTGGGAAACAAATGAATTGCGAAACTTCGGGACGCATCGGGTACGATCCCAGGTGGATGTGCTGGACGATTATAGTGATAACACGTGGAGAGATCAAATAGTGGACAAGTGTCCAGGCGTTTCCCGCATTTTCTATTTCGCTTCGCTTCCAAGGAAAGTTTGGTTTCGAAACTGAAACGCTTTCCCATGCTCTGATAGTATTATTGTGTCGTACCTTTATCGATAAAAAAAATTTGTTTAGTAAATTACATTGATACCATCTTAGGTTTGGTATAATGGCAACAAATACCCCCTCAAACTAGGTGTGGGAATGGGTGGGATGGACTTGGGCGGACCCGGGCCGGACTTGCATATGCCAAGCCAAGCTCGACCTGACCTTTGGGGTCAAAGATGTAAACCCAAACCCGATGTATTTAAAATGCATCAAGCCAGAGCCTGGTTCAGCCCGGCCCTACAAACTCAAATGTTTTATTTTTTAAAATTAAAAACTATAAATTACAATGATATTTCATAAATACCTATAAAGAAAACTAAAAGTTTTGAGATTTATAGTATGATTGTGTAATGAAAGTAAGACATTTGTATTGATAATATGATATTTAAATGTCCACAATAAAAAAAAAATAGTAATTAAATGTAATGTATAATTGGGGCAGGACCAGGCCAAGCCAATCGAACATAAACCCAAGCTCAGCCCGAAAACCAATCAGGCCTTAAATTCCAGCCCAACCCTGCCATACGGGCTACTTACCTTGGCCCAAGCTTGTCCAATCATAAGGCCGGACTGATCAAACCAGGCGGGTCACCCGGCCCATTACCACCCCTACTTGGACCCCTACTCAAATGAGGTTGTTAAGTTCTCTCATCTACTTTAGTTCTTCAAATTCCAGAAAAGAAACCAAAACTTAGTTCAATCTCTCTTTTTCTCTAACTTGCTGAATAGGTATTCTTAGACAACTTATTGAAGCCAGCATATGTAAAGGCTCAACCTAACATAGGTCTTCTTGACAACTTGATTGTAATCTCTGTTACATATAAATAGATGTATTAGAATCAGATAATGGTGAACACCTCCAAAAAAAAAAAGTAAGAATTAATGGAGATTACTATCATAAAATCAAAAGTTAGTGAGATACCAATGTCTAGTTCAGAATTGCATGATCATACAAGTTTCTTTTTCTTCTGAATCAGATTAGAGCAATTCAACATCCATTGCTTCATGTTGGTATAAATAGCAAGCGAAACGAATTGAGAAAAGCAAAGAAGCATAATCATAGCCTCGAAAAGGAAAGGATACTTCTCTAGAGGCTGCACAGTCAAATATATGATATGAAGAATAAGGGAGCAAAGCACGAGCAAAATCATCAGATACTCTTTCCATTTGGTGGGAGAATTCCCGCTTGTGCCTTGTCTTCGACCAGGTGAGTAGTAAAGGAGCATAAAGAGAGCAAATAGAGCCACATATGGTAGAATCAGACGGTCACGGCAAAGAAGAGGGTACATCGAGAACAAGGCATAGTATGTCAACCACAGGAAAACAAGCGGCTCTTTCACAGCCAAAAGGCTCGCAGGCAGAAGCGGCAACAAAATAGACTTCTCGTGCACTGTTACATGACATTTCCATGAGAAGCAAAAACAGCAGAACAGACAAAGAGGAAAGAATATAAACACCAAATGCATACCCTGGAATGAGAACAGATAGAACGAGAGTGAACTATTCAGCAGCGCATAAAGGAAACCTTTGTCACTTGGTGCCATTATCTGTTGAATCATTGAAGGCAGAACAGCCAATATAGTCACACTGAAGCTGAGAAGCTTGAGTGTCTGTGTTGTGAACAATATCTTCCATTTGATAAGGATCGAAGTGGTACACCAAAAGTTAGCAACATAATCCTCAAATATGCCTCTCTCGAATGGAGCTAGACGGGAGAGAACCTATATAACCCACGGTAATTTTTAGTTTGTGAGAAACCCAGAGGTTAGGTCATGTATGAGAAGGAAATAATGTTCATTATAACACTAAATGTGTAGTCTGAAGCAAGCAGAAGAAAGAGCGCATAAAGGAAAAACTAAAAATTCTATTCCGCTGTTTACCCCAAGAATTGCATCCATGGAATATAGATATGGCCACCAAAGAAGAGCAAATACTCCCAAGACCACCACGCCCAATTTTGACACCTCAAGCAGCGGTTTCTGACGTTTAAGACATTTACCTAAGAGATGGCTGAAAAATGCAGGGGCAAGATATGCACTCATCTGCAGGAAAAACCAAAGCCCCAAATACCAAATATCAAACGAGCAGAATATCTTAGAAGTATATATTTTATTTATTACCTAATTAATTGATTCCTGGATGTACATCACTGAGTAGTCCATTAGACAGTCGTAGAACGTTTTTTTATCTACATGGATCGGTTCCTTTATCAATTTACTGGAAAAGGGAGAACTTTAGCTCAAGCCAAGTGGTTGTTTAATAAAGATCAATCAGCAATCAATTGATTCCAAATACAACTGATGTTTCGCACACTTACACTCAAACCATTAGATCAGAATGTTCAAAAACCAGACAAGTAATGAAGAGAGAAAATAAAAACTAAAGCAAGCACACATTTCAGCTTTAGACTAAGAGTGCAACCTGTTTATGGTTGAGGGCAAGACTGAACAGGGCACAAGCAACCAACTCATTTTTAGAAAAAATGGCGGCAACAGCTCCAACTGTAAGGCCCAAGCTAATGCAATTATACTGACAAAGAATCATTGCAAGAATGATTAGAACTAGCATTACAGAGGTAGGGAAACAGAAGAACAAAAAAAAGACGAAGGAAAAAAGAAGAAGTTGAAATTTTATTTTCAATTACTTCACACCTGAAAATGGCCGTGATCGATTAGGATTAGACATGGGTTAAGCAAAATCATTGCTAGGTGCCACGTTATATCACCTTTATGCCCCACATGGTGACCAGCATGGTACACCATGACGTAATAGAGAGCTGCGGGAAAGAACACGAGGATGTCAGAGGACAAAACTGTCCATCTCATGAGAAGTTTTCTGCAGGGAAAGATTAGAGGGAAGGTAGAAAAAATTTAGAGAGCATTAGTTTGAGTTAAAAGAAATGAAAACAACCAAGTGAGCATTATAATGGAAAGATTTGTAATACCCACCCAAGAGGGGATTCATGGCCTCTGGAGGTAAACAAGGCAACAGAATCGGGATGGAAGAACCTGAGAAAAAGACCATGGACGTAGCTTTGATAGGCAGTGAGGGGAGGATAATCAAGTCCCCAGTAGCTGAGATTATTGGTGGTGCTGTTGCGGTACCATTCCCTTGGGGGAAGGTTAAGGGTGATCTCCATCCAATGCCTCTGTGCCTCGTAATCCCCATACTTCGGGGGATTTCCAGCACCTGAGTAAGGATGTAGGGACACAGTCACCCTCACCAGAAATGCAAATACAGTGATGCACAGGAATGAAGCCACGATACCCTTTTGAACCAACCAAAACCACGCATCATTGCTGTCATCCTCCTTTTTCAATGCCTTCCTCCCCCTTGCCTCCATCACTGCTTCTCTCAATATTCCTGATTGGTAATAAAGCACTTCAAGTCTCTATCTCCCTAAAAGCCTGGAGAAACCAGCACAGAAAGATAAAATACCGAAAACCAATCCAAAAGGTGAGAGCAGACTCATACCCAAGGAAAAAGTCAATTGTCCTCATAAGTGTACATGTTGCATGTGGGCAGGAGCAAGGAGCCAGAAACCAGAATTTGCTAGTGTAACCCAAACTAAAGAAACCAAACTAATCAGATGACTGTATCATACTTGCTTCTCATTAGAAATTACTTGTATAATTGATGAAAAATCTTGAAAGTAAACCTGTTTCCTATTTTTATTGGGCAAGATGTTATATCCCAATTCCAAAGACAAAGAAATGAAACTACGGCCCTTTAAAAGGTACTTTTATAAATATGCCATAAAAGTAATCCCTTTTCAGCTTTTCCTATTTTTATTGGGCAAGATATTATACTCTAAATCCAAAGAACGATAATTGAAATTAGAATCCTTGACTTCGGACATCTTCAAACTAGGTCAAAATTAAATTCCATGGATTTGTATGGATTCCAAATCCAAATTCTTCACCGTTGAAATTGAGCTTACAAAACTCTTCAACTATTGTATGAAAATAAGGGTATCGTATGCACTATGGTTTTAAAAATAAAAGAAAAGGAAAAAGTTGATTACAGTGGAGATTTTAATAATGGTTAACATCTCTGTTATTAAACTATTATTATTCACTGTATGAATCTTACGATTCACTGTATGAGTCTTACGATCCGATTCGTATCGACCCTAGATCGATTCAAATCAGTAAAAAAATTGATTTATGTTTGAATCTTAAGATCTATACCATAGTGCTTAAACTCGGTTCCGACTCGGGTATCGGACCGAGTCGGACGATCTCAAATCAATTAAAAAAAATTAAAAATCCAACTAGTCCGATCCGACTCGCCGATCCGGAGTTGGATCGCCCGATCCGTATCGGGATCGGACCGAGTCAATGTATTTAGCATCAAATAAGGATCAGTTCCGACTCGGGTATCGTCCCGGTCCGATCCCAAGTTGGATCGTCAAATCGATTTTTACACTATGATCTATACATCGAATCTAATGATTTACTATTTAATCGTATGATTCAAACGATTCAACTCTGCAACACCAAAGAAAAATGATTGCTTCCTTTTTAGTGAACAATTTCCCTTTTTCTCGTTTGATCCTATTTTATATAGGGTGTAGTACTCTAAAACAATTGAGTATAGATAAAGAAATATTGTTTATGGTTTTTAAACAATAAAAACCCTTTTTCTAAGAGAAATCCCAAAAACTAAACCCCAAATCCTGCTTCAATTACTATGAGTCTTACAATTTACGATTCAAAATTACAATTCGATTCTAAGTGGCCCCTAATGATTTTTTATTGGATTCACGATCTGACAACCTTGGTTAACATTAGAAAAAGTGGGTTGCATTAAGATTTTGGAAAGAAGATCTATTAGCTATTTGATAGAGTAACTGTAAATCTCTTAGGCACTTAATCAAACAGATGGTGTACATATTTCTCTCTATCTAATACGATAAATTATTATTCATGATTCCAAAAAAAAAAAAAAACAAGAGTTACTCTTGGAAAGCTCAAAATACTTGATCAGTGTTAGGAGAACAATAATCTCAAGATAAAACGAAATGAATAAATTGCATTTTGAGGAAGAAAATATAAAAATTAAAGCAAACTAAGAATAATTTAACATGGATCAAGATTTGGCTACTTACAGTGAGTGAGGCTTGTCTGAGTACCTATGTCAAAAAAGTTGCATGATATGCCGGAAGTAGAAAGATGGACTTGTATAAACAACCACAGCAGGAACAAAACACATCAAACAACACGCAAAACAAATCCAAACCCAAAATCAGAACATATGGTAATCAAAGATGTTGTAAGTAGGGATCGTTAAATGCTCATTATGGATTGAAGAACCCAGGAAACAATTTCTTGATAAATAAATAAAAATTAAAAAACAAATAATGAAGGGAAGAACAAGAATCACCTTTATATGCTTTTACAGAATTGATCGAAACCTTATTCAAGTGATCTTCAAACAATAATCAAAGATGTTGTAAGTAGAAAGGCCAAAGAGGAGCATCGCATCGATCATGCTTCGCAATTGTGCGATACATTTTTGAAGAAAAAAATATGGGGAGGAAAACATCACAATTCATAAGTTAAGAGTGTCAACGGGTCGGGTTTGAAACAGGTCTAGCAAGTCTGAGCACTGAACCTTATTATATAGATGGTTTCGAGTCTTATCGGTTCTGGATCCGGGTTGTCACCCTTAGTCTCATAATCGAATCTACAAAAACTCAATTCTTAATAAATTATATTATTGTATATAAAAAAATATTTATTTTAATTATATTAATATTATTTGATTATCATAATAATAATAATCTCAAAGACATATTAATTAATAAACAAATTTAAACTTTTTCTAGTATATGGAGGAGAACAACGAAGATCAAAGACTCCCTCACCACCGTAACCCAAAGGAATCCGTTTCACTCAGCAAACTTGAAGGTTAATTTAATTTCCAATTTCTTTTCTTTTTTCTATTAATTATGTATAATTATAGAAAATCAGAATTAAAATCGAATTGTTTTTTTCTTATCAGAATTGGGAGTGTTGTACTGGCACTTGAACCCAAAAGATTACGAGAATGATAAGGAGTTGCAGGAGATCAGAGATACCAGAGGTTATAACTACATGGTAATTTCCTTGATAAACCTTTCTTTGTGTTTCTTTGTTTTCCTTTCTTTTTGTGTTTTATTGGTTAGTTTGTAATGGATTCCGATTTTGGATATGGATTGCAGGATTTACTGGATCTGTGTCCAGGGAAGGTGGATAATTACGAAGAGAAGCTGAGGAACTTCTACAGGGAGCATATCCACGCCGACGAAGAGATTCGCTACTGTTTGGAAGGTAGTGGGTGTTTCGATGTGAGAGACAACGATGACCGTTGGATCCGCATCTGGATCAAGGAAGGAGATATGATCGTTCAGCCGGCCGGAATCTACCACCGGTTCACCCTAGATACCGGAAACTATGTAAAGGTGAGAGATACACTCATCCAAGCAAATTATAAAAGCGGGTTTGTACTTTGTTTGGGATGGCAACGGGCCCGGCTTGGCCCGGTTCGGACTAGATTTGCATTTCAATATAATATTATTTATGTGTCCAAACCTGGTCCGGTCCGACCTTTAGGCTTAAAGGTGTAAGCCGGAGCATGATATATTTAAAATGCTTCGAGTCTGTACCTGATTCAGCCCGGTCCTACAAATTCAAATGTTTTATTTTTCAAAATTAAAAAACTATAGATTATAAAGATATTTTATAAATATCTAAAAGAAATTAATTTCTAAGATTTATAGTATATTAATACATAATTAGTATGACTATATAATAAAAGTAAGACATTTGTATTGCTAATATATATAATATAGAGAAATAGTAATTAAATGTAATGTATAGATCGGGCCGAGCCAGTCTAACATCAACTTGAGACTGAAAATCACTTTTTTATGTCTTATCTTAACCATACATTTGAAAATCATTTTTTTTCTCTTTTACTTATTTTTTTCTAAAATCCAAAGTTCTAAACACAACCCTAGCCTATTTTTAGTTTTATATTTTTACACCTTAGCATATTTGACGATGTTATATTATAGCATGGTTTCAAGGATCGGATCGGCCCTAAGCCACGATCTAACTTATTGTATCAAGTGGCTTTGGATCGGACCGATCCAATTGATACTGATACGGATCGGCCAACTCGAGCCGATCCAACCAATCCAATTTTTTTCAATTGGCTTTGGATCGTATTGATCCAATCGATACCGATACAGATCGGCCGATCCGGTTTGATCCGATTCAATTTTTTATTTTTTATTTTTCAAAGGACGATGCAAAAGTTGGATCGGACCAAGATTTACCGATCTATTACCAGATTGGCGATCCAGATCAAGATCTGCCCAGACCGATCTGATCCAAGATCCCGAGAATAAAAACCTTGTATTATAGTATGTGATTAGTGTGTTAAGATTGTCTATAAATGAAGTGCAGTTGATGAGGTTGTTCATTGGAGAGCCGGTTTGGGCTGCGTATAATCGTCTACAAGAAAATCATCCATCGCGAAAGGAGTATATGAAGAGCTTGGCACTAACGGAGTAACGGAGAAGATGGGTGCAGTTGCACTCCAGGCTCATTAAACTGCCTTGGACTGTTCAACTATCTACTTATCATGTATTTAGGAATTGATCAGGCTGGCCATTCTCCCTTAGGCTGCGTTTGGTTAGCGTCAAAGTGTGTTAAAGGAAAAAAGAAAATGAAAAGAAAATGAAAATAATGTGAAAAGAAAGTGAAAATAAGTTTTTTGTTGCAGGAAAATTGAATGATTTTAAATGAAAATCCTGCATAATGTGTTTGGTTAGCAAGAAAGCCATAAGAATCCTGAACACAATTTCCTTTTTTTACCCTTCTAACATAAATCATATTTATGCTATGTTAAATATTTATTTAGCATTTTAAGCCCATAAAATATTATTATAATAATATAATATATATATTATTATTATTATTATAATATATAATATAATATATTATATTATACTGATTAAATAGTTGTAGGTGAGGGCAAAGATGGAATAAAAAAATATTATAATATTATTATATTATATTGATTATCTTATTAATTGTTTCTTTATTAATAAGACTTTTTTTAAATATATATATATATATGAATGTCAACTATTATAAATAAGGGTTTTTGAGAGGGGTAGCATGAGAAGAAAAAAGTTTTCTTTTTTATTTTCCCACAAAATCGGACCAATTTAGTCGAAAAATGTTTATGGCTGTTTTTTTTTTTTAAGAAAATGGTAGGGTTACCATTTTTTTCTTTTCCCATAAAACCAAACACCAAAAGTAAAAGAAAAGTTGTGGGCCCCACCACTTTCCTTTTTTTTTTTTTTCCACAAAAATGACGCAAAACAAACGCAGCCTTAAGGAGTAGACGTTCTTGTATTGATATAGAAAATTTTAGACTTTCTTTGAGCTTGATATTGGAAAGTAAAGAATAAAAGATAAGAACTCTTTGTTGCAGAAAGGTTTATGTCTCAGCTGGTTGATGAACCTTTAGGGATGGTGCATTGAGTGTCTGTGGTGGTCAAATATGCTTACGAGGTAGTGTATGTTGAGTCATCCTTACAAGTTACAATGCCATTTAGAAGAAGCCAAGTGTACAGTGATATATCTTTTCAATTTTGTACTTAAAAAAGAGTGATTGATAGTTATAAAATCTTAGGAGACCACTTTTACCTTAATCGTGACGGCCATTTACATTTGATGTCCTCTAAATGGCGCTATAGAGGATATAGAGGATGAGACGAAAAATATAGACGCATCCATTGCCATTTAGGAAAAGCAACGTGAGGTACAGATACTCGGGATGGCTAGTCATCTTGTAATGACTTTTAGGCGAAGTCACGTGATGTACCGAAGGGGTATCATTGATACAGGGTACTGATGGCTAGGGTTGTCAACGAGCCGAGCTAGTTAGGCTCGGGTTGGACTTGGCTCGTTTGAGCCAAGCTTTATCTCTTAAATTAGGCTCACGAGCTAAGACAAGTCTGAATTCGAAAAAAAACTCATTATCTTGACGAGTTTGGGTAGGTTCAATTCGGTTAAAGTTTGGCTCGATTTGTATATGTGATTATATGTTTATATTTTTATATTTTATATTATGCATTAATATTGGTGATGACGGATTTGTAAAAGGATAACTGTATTAGAAGGGACCAATTACAATCATTAACCAGAGAGTAAGGTACGTAGTTTGTCTCAAGACAGCCTAAACCGTCGCGCAACCGTTCTGTCAAGAGCGTTCCTTGTCAATCTTTAACTATAGCGAAGACAAAAGACAGGGGTAGAAAGAAAGGAGGTATTGCAATAACCGAGGAAGGGGAGTGAATGCATTCACAGAGTAGTAAAACCTCACAGGTTGAAGATTCCTCTCTCTTTCAAACTCTTTACTCACTATTGTTTCCGGTTTCAAGGTTTTCTGGTTTCTGATTCAGAGGTTTCAGATTTTTTTCAGATCCTTTTCAATAGAGGATGTGTATTGGTCTTTGTAGAGAGTTTCCCACTCTCAGTAGGACAAGTGTCATTCGGCTAAGCATTTAGAGGGGGACCCTTGAGTGCTAAGCAGCTCATGAGTGATACGTGGTCCTGGAAAATATCTTGAGGGATGCGTGTACTCCAACACGTCTAAGTCACATTCAGAGAAAGAGACCAAAT
>JAUPMG010000006.1:13059501-13076402 GCA_031762675.1 Pachysandra terminalis | reverse complement strand
ACTTCAATCACCATCCAGTAGATGGGCATAAGCAAGAAAATAACCCCTTGTCCATTGAAAGATTTCCGCAATCTAAACCATAAAATTTCAAGGGGTTGAGTTTGTAGCTCAATTGGATGTTGCTCTAGCATAAATACATAACCCAGAAAAAAATGAATATGACTCACTTGTGGTGTCATGTGCCATAATATTGATTCAAGCTGAATTATGGCAGTGCCAACGGTCATGATGATGAGATTTTATTAGGCATCTAAGCACTTTATTAAACTGTTACTGACTTGATATGAAATTGGATTTTGGAATGTATTTTCTCAGGTGGAAGGATGCAATTGTGATACTGCTTCTGATTGTTCTATCCATTTGCATTATCTTTCTGCTCCTGCTGCTTCTTTTCCATAGGTAAGATCACTTTTTATTTTCCTGTAAAAGTAGCTTCATTTCAATACTTTATTTTCAGTATCCGTTTCTAGTAGCTAATCTTTCTTGTCAATTGTTTATCTCAATCCATGCAAACCGGGAAGTGGATAGTACTAATTAAACTATGTTTTTCGATGCCAGTTATGCTTTTCTTTATTCCATGTATATTAGTTTTAATTGCACTAACTTTTTGGTGTGCTTTATGGGCTGCATCTTCAACCTAGTTCTTTGTTGGTATTGTGGTTATACTTACAATGTTAGTATGTTACAATGTCTCTCGTATCTTTACAAGTTGCTTGTGTAAATTTCAATCCCAAAAGAACTAATTGGGGAGGCCGGTTATGCTTTTCTTTATTCCGCATATATTAATTTAATTGCACTATGTTTTCGGTGTGCTTGAATGCAGTTTATAGACTGCCTATGTAAATATAGTTCTATGCTGGTATTGTGGTTTTACTTGCAACGTCTTTTTTACCTTTTCAAGTTAAAGCTCCAATACCAAAGAACTAATTAGGGAGGCAGGTTATACCCACACCGGGTTGCTCAGTTGGTAAGGGCCAATAGGGGATTGTGTGGGTTAGGTGCACGGTCTCAAGCTCGATTCCCCAGCTGGGCAGGTTCGGACTTAAGTGGGAGGTCATGGCGGTGGGTTGCTGCGCAAGCCTCCTACTTGGGATTAGTCGGGCCTAAGGCCCAGACACCCAAGTTATCAACAAAAAAAAAAATAGGGAGGCAGGTTATGTTTCTCTACATTCCATATATACGCTCACAAACATGCACACACACACACAGAGACATAACAATTCTCATGTTGAGTCATCATTTAGAATTTCCTTGTGCCATTTGAAATGTTTTGTTACTGATGCTAATTTTGCATTAAGCTTGCTAACTTTATCTTTATATAGATGCTCAGATCATTAGTCAAGATAGAGCTGTAATTTATGCCAATATTATCAACAATAATAACCAATCCTTAGGCTGAGCAGTGTGAGATATCAAAGGGATCCGTGTCTTTATCCTCTGCATAAATAAATACTGACAAATAATGATCAGAATTATGGTCTATGGTTCTGACTTCCAAATTTCAATAACATATTGGCTCACCATGTTGGGTATTTGGTGTGCAAAATGTCTTCAATAAAAAAATTGGTTTGTTACCGATGCTAATTTTATATATGAGTATCTGTCAATTCGATATATACTGGCCGATACATACTGGAGTATGGTTAGTATGTATTGGAAATTCCAAAACCAAAGCTTAAATTACCTCAAAAATTGGCTTGATTCAAAATTATGTTCTGTATCAGAGGCCTTCAATATTGATACATAGCAGTACTGGGTAACTCAGAGAGGTCCAGATGACAAGCAAGATGTACTTATTATAACACATATGGTCAACCAAGTATAGCTGTGGATTAGCAATACAATAAAGATGTACCTATTATTATATTTCTTATAAATACTCCCTCTTAACAGAGTTGGGGGAATCAAATCTCAAGCCCTAGTCATCTTCTGTCCGCCTAACGTGTAAGGTTTTGCTGGAAACGTCTTGTTTTCTTGGAAAGTCTTAGGAGAGACTATAGTATACTTATTTGAATAGTGGTAACAGCCAGCTCAAGTGGGCTGTTGTGGACGTAGGTACATTGCCGTACCATGTATATTACTATAGTCTTCCCCTCTTTTCAGTCATTTCTACCCCCATGATGATGTGGGTAGTAGCCGAAAACCCCACCAATTCACAGGTTTAAAAAAAAAAAAAAAAGAATAATCATTAAGAGAAACAGTACTCCCTCATGGCTTTTTTGATTTTGTGTGAAATTTGAGGCATGTTTGAGTTGCCCTAGATGTTGCATGTGGTCCAATGGCATGAGAATGTGATGACACTTTTCATCACCCTCAAGCCAATCATAACTATATAAGTTTGGAGGTTGGTAGCCCGTTGGCAGCTGTTGTCTCTTGTAAGCCAAGGGCATCATAATCAGAGCTGAGAAATTGAGAAAAGCCATGCTGATAATGATTTTTGGGTTTTTTGAAAACCCACAATCATCAAGAGAATGCTGTCCGTAGAATGATAAAGAAAGATGACGATGGGCCGACAAACTCCCCAATGGAGTTGCCAAGAATGTAAGTGGGGGTTTGTTGCTTGTCACCCACGTCATCACAGGGGTAGAAAAAGAAGAGAGAAAGAGAATATTGATAAGAGGGAGAGAGGAAAGGGAGGAACACAGCACTGTATGTGGTTTGGCAATGTTTGCCTGTGTGCACAGTTGCCCTTTTAGGTTGATTGTTCTCCTTATTTAATTGCGTGTACTTTAAGTCTTTCCTTAGAATAAAAGACATTCCTCAAAACCCTTAGGCTGTGTTTGACACAGAATTGGACTGAGAATTAAGCCTGGGAATCGGAATTGGGCTGAGCAAAATATACCAGTTACAAATTATTTAGGAAGATATTTGATACTCATTGGAAATGGTGGAAGCAGTGGGAGGATGGGCTCACTTTTGTTTATTTACATAATTGTGGTGAGCTGTATCTTTGAGGATAGTAGAACCGTTTCAAGTTTTGGAGGAAGGCGAATACACATTTAGAGGAATCCCAACCTTTTCTACCCACTTAAAAATATTTGACCTCTGTCATTGGAAATGCTGGAAGTGGTGCTAGGTAGGTTCACTTGTGTTTTACAACAGAATTGAGGTGAGCTAAATCATGGATAGTAGAACTTCTCAATTTTTAGAAGAAGGTGAATAAACATTTTGGAAGTACATCTGACGTTTGTTACCTCTGAAACCTGTGGTCTTTATTTTACTTGGGAAAAGGTAAGGCATATATGGTAAAAATCATTGATCAAATAAAGAATTGATCACCACATTAAAATGATGTGTAGGGCTTCAACCGTTGAATGGGCAAGTGTAAGCAGTTTTTTATACTAGTACTGATGAAGGATTGTTTATTTCCACAAGAATGTATCCCATGCTCACTTTTGTGCTCGGTTTTAAATTTCAAGGGAAATTTCACTCCTTTGGAATAAGGAAATTTCAAGGAAATGTCGAGGGAAGTTTTGCTATTTTGCAATGTTACCTGTAAAACTTATGCAAAGAATTTTGAAGAAAAAGGGAAATATTGATGTAGGGAAACTTTTAGTGTCCTTCAGAGGGTAAATTTCACTAAATTTTGGGAAATTTAAAACCACAGTTTCGAGTAATTAATTAATATTTACTCTTTGTTCATAAAAATAAAGTAAAGTTGTAATTGTTGCATCTCATGCTTTGTTTCTTGCCTGTTGTAAATTCAGGCAGAAAAAGTGTTCGACAGTTTTTTTTAAAAGAAAAACTCATAAAAATGTTACTGCCCCAGAAAGTTGCAGCACTCCGGTTTACTAATTTTGATGACTGTTCTACTACAGCTATCTCATTCTAACAAATCAGACTACTTACGAACTTGTCAGAAGACGACGTATCCCATATCTAAGGTTAGTTTTATTCGGTTTATTCTCTTCCGTTACTCTTTGTTCTAATATTCTTCTTGATGTTTGAGTTTATATTGAGTGCTTAATTTGAGAATTTGAATTCACACCAGTATATTGGATGCATGGTGCATATTATAAAGGTGTTCCTGTAAAACTAAAGTGCCCCAAGAAAATTCTCGTTCGTTGGATAATTTAACAAATGGACCTATTATGTGAGCCTGTCCAATGTTTCTTGACATTGATTTTGGTATATATGATTTTATAAGTTTTTAATCCATATTTTCTAGAAAATTGTTTTTTTCAACCATGGTGTGGTGGTTCAAACTACCTTTGTTGATTCAGCCATTGTTCCTCACTTTTTAATATGCAATGTAGCATTTAATATTCGAACCTTCCAATTTTTGAATGCATTTCTTTCGGGGGTAATTGCAATTCTGGTTGGTTCAACTTCCATGCTGTGGTTCATCAATTGGATGGTCTGGAATGCGCAATAATTGGTGGTTTTCTTGCACTACCGATGCTAAGAAGAACAAAATACTTCGCTTCTTAACATCCTTCTTTCCTGCACATTTGAAACTCTTTAGCTACCCAACTTGTACTAACCAAAGCATTTATATGGAGTTTCTTCAATAATTTGATTAAATTTCTCACTGGTTCTTCACTGAAAGCTTCTATTCTGCAGAGGGATTCCAGAAAGGGTGTATCCTTTCAGTGAAGGCATTTGCAGAAATTTGTACAACTTCTGTTCTCCTCGAGGCAGCATTTACCACTTGGAATCGATGCCCAGAGCTGAGGAACTTGAAGCCAAATCAAGACCATACACCTGCTTCGATGTTCTATCATGTCGGTGTTGCTGATCTTGTGGTCTCGGTATCTTTTTCTTCATTCTTTTTTGATTGAAAAATCTTTTTTCCGCCCCTTTTTTCCCATATGTACCAGTCTGTTTATTGCTGCAGAAACTTCTTGGTACATTCTTTTTTTTTTTTTTTAGGCAATAAGATCAGAAACTTTCATCAACCAGAATTTATTCGGGAATCAGATGGTTCATCTCTGGTTTCTTACATGATAGCATGGTCCTTTCTACTACAACCTTTAGCCTTTTGGAGGTTTGGGTAGTAAGAATTGCCTTCCCAGTGAAGTTAGGATAGAGACTATCAACCTAATGAAATTTTTATCTTAGTTATTACTTGTATTTGGTTGACAATTAAATATCAACATTGTTGTAAAGAAAGTTACTTATACTAGGAAAAAAAGCTTACATAATTGGTGAGGAATTTACAAGAAAGCATAATGTGCAGTACCTAAGATTTGAGGGGTAAAATTTAGAAATGGCAAAGATTTACTCTTTTAAATAAATAAACTTGTACCTATTAATTAGAATTTAAATTCTAGATGAATTCACTTGTTAATTGAAATTCCCAACCCTTTGGATTTCAACTGGAGGTAGCAATGGATGGGTCAACGGGTTTATAACCTAACCAACCACAATCTATTTTATTATTCGGTGGCTTTGGGTTGACCCAATTAAGAAAAAATTATTTATGTTAATCCGAACCTGTTAAAATACCGGGCTGGCACAAGCTGATTAGGTCAAATTTTATTGGAACTAGCAATGTGTTGGGTTCAGGTCGGGTTAGAAACGGGATATTCAACCCAAACCTAGCTATTTAATGAACCGACTATTCGGGTTTGGCGGGATTGGGCAGGTAATAGATTTATAGCGTAAAACCCGTCAACCCAATCTAACTTGTTTATTATTTGGGCGGGTCCAGGTTGATCCAATTTAATTTAATTTTTTTTTTTTTATCAACTCAAATCGACTAAATACATAATCCATTTGGGACGAATTGAAGGGTGGGGTTAAATTTTACCACCTTCATCTTTAATCAAAAAAAAAAAAAAAAAAATAATCCTTTTTAACAATAATTTTTTCTTCCTTTCTCATAAGATTATGAAGAAAAAATTTAAAATTTATCCAAGTTAAATTACGTTCATACCCCCTCGGGTTTGGCATAATGGCAACAAGTACCCTCAAACCCTGCCCATCACAAACACCTCTCCTATAGTTTGAAAGTAGGTTCCAACAAACCCAATCCATTAGTAATTGTCAATAAAGTAGTAGAATATTTAATTTTTGCTTACAACAGTATATTTTAAAGACAAAAATATCCTTGTATATCTTGTTTAGTAATCTTAAAAACAAAATAGGTGCTTATATGAAAGAAGAAAGAAGTTTTGTAACAATGAAAATTGTGAAAACCCCATCTATCTCATATAATTATAGGATAAAGATAAAAATAGAAATAAAAAATACAAAAAAGATTAAAAAATATATAATTGAAAAATAAACAAATAAAAAAAAATTAATGTTTATGACAGCTATCATTAATTGAGGAATATTATGGTCAAATGATCAATTTATGTTACAAATGGTTAGACCTCCCCTCTAGTTTGATCCAATAAAGGTGTTGGTTGTAATGGCCAAGTTTTGAGAGTACTTGTTGCCATTATATCAAACCAAGGGGTGTCAATGTAATTCACCCTTTTAATTATTCTTTGAAATCCAATCTAATCACAAGAATCTCAATTCCACCCAATTTGAATTCTCTCTCATATAGAATTATAATTTCTAACATCAATTTCATTTCTACCAAACAATCGATTCCAATTCTACGAGTAAGATAGCGGATTTAATGATAGGAACAAAAGGCTGAAAAAATTGGATGTGTATGATGAACACCCATTAAAAGTAATAGTCTCCATTCTATTACTAGATTCATCAAAAAATTCAAAGCAATCACATTGTCTTTTAACTTCATGAGAATGGTTCTCATTGTAACTAGATGTAGGCTCTTATTGAACCTCTCTTTAATCTAAAAGTTTGTTTGAGAATTGTCATAATTTTATAACAATGTGTAAATGTTACTCCAAGTTATATTCCCTTGTTTTTTTCACTAATATCAAAAAGTTGGGTCGGTGTTGGTCATCTTAGATCATTTATGGTGGTACCCTTTGTATCTAATAAAGTAAATCCATAAATAGAATATCAGTCTGCCTCTGAATTTAAATTAGTCCTTAAATTCTGCTCATAATACACTTCATTAGGAGCTCTTAACTAATGAGTGGTAAAATCCTTGTTTTTCTGTCAAAGCTTTTAATTAACTGAAAAAGGGAAAGTTCCCTCCTCAAAAAGGGGAGAGAAGAAAAAGCGAAAAGCAAAGTGATCTTTGTACTCTGTTATTGTATTGGTGATTCTATATGGAACTTACGGCCAAGGGCGGAGCCAGGATTCTATTGTAGGGGGGGTGAGATTTGACAAAAATTCGGTTTCCGATTTGACAAAATTAGTGCAAGTTTCTATATTATACACACACACACACACACACACATATGTGTGTGTGTATATATATATAATCTACTTTGGATTTTTCGGTTCGGTTTACTTGAAGCCTTAACTGTAAAACGAAAAAAAATAATTCGGTTTTTGTTTTCTAAACCATAATCAACCCAAAATAAAAAAATAAAAAATAAATAAATAAATAAAACGACCTTTTCGGTTGGGTTTGTTCAGTTTTTGGGTTAGACCGAACCAATTGACACCCCTATTGAGAGGATACAAAAGTTGAAATATATTGAGAGGGGGCAACAGAAAAGCTCTAGGGGGGCAAAAACAAAATTTGGCAGGGGACAATTTATAACAAGTTACAAAAACAATTGCCAACTTAAAAATTTTTAAAAGATTGAGGGGGACAGTTGCTCCCTCTTGCCCCTATGTACCTCCGTCCATAGCCCTATTAACCTTGGGGACTACCTCTCCCAATGAAAAAATACAGTATCTTCATATAAGGTGTCTTTAGTTCTCTTGTATGAAAGATGATTTTGCTACCACATTTTTTTTTGTCTGGGACAAAGTAAAGCGTTAAATGGTCGTGAAATGTGGAGGTTGACAAATTCAACCGAACACTGATCATAATGCTGACCAACAAACCTCAGACTTCCATTAGATGGGATGGTAGGATGATTTGGGCTTAGCATGATTGATGTTTCATGGTGCATTGACACTGCATTGTTTGATTGTCCTAACATGTTCTCTTGCCTGTGTGAAGTTCTGTAAGTCCGTTAAATAGTCCATACTCCTTAGAAGTTAGAATACACATCTTGCAGGCAATGCGACTGTTTGTTGGTGACCCAGTGTGGACACCTTTCAACCGTCCTCATGATGATCTCCCTGCGAGGTAATGGTTTGTACTTTTGTCATTCTTTTCTTTGTTCTGCCTGGTTCTACTCTCCATTCCTAGCCTGTTGGGTTAATTGGATGTTTCCTTTTTACTCTATTTATTTATATTTGCAGGAAAGAGTACGTCAACGCTTTTGTGGAGAAAGAAGTTACTAGCCGAGCTATTGATGCTACTGCATGAAATATGTTTGTCCTTCTCAGAGCTTAAAACCGTGGCCTTGAGGGCTGTATGTACCTACATATGTACTGTGTGAAGCTTGCTTTGCCTTGATAAAAATGGAATGTAATGGGCTTATATATGTCATATATGCTATATGTTTGATTCTAGTTGTCTGTGGGCAACTGCCACTAAACAGATAAATGATTTGAAATTTTGAAAACAGACTTGAATGGATGGTTCGATCGGTGGAGGCAGCCCCTAACGTGGGCTTGGACTGAAGCCTGGGTTTCTCTAGTGTTAGTAAATGTTGGAATTATAGCAATAAAATTTGGGTAGATAATACCTTTTTTGCCCAACTTAAACTAGATGACTGAAAGCAGATTATTGTATAGTTACGGCAGGGATGAGGCATGGACCAAGTTCCTCTATGATGTTTTGCATCTTTGTGAGAATTTTTGATGCAGGCAGAATGCAAGCATGACATCCTCATGATACAATAGCTCATTCCAACGTTTGACTCGGCTTATATAAGTGCTTATTTGAGCTTATAACCTATTAAAGCACTTTTCAAAATTAAGTGTGTTTGATAACACCTAATGGATAAGTGCTTACCCATGAGCACTAGAAGAAGGCTACACATAATGAGAAGTTGTTGAGAACTTTAGTGCAGTCTGATGGGTATTTGTGCGGATGTTTCAATACATAATCCCATCTCTGTGTTTTCAATAACTCTCAAAAAATAACTGTAAAGGCTACCCATAAGGTGTGTCAGGTTTATGTGTCGGTTTTCATTAGCTACTGTTCTTTCCCTTTATAAGCACTTAAATAAATGTATTTATCAAATGTTATTTTCTTCAAGTAAACAATTTATTGTTGTTGCGGATAAGCGCTCCCATTGAGTCACTTATCCAAAAGCACAAGCCGAACCAACCTAAGGCCATTTGGCTCAGCTTCTATAAGTACTTATTGCAGCTTATAACTTATATAAGCACTTTTTAAAATTAAATGTGTTTGGTAGTGCTTATGGGTAAGTGCTTACCCATAAGCACTAGAGGAAGGCTATCCACAGGAGAAGCTGCCGAGAGTAGCTTCTCCCAAGCTCTTATGCGTTAAGCGATTTCACAACTCTAGTAATGTTTTCAAAATACCTATTTTACCCCTAACCTTTCATAAGGACTTTAATAAATGTTATTTCTAAACTTTAATGATATTTTTATAACACTTGTTTTACTCCTAAATGCTCATAAGCACTTAAATAATTGTATTTACCAAACACTATTTTTTTCAAATAAGTAGTTTATTGTTGCTGTGGATAAGTGTTCCCATTGAACAACTTATCCAATGAGTGCTTCTGCCAAACGCAGTCTAAATCTCTGAGATTATTACCGCAATGATCATTAAAAACTGATCAAAGAAATTAAAACGGGATTTGTTCAAAAAGATAAAATAACGCATGTGCAATCCGAGCCGGCCACGCGTGTGCGAGGACGCAGAGGCACTCTTCAATTTTTCCATAAATGTCCAAGGTTATTTTAGTAACTTCGCTAGGCATTCCCATTCTTCAATCTCCCTCCTTATTTCTTACATGTTACTTCATCAATAATGTTCTCTCTCATTCCCTTCTCTCTCCGATCTCTCTGCTTACCTTCTTCTTCTTCAAACATGAACGCTTAATCTACTCGAACAACAATGGGGGAATTTAAATTTCTTCTGTACCTTTTAGGAATTCTTCTCCCTGCAATTCGATGTTCTAATGGAGAATCCTCAACATGCCTGATGGTTTACAAAGAAGGTGGTGCTCCCGCCGTTTTTCAATCTCCAAAATGTCCTCGTTGGACACTCTCTACCGGCGCTTTCAGAAGGAGGACGGCGAATTGTCAGTCGGCTATTCTTCAGGGACGAAGAAAATATCAGGAGGATCGTACTTTCTGTGCCCTCGACATACGGATTCCATTTCCCAGTAATTTCCAAACCTTATCATGGATAGTTTTTCAATTGTTGGATACATGATTTATTAGAATTAGGCTGTGATTTTTAATTTCGATGCAATAGGATTTTGCTTGTTAAGGAAGGTTTGATTTGAATTCTTGAAAGATCCAGTGGCTTCTAATTTATGAAGATATGATTCAAATCTGATTGTTGGTTCCAGAAGTTTAAGTTCGTGTTGATCGTTGTGTATTTGTTTAATTGAAGTAAATAAAATTTTATTGTGGGTTCCTTGATTATGGTGCAGAAGTGCTTATTTATGTGAGACATTTTTTTTTTTTTTTTGATGAAAATTCAACTCTTTGCAACATGTTAAGTTTCTAAATATTTCAAAATATTTACCTTCCAAAAAGAGTTTCTAAATATTATATTTTTTGTTTGTTTGTTTTGTTTTGTTTTGTTTTGTTTTTGTTTTTGTTTTTTTAAATTTTAGTGCTATGAGGGCTTATTTACCCGAGGTATTTCACTATTCTTCTACAAAATAAGATTCTAGATTGGTGTACATAAAATGGGATTTAAGTAACTTATGTAGCTATCACCACACAAAAAGGCCAAAAATTGGGAAAAATCGTGTAGGGAAATAAAGAAAGTAATGATGGCAACACCATAGTCGATACGTTAACCTTTTGCTATTTTCAAAACTTGGGATTCTCAATTTACAAGATTTTGGGTATGGAGTAGAGAGAACAAGGATAAAGGAGACTGAACACATTTCAATATGCACCAAAAGAGAAGGAGAATTGAAAAGAATGTCAGCTAGGTCATAGTTGACACTGCCACTTTCTTATATTTGACCACTATTGTTGCTTTTCTGTTATAGTGTGCTTAAGAAAGGGTGAGTTGCAATTTTTATACTGGAGCATATGAACAATGTGCCAAGTAGATTAGCATTGTTTAGCTTGTGCTAAAATGAGGTTCTTGTTTTTTGAGTTTGATTGATGATGAAAAGAGTTTTCTTTATTACAATTTACAACGGCTAATTATTTTCCTTATCCTTTTACATCCAGCTAAATCTTGATCATAGATTTATGTTTCCGAGTGGATAAATTGAAGATTAAGTAGATTATAAGTCATTTAGGTTTTTTTGTTTTGGTCACTGAGAAACATGATTCGAAAATATTGTATTGAATCTATTGATACTCTTGATACATATCGAGTACTCAGCCAATTGATATGATACAATACGTCAATACCTCAGTTACGAAACCCCTAAAATTTTTACATCGTATTGCTTGATACATGGAATGTATTGAGAGTTTCAACCGAAAGTTTCAATACCTTACTCAACACGCTCAATACTCTCAATACTTAACTTGAAAAAAACAATGTAGATTTTATCTTATCTTTGCTTCAAACTGTGTCTTGATTTAAGTTTCCATGAGCTTCTAATGTTTTCGTGTATTTTTATAGTGTCTCTAAGCGTATTGATACGTTTTTTTTAATACTTTCCATTTTTTTTGAAGGACCAAAACTCTCTCTTGATATGATATTTTGAACCATGCCGTGAAAGTAGTAGAAAGAGAAGCAATACGTTTTAAAGCATAAAGAAATAATGTACTTTCCATGCTGTGAAAGTATGTGAAACAATATGTTTTAAAACTCATGCATGCTTTCCATACATGCTGTGAAAGAATGCAGAGAGAGAAAATTAAAAAAATCAAGGTTAAAGTTAAACTTGTGCATGCTTTGCGAAATGATAAAGTGGGATACTAGTACTTACCAAGCTTACTTGAAGAAGTCATTCTACACATATGGTGTCTATTTATTACAAACAAACACTTCATTCAGAACTATACAATAATTTGAGATATTGTGCTGCAAGTATAAAAAGCCTTTTTTTTTTAAAATTTATTTTTTATTTCTTTTTGTCAGAGCAGGTAAAACGGGGCTTGAGGAAGTTACAGTTGGATTGCTAGCGGTTTTTGATGGTCACAATGGTGCTGAAGCTAGTGAGATGGCTTCAAAACTTCTGTTAGAGTATTTTCTTCTGCATTCATATTTTCTTCTTGATGGAGCATATTCTGCTTCATTGAAGAAATTTCTAGGAAGGTTACTTTTTAATGGAGTGCCTGATGTGATTCCTCCAGTACTCAATCAGGATGAAGAAGTAGAACAGCATCATTTGAATTTTGGAAGGTGCGTCGTCCATTTTTTTGTACAAACAGTACTTAGTTGATTCACAGATAGACACGGAAGCAAGCATGGTCATAACTATATTTATGTATATCAGTATTATAAGCATATTCTTCAATAACATCGATGGAATTGCCTATCACTTACACTATGTGCAAGCAATACTTTCTCGTCCACAATGTTGACTCCATGTCACACCACTGAGTTGAACCACCTGCTTACATTGATGACTTGTTCATAGTAATTTATTTTCATTTGTTTATAAGCTGATAACACGATATTCATATACCACAATTTATCTGATTATTTTTAGTATTACAGACTTGTGTAGGCTAGAATACGTTGTGCACAGACACACTCATAGGTACCTAGATAGGATAAAGTTGTATATAAAGTGTAGTATCATATTTTTGAGGATAGTGAATTATACTTGGTTGATACTGACACACATCTCTGGATACGGGGAATGTAACTTTTAATGCTATGACAGGTCTAAGTTCATTTTGCCTGAAATGTTTGATGGATCATTTCACTTGGAAATATTGAAGGAGTCGTTGTTGAGAGCAATCCATGATGTTGATGCTAAATTTTCAAAGGCAATTATTTTTTTTCCTTTTCCTTTTTACTATTTTTCTTCATTGTGTCATTCCATGGATCTTCCAATTATATTGATCTTGATTCAACTAATAAATGTAGGAAGCTTTCAGAAGCAATCTTCATTCAGGATCTACAGCCACAGTTGTTCTTCTTGCAGATAGTCAAATTTTAGTTTCCAATATTGGAGACTCAAAGGCTTTTCTATGCTCAGAAAAATTTCTGTCTCCTCTTGAGGTCAAAGGTTAGAATTGTTTGGCTAAATATTCATTATATTCACTAATTTAATTCATACACTGATCCCATGCCACAGCTAGAATGGTACACCATGATTTTGTTATCAACTACTCATGGTTGTGAGACAATGCAATCGTAGTGTTGCGTGTTGCGTGTTGCATGTTCGTGATTTTTTTTTTTGGATACATAAATGATTGTATTAATGATTATTTTCTACTTGCTTTGATGCAAAACATAAATTAAGGTTGATTGGTTCCATGATGCTTGTAATAACAGGTACTTTATCAAGGTTATACAGGCAGAAAAGACGTAATGGGGCTATAGTGCCCATAAAAGACTATAATAACTTTAAGTTGGCTGCCTCCCATGGGTTGACACTTTTTTCCGTTAAGGAACTGACTAGAGATCATCATCCAGATAGAGATGATGAAAGAGCCCGCGTGGAATCTGCTGGTGGTTATGTTCTTGAGTGGGGTGGTGTACCTCGAGTGAATGGTGAGCTAGCTGTGTCTCGAGCTATTGGCCTACAAAAGGTGTGGTTTTCAACCCAGAAGCTTGCTTATTTTGATATCTTCTTTTTGTTTTTAACTAAACCAGACCCTCCTACTAAAGATGTTTATAAGAGAGGCTATATGATGCTTTTTCTCCCCTGACAATTCTTTTGACAAGTTTAGCACCAATATCTTCCTCTTATAAGGTTAACAACCTTATAAAAGCATGCAGAAAGTTAATGGCTAAAATTAAGTCAAGACAAGAGATGAACCTTTTCTTCTCATTCTCTTTCTCTCTTATTAACAGTTATGGTGTGATATCTTCACCCGAGGTGACAGATTGGCAGCCTTTAATGGCCAACGACAGCTATGTGGTGGCTGCATCTGATGGAGTGTTTGAAAAGCTGAGCACTCAGGATGTTTGTGATCTATTATGGGAGGTGCATCAACAAGGCAATGGAGAATCAGAACTCTTTTCGTCATGCATATACTCATTAGCTGATTGTATAGTGAACACTGCCTTTGAAAAAGGAAGCATGGATAACTTGGCAGTTGTTGTGGTTCCATTGAACTTGATTAGTAATGGAGAGAGAAGCATTGATTTCTCGCATTTTGGAATACATACTCAGTCTGGTAACCTCCTCATTCACTAATATCTAGTTACAAAGTTTGAGCACCTTTTGGGCTATTTTGTTTGTTCCAAAACTTGCAAAGAGAGAAAATGGTGACTGTTGATAGTAATAATCCCGAAGATATATCAAAACCTCAATATGACTTGTGCTAGATTACATATACAGTTAGTATAATGTGATTATCAATGGATCTATTAAAACCATCTATAATAAAATATAAAGAATTGAAATTGTAGAATAATGTATAGATAAGAGAATTAAGGTTAGTGGTGCAGTGTTGCTTTATTCAATTACTGATCTTCCCGACTCTTCAAGCCATAAGGGGAGTTTCCAAAGTGCAGTAGTTTGCTTTTTTGCTTTTTCCTCTTTTCTCAACCATTGATTTTCATTTCGTTTTCTTAATTCAAGAAAATGATAATTATTCACTAAAATTGTGAAATGCAGATAAAAGTTCAAAAATAGATCGGATTATTAGTGATTAGCTCTTGCAAGGTTAAATTTTTATGATGGTAAAGTATGTTGATTAAAGAAGTACAGGCAGGCTGTGTCTTTTTTCTTTTGGTGGTTTCGGGGGGAGGGGGGGTTGGACAGGCTGTGGTTAGAGACCTCTACTTTAATTGACTTCCTTGTTTATTATAAAAAAAAATTGACTTCCTTTTTGGATGAATAACAGTGATTTCATTAAAGCGATGAAAATATACCAAAAGCGATGAAAATATACCAAGATCAACTAAAGCCACAAGCATGAGAGTACAAGGAATAGAAAGAGTAAACAAAGGAAAAAGTTACAGAGAAACTTGAAGAAAAATTCACAACGCTTACTCTTGTTGCATCATTGCACCATTGCCTCATTGCTAAAAGCCTTTCCCACCCAATTCACCCCTTTTTTGCCAATCGGTATACCAACTCACGGGCCGATTTATTATTCAATGATGATGCAATAGATCTAGCCAATCTAATGGTGCTGTCCAACATCCATGAATCAATATTTCCACCTTTCACCAAATTCATAGTTGAAGCTGATTCTCCTTTAACCATTAAGTGGTCACTTATAGTCTTGGCCTTTGCCAAGGAAATGAAATGAGCAGAACAAGGGAAAAATTACAGAAAACTTGATAAGCTTTAGTTTCATAGAGTCCAAGAAGGATTCGTCCCAGAAGCCCATGGTCCTTCCTAACAGATGCATTCTTTTCAAAGAATAGGTTGAGTCAGTAGATCATCTACTTCTCCATTGTCATTTCTTTAGAAAGATTTGGGATCTTGTTTTGAGCCAATTTGGTGTAGGATGGGTTTGGTCAGTTGGGTTCAAAGAGGCTTTACGAAATTGGAGTGTGCTTCAAAATCAAGGGATTACAAATACTTTGGAATTTGGCCCCCCTTTGCGATCTCTTAGGTGTTATTGAAAGAGAGAAACAAGAGAATCTTTGAAGGGGTGGAGGATTCAATCTCTGGTATTGTGCACCACATTCTTTTTTTACTTAATTATTAGACTCATTTTCCTACTGATTTCGTGGATGTAGATTCTTCCTTTTTTTCTGATTGGAATCATCTTCTCATGTAATTTTGTAGAGTTGTGTTTTTCTGATGGCTAGCCTTGATGTATATTGTTTGTGTACACGGGGTTTACCCTTTCTTTTGATCACTTTAGTACAATTATAAGTTTCTGATAAAAAATGAAAAGAAAAAATGACCATTACTTGTGCAGACAGCTCTAACACCACCAGAATTGTTATGCTGCTATCATTACCAGTTAACACCCCCACCAGCATTGCTACAGCCTGTCATCATAATCATGACCAACTTCATCATCACCACCGTCATCATCACCTTTGTTGGTGCTGCCCTCTTCACTACCATCATCACCACCATTTCCTTTCCAAGCAGAATCATTGCCACAATGGCTACTGCCAGCTCAACCATCATCTCAACCAAGTTTAATTATTTTTTGATGATTTTCTAGACTTATTTTCCTTCAAACCAAACATTGGAAAGTAAAGAATGCTCATTTTTTAGTCCTTTTGTTACGCTCCAAAAAAAATAAAACTTGAAAACACTTGTCTTCCAGAAAATCTATTTTGACTTAAAACCTTTTATGCCATGAAACATTTTATGTTGAAATAAAAAGTCAATAATCATGTATTAACACTAAGCTACAAAACCTCAACTTGTATGAACTTTATGTTCCACAGAAAGAAAAGAACAATAGTATATCAGTATGGATAAAGATAGTTGAAGCAAGCTGGTGAAAACACAAAAGCATAAAGTTTTAATCTCGTATGAAATTTATAGTCCCCTATATTGTAATGGCTAGTGAACAATACTATGAATTTTTTTGAGGCAACAATTAGGATGGGGTCATTATCATTCTCATTGGCAAGCATGATATATCATTAAATCTTGATGCGTGATCATGGTTCTAAATATCGTATCGTATCGCCCGTATCGGGCGATACGTATCGAGTATCGACCTAGCCGATACGATAACTCTCTGTAAAATGCGATATAAGAAAAAAAACTACCGTATCGCGCGATACGGTGTCGATACGCTCG
>JAUPMG010000006.1:13031529-13046608 GCA_031762675.1 Pachysandra terminalis | reverse complement strand
AAGCTGGGAAAGAGGAAATGCGCAACCTTATAAGGCAATTGGTATGCTTACATTACAACTCTTAGCTTGAATTAATAATTTGGGTCTTTGATAACTTGGGCATTCTTTTCTTTTTAATATCCATGCTTGTAAACTTTGGTTGTCACTTAATGTAGTGGAACATCTTCTAAATATATATTTTTTTGAACTGAATATGCATTATTCCTCTGCTGCATGAACGTGTGTGATTTAATTTACAAATAAATTAAAGCAAATAAAGAAGTGCATGTATCTTCTTTGTAGCTACTTCATGATTGTCAAAACCACGTATAAATGTTCACAATTGTCCTCATGTTTGTCTATGCCTTAATGATATATGTTTAAAAGATGGTGGTGTGATATTGGAATTCAAATGTTTATTAGAGTTAAGAGGCTCTACTTAAAAGCCTCATGTTTTCTGATTTTAGCTTCTTAAAGTTACTCATTATATACCTTAGATGATTGATGGTGAATCTCAAAGAGAAAAAGTGAGATTCTCATTATTGAGTTAGAAAATGAATAAAGTAAAGTGCTTAGAGAATTATTCTGGTAAGTTTTGGTTGAGAAAAGAATAATACAAGACATTAGATATCATCAAGGACATGTTTGAGGGATTGTTAGCCAGTGAGGGAACAGATGGTGTTGAAACCAATGTGTTTGTAGCAGCAGTAGGCCTACACCAAGGGTTGGCTGCCTTTTTCTCTTTGCATTGAGTATGGATGAATCAATCACTCATATTCAAGAAGAGGATGCATGTTATTTGCAAATGATGTGGTACTGGACCAAACTAGGGAGGGAGTAAATGCAGAATTTTCGTCTTCCAAAAGATCATGTCCTCAGATTATATAAGATGAATGATGCCTAAATCATATCTGCTGTTGGTAGATTCATTATATTGATTTGCTTGAGTATAACTAAAACTTCCATAATATGTGACTTCCATTTTTTCGGCTTGCAATTAGTGGAATATGTTTCTCACTGGGATTTGAATTTGAAACATCTTGATTCATCTACTTTCATGTTTTGTATTTCCTACTTCACACCAGAATGGCTAATTAAGATATCCGTGCTCCTTTTTCCAGTTATTGGCTCTCAAGTCCTGTCATGATCGCAATATCACCCACAGGGATATTAAACCTGGTGAGGACTTTGATTTATTTTTAATAACTTTTTTTAGCGTGTAAGATTATAGAAAATCCTTGTTGTATTTTTACACATATCAATTGTTCAGCCGTGGTTGATCCAGTCATCTGTAGCCTATCGTGGACTCTTGGATATTGGGGATTATGCCTAGTCCATGAACATCATGATTTATGGGATTTCCTGGGGAAAATGAAATTCCTTAAATGTTACCTTTCATTTGAAATTACAATTAGACGTTATAATAATACCAATTCACTGTGCAAATCTACATATTTGGATGTAAAGATTAGAAAGGAAAATCAATATAGCCTCAAGCTTAATTTGCCTGTAATAATCAATCAGAAATGCCTTCTTTTCCAACTTCTTTTGTTGGCAGCATGTTTTCTTGTTTGGAATTCCAGATTATCAAGAGCCATTTCTTTGGATGAATCATGTGTCTCGATTGAGGCCCTCTTCAGCTTCCCCAAACTGCCTGCAATAATATATTCTTGATTGTTGTGCAGTCATGTCCAAGACCATTTTTCCATTCGCATCTTAAGTTATATCCTTCACTCACAGCTTCTTTTAAGATGTTTCTACTTTCTTAACTTTTGAAATTTACCAAACAGTAAGCTTGGCCAAAGAAAAACACCCATCTTTGCACCACATAGTAGATGCACCTGCCAAAAAAAATTTCAAAGAAGCTACCTCATGGCAGAAATTAAGTGCCATTCTTGTTGGGTGTGCATCCCCCTTGATACTGTCTGTCAGATGTTTTAAGTGGCCAGGAGAAGAAAGGGCACCCTCCTATTGGGCTGGAATATTTTTTTTTCGATCGGTAAAAGAGAGTATATGTATATTAGTATGTAAGAGTAAGGTATGTAGTCATGTAGATACAAAAAAGCCTGACCCCCCACAAAACAGTACACAAAGTGTATACAAGAAGGAGGAGGGTCAGGGAAAAAGAGATAAAAGAAGAAAGGGAAACATTCCAAGCAAAACAGAGGAACCACCAAAAGGACTTCCCTAAAACAAGTAGAGCACAGCCCTATTGGGCTGGAATATTGGGGTTGGGTTCCTTGCCGCATGGCAGAAAGATTATTTCTCTTGGTTTGGTCAAATCAGTAGGTGGTAAACTGTAAGAATTCACGAAGATGGTGATTTTAAATCTTCATGTTGATGCATACATATTCACATACAAATTTGTTCTGTTTGGAAATGACTTTCATGGATGACAATGGAAGCATTTGGGATCTATGCTAACTCCGATTTACTTATTTATTTTTTTCCTTGCAGAGAACGTGGTGATATGCTTTGAAGATAAGATTACTGGAAGATGCTTGAAAGGAAGACCAAGTGATGCTAATAACTATCACATCAAGATGTACTTACTAATTTTCTATATTTTTTTTACAGTTTTTCCTTTGTGTTTCTATTTTTGAAGCCTATCACTAAAACTCTTATAGGTTGATATCACTTGTCCTCTACATGAAAATGGATAGACATTATTGTAAGTCTGTTATTCTTTGCATCTACAAAGAATGTTGACTGCTAAGCTTATGCATTTTCCATTATCTACAAGGATGGATTTCTAACTGAGACATGTTTAAGATGAGCAGATCAGCCTTACTGGCTGCTTAGCATTGAAATCCAAACCAGGAAGGGTAGGGATTATTTCCCTTATATCCATCACCCCTCTTAGCTCTCTTAAGTGCGAGCTTTGTGGTTAACTGGTTAATAATTACATGTTACGCTTTGTTCTCAACATTTCCAAATTATAATTAACCTGTTTTGGGCTGATTCTCTTCATCCTGTTGAGGAAAACCCACCTTGGGCTAATTATCAAAGAAAAAAAAAAACCACCTTGGGCTGTACATTTTCTTTGTACTTCTCTCCCTAAATTTTTAGAACTCTGGAATCTTCCACAATACTAAAGCATAAATTCTATTCTCAACACCCAAGAACCACTCCAGAATTCTAGACAGATACTGTATTATATTGATCTCAATCTACTTGCATTTCTAAATTAATGAGGAATCCCTTTTCAGAAACCTCTTTCCAACTCATGATAATAATAATCTTTTAACAAAACATTACAAAACAACTAGGATTCCATAATGAAAACTACCTAGTTATGAAACTAGAAACTCTGTAAACCCTACTGTTATATGCCAAACTTGGAGATATCTTGTTTTTGTATTTGTTCTTGTACGTAGTCTTTTCTCCTTAATTTAGGATCTCTTAGAAACATACAAATTTCTTGCTACTGATAAGAAAACCAATGTAGTCTGATATTATAATATGGATTGAGAAACTTGAATAATTGAGAATCAATTATAGTCACTGCACTATGCCATCATATAAGTGAGTTGCTCAATCTCACCTTCAACTATAAAAATTTTAGGTCTACAAGGAAATTAAATAGTCAATTCCCCCACATCAAGCCCTGAACTCAACCACCTGTGTATCTTGCGATGTTATCTGAAGCTCATTGTTCCTTTTTTTTTAATGGGAAATATACCATATATCCCATGATGGTAAATAATAAGTGGCATGAATATAGAAATATCTGTTCATTAAAAAAAAGGAAGGCAGAGAATAATTATTCAACAGTGAAATGGGCACATGACTGTAACAGGCCCACAACAGTCCTGTAGGCTACATTGGGTGCTAAGGTTTTGTAATAATGCCCATGTTTTTGTATTGATCATTGTATGATACTTCCAAATCAATTAAGAACCCATGTTGATGTGTTGGATTTTTACGCTTAACTTGGCTCACACTGTTGGATCTCTTTTGCTTTAAATCTTATTACAAGAATGACATAGGTTTGCTTTTACCAGTTGATGAATTCTATCTTATGGCAAAAGAAGTATCTATGTACTATGTTGTAATACATTAATAACTGATATTATCTATGGTTTGCTAATGCAACTAATGAGGCTACCAATTATAATTCATTATGAATAATATCATTGTATAAGTATATATAGGAAGGGTCTGCATTCTAGAACCTATGCTATATTGCCAAATCCCTGGATCTTTTTTTTTTCTTCTCTATTTTGTTCATATTGGAAAATCAATGGATATTGAAGATGGTTTAAAATATCGGTAACAGTCTTGACATTGGTTCTAGACACAATGGTCTATGTTCATAGCTTTTCTTTTTTTTCTTTTTTTTTTTTTTAATTTACTGTCTCAAGCTGTTACAAACTGCTGGTTTATATCCTGTATCGGTGATATTGCCGAAACTGATACATATTGGCTGATGCCTGGTATGTACCAGGCATCAGTGTCTCAAACTGTTACAAACTGCTGGTATATATCCTGTATCTGTGCTATTGCCAAAACTGATATATACTGGCTGAGGCCTACCAGGCCTCAGTATCTCTCAAACTGTTACCAACTGCTGGTATATATCCCATATCCGTGATATTACCGAAACTGATACATACTGGCTCATGCACACTGATGCCTGCTACTTACCAGCTAATACTTGAAGATTCCCCCTCGATTTCGCTGGATGGTGTTGTGAAGGTGCACTGTTTTACAGTATGTACTGGCTGACACATACTGCTATCAGCTGAAACTTGAAGCCATGTTACTGACACTTCTACCTTTATCAATGCAACAAAAGATAGTTCCTAGTGTCGTTCTAGGAGTTGCCATTTATTAGGAAAAACAACTTTGGTGCTTGCTATATTGAGTTGGGAGTTGAACTGTTTATCCTTGTTTTTAGGGCTTGGTTGATCTATCTTTTACCTAGTATATTAGTTACTGGAATGATAAATTTAAGCATTAACATTTGGTGATGGATTTTGAATTATGGAGCTTTGTTGTATCTCTATACAAAAATACTGACTGACACGTTATTTTTGAATTGTTCAGGCGCATTATTGACTTTGGTAGTGCAATTGATGAGTTTTCTATGAAGCATCTATATGGGTCAAATGGACCTTCTAGGTATGTTGTTTCACTCTGGAGAAGCAATTTCTTTATCCGCCATATATATGCAGACACATATATACATATTCATTAACATCGTTGATGGATAAATTCTAAAAGAGTATGAAACCTCAGAGCTCAGACACCTCCAGAGGATAAGGAGAAGTCTAATATACTTTTTTTTTTTATGCAAAAAGTCTAATATACTTTACCGGATGGTGCTTTCATCAAAATGAACAGAACAAAACCATATGCTAGATATTTGAATTTTTACTAACTTCCTTGAGTACAGAATTACAGCATAAATATTGCATTGAAAATATAGAAAAGACTTGATGCCTCAGTTGTTGCCTATTGGATAGGGAAATTACAAATTATTCTAATGATATGTGTTAGAACTTGTCAACCTCTCTATCAAATTGTTTGAATTATTATATAGATGGGAAATAGTGATTTACCTCTGACCTTCTAGAGAGCTAAAGTGTCGTACTCTTTTTTTTTTGTGTGTGTGTGAGTGTGTGTGTGTACATCCTGTACAATTAATGCAATTTTTGTTACTTATCAAAAATTGAAATATAAATGAAAACAAATGATAGGTTTGTTCAGTGTCCTTGTAATTCCAAATTTGTCAGATTCAACAACTGCTTTTCCCCCTATATTCTGTTGAATACAAGCTGCACTTTCTTTTTCTTTCTATCCAATACCTATTCTTGCCTTTAGAGCCAAAACCAGTGTGTGCATCTGTAAGAATGCTCAAAGATCAAGACATGGTGAACTCCTAACTGAAGGTAATAAAATGTCTCAGAACCCATAATTGATCTAATGTCTTCCTCCTCTTATGACCATTAGTCGCCTTTGTTTGCATATTTTAGATCACCATCATTCTTTATCTCCATCAATTCTTAGTATGCTTTGCTGTTAACTCTGCACAGAAGACTAGCATCATCTCCTTGCAAACTGCGAAGCGATCTCGTTCACGTTGTTGCAGCATTTCCACGCTTGGTGGTCCTCCTAGCAGTCGATTTCCATTTTCATATCAAATGTGAATCAATTTGTGGTTGAATGTTTGCTTCATCATCAAAAAGTTTCAAAAGAATGACGAATCATCATTCCACACTCATGGTTAAATTTCTTAGGTCTATAATGAAGAAAACTTGGTAGGTTATATATGGGCCATATTAGATGTGAGCTTTACTTCTGACAAAATTTGCTATTTTGTTTTGATATTCTTTTCATTTTATTTTTTGAATCTGTGCTCTACATATTACCTGAAAGTTTGATTTTAATTGATAATGCAAATTACTTAATAAGTTACTATGTTCTTTTGTGGATATTCACAATCTTCTCCTCATTTTGTTTTTGTGATTTATTCATTTTTCCCCTAGATCTGAACAGACTTATGAGTATACTCCTCCAGAAGCTCTTCTGAATGCAAGCTGGTTTCAGGCCCCACCAAGCATATCTTCAAAGTATGCCAAATATGTTCCTGTTAGATTTTTTTAGAAATGCTCATCCTTCTGGTATCTAACTTTATTACATATTTCGATATTTTACCAACTCTATATTGCAGGCATGCATCTTCATCTCTGTCTTAAAGATTCGGTTTATTTTTATTTCTGAATTTCTGAAGAGGCACTGCATTTTTGACAGGTATGATATGTGGAGTGTGGGTGTTGTGATTTTGGAGTTGATCTTAGGTTCACCGCATGTTTTTCAGATAAATGCTCGGACACAAACCCTGTTAGATCAGCATCTTGAGGGTTGGAATGAAGACACAAAGGAGCTTGCATATAAGTGAGTACTTTCTTGAAGAAGTATGAATGTTAATATTGTGATTAACACATGGATCTATTTCCTTCTGGGATGAGTTGAAATTGAGTTTCATAGTTACTCATTTGGCTCCATCTATGCACATAAAGAAGGTTTTTTGTTATAGACTAGGTAAGTTCACTCTAATACATTTACAACCAAGTTGATGGTAGGCAATGACACCAATAAATGATATCAGCAAGTTTGTTTTGCACAGGAGAGAAAGCATCCATGACCAAATAGTGGTACTTGAATGATCATCCACGTATATAGCAAACCAGTAGCTCTCCCCTTCGAATGAGTTCCTAATATCTAAACATATTCATGCCTTAGGTTCTGAAGCTCCCAAGTCTTTTCTATCCCACGGTTAGCACCTGATCCATCTTCAAAAATTTCTCTGTTTTTTCACCAAGATCATGAGGAGGTCAACAATTAGAAAAAGGCTTGGGCTGCACCCTGAACAAGGATCAAGTTTAGTATCAAGTATCAATAAGATTTGGTCGATCTCAAGATATAGATCTGGTCTTTGTGAGCTGTTTCAATATGACCGATGATTCTTTAGGTCTACATCATTGGTACATAGCCAATATATTTACAGGAAAGGACATGCATAGGTCAATTGAACTGTCAAAACGTCAATCTGTTTTTGGTAAAATTTAGATCTGCACAACCGTAATACCAGTGATTGTAGTCTAAGTTTCTAATGCTGTTAATTTAGCTTCTACATGGTCTTAGATAACCATGGGTCTTTTAATGCTTGCCTAGCATATGATGGTGCAGTTACGCATGTTATTGTTACTATTATTTTTTAATTTTTTTTTCTTGTACTTGTCATGCTATGCTTTACTAGTGTCATACTATCAGATTTGTTGCAAAATATGCTTTATATCTTTTTCGGTAACAAATAAATGTTAGCTCAAAATTAAAAATAAAATAAAATAAAAAAATAACAGAAAGGCAATATAAATTTTTGTTTATGCATATGCAACCAAGAGACTAGTCGTTGAAAGTGATTCAGTAACAACAGTAGTGATGCTACAACAACAGAGGGATCCACCTTGGCACATCAAGATGTTGTTACATGACTGTTTACATCTTTTGTCATATTTTGATTATGTAGCTAACAATCACAAATATGGGCCAATGTGGTTGCAGACATATTAGCTAAAACCCTAAAACAACTGCCATGTGTAACCTGAACAGGGTATTTGGAAATCCCCCACAGGACGTCTTAGATTTATTGTTTTGGGACATGGAGGTGAGAATCAAATAGTAGAATCCTTGACTTCTACCGGAAAAAAAAAATTAAAAAAAAAAATTAGAAGACAGGAAGATTCTTTATTGTTGTAGTGTTGGAAGTGTCTGCGGCACACATCTGACTCAAATAATTTCAAAATATGTACCCTGTTACACAAGTGAGAGATACTTTGTCACCAATCTTTCAACTTATTATTTACTGAACCACGTGTATAGGGATGGCAATTTGTTGGACCGGGCTGGGGCTGAGCTCGACATAGCATGTACAAGACATAATCCATGCCCAGCCCTGCCTAGTTTTCTGGCCTAAGAATCAAACCCAACCTGGCCCTGAAATGCCTTTGAAAGTCAGATTTTTTGCAATCTTCATATTCATCTATATTTAGAGATTTTTCTACTTATTTTCAACATCTCAATCAACACACACACACACACACACAAAAAGGAAAAAGAAAAAATCATTTTCAATTCTTGGTATAATTTCTCATTTGTAGTTGATAAACAAAATCCATCAGCTGCAAAAATCAATTAGGAATATGATAAAATAGTCTTTTAACATGCATTAAACTATTCAAACCGTAGGTCCATTCATACAAGCATGAAAATTTGGAATTGAATAGCCGAGCTGAAACAGACCTAGCCCACCTGGCCCTAAACATTTCAAACTTTATAAGACCAGGCTAACGGGCCTAGAAACCAGTTCAGGCTCACCGGCTGGCCAGACTGGGGCTGAAATTGCCACCCCTACATGTGTATTTAATGGAAACAGAGAGTTAGGGGGAGCAAATTGATATATGCTCTAAAGTCTAAACTGATTGCTACGAGTCACAAATCAATAACCTCCAAGTTAGTGTCACAGTCAGCTAAGGAGGTTTTCTGTGTGAAAGTGAATTATGCACATGTAACGTCCCTCATTTACTTCAATTTCATTACCTGGTTATGAGAATTGCACCAAATCCTTTCTTGGCAGTGTTTATAATCCAGGAATCTTCGTAAGAACATGTGTTTAAGGCCTCATCCCTAGGCTCCATTTTGAAATAAAGTGATTTGTTCAAGATGGCACTTATCCAGCATTTCACTAAACTTTTCCACTGTTGGCCTGCAAGGCTATAGTCGCTATTTCTGCTGAAAATTGAAATTGACTTTGCAAACGCTGCCATTTTGTCTGTCCAAAACTTTTGGAGCACAATGGCTATCCCATGGTCAAATCTATTTGTGGCTAACATAATAATCAAATACGTCGATGTGCCAACATGTCTGGTAACACCTTTTTTGATACTGTGTGTCCATGCCTGATACGAGTCATTTTGTTAGCAAGTTGCAGCCATAATAGTCCTTATCTTTGTCTGTTGCTTTGTTTTCTATTTTCAATTGTTAGATCACAAAAGCCCCATCTTCCTTGTCTTTTAAGTTCATAAAATACAGATGATCTTTTTAGTTTTAACTTTCTGATTCATAGAAATGTGAGAAAATATCACCTTGTAGTCTTTTAGTAGGGTAGTAGCCTATTCTTCTTGGTATTTTCTCAGCATCACGAGTATATGTCCAGGGGGGAAAAAAACCCACTGGATCTCTGTGTTAGCACCTCCTAGCAAGGGGAAGTTGGGTTTACTCTTCTTTTCACTTTTTTTTTTTTTTTAAAGAAAACTACTACACAGATACTTCTTACATTATTTTTATTGATACCAACTCTGCATCTCTTGGGAAGAAATATATGGTTTTCTTTTGACAACCAACGGAAAGCAACTTGTTGAGGTCAATAGAGTGACTGGCATTTATAAGAGCGGCTTCTCAAATGTGGATAAGCTTGCTTTGGTGGGAGGATTGTCTAGTCCAGAACCCAGTCCAAATTAATAACTGGGATTTTGTTTCTTTACATAGTTCTTTCTGATTAATAAAATGATAGACTTCTCTTGATGTAATGAGAAAGATTAATAAAACTATGGGCTTCGCTTGATGTAATGGGAAACATGTCTTGCTTACTTGGCTTGAAAAAATCTGTTTTGGTAGGTGAAAGATTATAATCATGTTTTGTGTTTCCAGACTTAGATCATTCATGGAAATGTGCATCTTGATCCCTGGTAGTTCCTCAAGACATCGACGCAGCAGTGGTAAAAGGGATCTGGTGAGTCTAGTATTTTAAAAATGTTCTTATAACTGTGTCAGTGTTCTTGATGGCAGATTTAGAGTTGGTTGATTTTATTTGTACATCCTGTGCTTTTTTACTTTGTTTTATTTTCTTGGGAACAAATTTGGTTATGGAATTTAAGGAAATTGAGTTGGAATTACTATGTTGATTTTCCTACCCTTCTCCAATGTTTTTGCCCACTATTTGGCTTTCTCTTCCATTTTTCATGATCACTTTTGATAGTTTCCATAAACATAGAAAGAAGTGGTTTCTAAATTAGCAATACATTCTTACAAATATGGAATTATACAAAATGCTAATCTAAGTAGAAGATGCAATTGTATGAAAGATGGAGTTACAAGATGCTAATGCCCCGTGAAGTTTATTTTTCACTTATTGTATGTTTATTTTGTTTGTTGCCAAAAACTATAGCTATGGTTTCACACACACTTGTATTGAGTGTTTGCTACACACATTTAGGTAGTGGGCGCATTTTCTTATGATAGTATGTTATCTTTTCCTAAAGAAACTAAGTACTTATGATTGATTGTCCTCTGTGTGTGATACATTATCTCTCGAGACTTATATCCAATTATTGAAGGTTTATTTTGTTAGTCAACAAAAAACTATACATAAAATGTTTCTGTTTCTTTCAATATGCAGACACATGCTTGTATTAATAGAGCATGTGCTACTGACGTTTTAGGTAGCTGTTTTATTTTTCTTTTATAACATGTCATTGTTAAAAGATGAGTTTTGAAAGAGTAAGTTCAAGTACAAACTATTTGGTTAAAAACAGTAATTGAAAAATGGTATCATTAGAAATCCTTTTTTTTTTGATAGGTAATAAAAGTTCTATTAAATGAAAAACCAAAAGGCTAAAAAAACTGTACAGAAAGTATGCATGTGTATGTACAACCCACCCAAAGAAAAAAAAAATTAGCTCAAAATGTCCCACCGCAACCCCCATTTACAATCAAACTCCAAAAAACTAACCCCCCCAAATTCTGAAGATTTATAAACCCAAAAGAATAACAACTGAAATGTGTCTTCAATCAGCTTATGACTATCCTTTTCCTGATCCTTAAAAATCCTCTGATTTCTTTCACTCCAAACTATCCACATAATTGCAGCTGGACATAAATTCCATAATATTGCATAAAACCAATGTATAGATTTGAAATTGTTTGCTTATAAAATCTGTTAGACTAAAAAAATATACTTTCCTAAAAAATTGGGAGTTAGTTATTTGAAGGGACAATATTTGGGAGCAATGTTCGCGATGTCAATGTCGCCTGGTGGCATTGGCGACATGTCGCCGACATGGTGTAAAATAGGGGAAATGTCGGAGAAATGTGGGGAACCATGGGTTTTTGATGGATTTTTGCCCCAAACTTTAAACATGTCTAATTAAGACCTAAATGCATCCAAATACATCTACAATGCAAAAAACAATGCTTACACATTAAAAGTCATTACTTGAGAGGGGTTAACTTATACGCTGTCAAGTCTGTAAGCTGTACAAAAGTTGCTACATCTGGGGAAATGTGAGGTTTTTGATGGGTTTCCCCCTCCCCCCCAAAGTTTTAAACAACCCTAAGCAATGTCTAAATACATCATGATACATCAAAAAATGCAAAAACAAATGTCTTAACATTTTTTTTTAATGATTTTTAAAATTTTAAAAAAAATTGAAATTTTTCCCCCCTGTCGCTGAAACCAGGGTAAAACTACTTATACCTTGGTTTTGTGTCGCCAACCTCTGAAATGGCGACATTGTACACACTGTTTGGGAGTCACTACGATTAACTTTTTCTCAATTTATAAGTTTAGAAGACTAGTTTGCCCTTTCATAGAAATATGTGAAAAATATAAAAGACACCCTTAATAAAAAGAAATTGAAATGAAATACTAACTTTACTGATATTCAAGAATTAAGTAACCAATTAGGATTAAAATCTAAAGGGAATATACAAAACTCCATGTAGATTATTTAAAATTCCAATTTTTATAAGTAGAATAGTTGTGTGTATAGAAATATTTAAATAATTCATGATATTCAGGCTTGTGTTGAAGCTTCTCATTGTGCTTTGACAAATTTTAAGGTTTATAAAGCTTCCAAATCTGAATTTCATGTACATCAGGCTTATATTTCAAGAAAATGATGTTAGCAATTACATGTCTGTTATCTCTTTAACAAGCATAAGTTGCTAAATGTGCAAAGGTTCACCCCCTGTAGAAAACACAAAAACACATTAGTAACACAATATGGTAACACCGTAGCGACTAGAACCTGGGACATAGGATGTAAACTAGCTCACAAGGTGTAGTTCCAGCATCTGGAAGAGAATGCCTAAAAATCATGCATCCAAAAATAGGATGCATGATTCAATTTCTTGATATGAATCTGTTGAAACATGTCTTGAATTCCGAGGCAAAAAAAGCATAGCAGGTATATGTTTTGATTGTGTAATCAACCAATGATCGCTAGTACACGTGGTTTTTGCAACTTTTTAACGTTTTTCTCTAGGGCTTCTTTAGTGGTTCCCATTTAAATTGTCCTTAAGAGAATTTTGATGAATATGAGGAACTGAAGTGATCCCCTTGGGTAGAGTTCTCCATGGTTGAGAAGCTTTTTGGCATATTTCATTGTTCTGGAGAAGGGTTTACTAAGGGTTAGAGTGGTTCTTGGGTAGAGTGTTCGGATGGTTTACTTTTGTTATTGTGAAATGGCATATTTCATTACTCGGTCGATACTTGAACTATGGTAGGAGTGTTTGGTATTGACTCTCAGGTAGAATGGGCATGCTAGAATTTAGGTATGGCTCTTGATGAGAGTGGTTATGGTGTCTTTAAAATTTGGCGGATTGTGTTGGAAATATTATACATTCTCTTATTCTCCTTTATAGTGGAAGCCCTTTCTGAGCCTCTTTGATTGTGGACATAACCCTACTGTGGATGAACCACTTATTTCTTGTATTGGTTTGGCTAGGAATTTTTCATTTATCATATGATATAGGATCTGGAAAATTTTGCACATGTTATCGAAGCTATTGGCTGTGCTTTGGGAAACCTGATACCACTCCAGTTGGTATTAGTGTTGTGACTGAGATTATATGATGGTGGTGTAAGTTTTGAGCACATGGTTCATGGTTGAGGATTTTTGCAAGAAGAGTAGTCCAGGCTTTCATAATCATATATACAAGGTATTGAAGATTTATATTCTTGATTAACGTGGAGAAGATGAGGGCAATCTGATTGTTGTAATTTGATAAAATTTGAGCTAAGATGGAAATTGTTAGTATTTGTTGAATTTTAAGACAAGAGAGACATTGGAGGTATAATTTGCAATCATGGTTTTCAACTCAAGATCACAGGTATGAGCCATAGAAGCATAGGTTACGCGCTTTTAAATGTTTTCTTTTGAGTTTCTTTAGTGGTTCTTACATAAAGTATTCTTAAGACAATTTTGGTGAATATAAGAGGTGATATTCTCCCTCTTAAGGAGAATTTTCCATGGTTGAGATTTTTTTGGTGCACCCCGTTGCTCTAGGGGAAGGGTTTTCTCCTGGGAGTTAAAGAGTGGCTCTCAAGGAGACATTGTGATGATTACCTTTTGTTATTGTGTTCTTGTTGAGGGCATACTAATGGGATTTTTAGATTATGGTTCTTGTTGTGGTATTTTATGTTGGTTGTCAGGTAGAGTGGGTTTGTTTGAATTTGTGACGACTCTTGTTGTGAGTGGTTATGATGTCTTTGGGATTTGGGATGTTGTAATGGAACATTATTTGTTTTTTATAATCTTCTTTATAGTGGAAGCTCTTCTAAATCGTCCTCACAAACTAACATAGTGTTACGTGGATCGACCACATATCTTTTTCTTTTTTTTATTGAAAGTCGTATATCTTTTGTTGTGATTTTTTTATCTCTTTTTATTTTCTCTGGTCATTTTCACTCATCATACAATGTTCAATTTGGATAATTTTGCATAAAAACATCCATGTCATCTACATACTGATAACTTAGAAAAATAAAAAAGAAGAGAAGAAAAGAAAAGAAAAGAAAAGAAAAGACAAACCTTTTTTTTAATGGCCAACATATTCACAAAAACTACACCTAATTGTTGACTTCAACTTCTAGTCATTCTTTTCTAACCTCATAAAAAGTTCATACCCTATAAGAATTTATAGCCAAGCTTTTATGGGCTACAGCCAAGATCATAATCTACATATTACTCCATTAGTCATCATATGAATATTAGATTAAAAAAGAGAGGACAAGCAAAGATAAGGAAAAACTAAACCTTTTTCTAATGGCCCATATATTTGTACAAACTACACCTAATTTGGAATTTACCTTCTAATCGTTCTTTTTAACTTCATAAAAGGTCAATGCTTGCCTGCTTTCCACACCAAAAAATAAAAAATATACAACTATAAGAATTTATTGCCAAGTCCTTAAGGGCTACTGCCCAGATTATAGTCTAAAAATTACGCATAATTAAGTCATGATATGAATATTAGATTATATTGAACACATGCTCATGCTTAACAGACTCATATGCAACAATAATGCCTTCTCCAACTAAAAAGGAGTAAAGGCTTACGGTGCAGGCGGAACAAGGAGAGAATGGCGTACGGTGCAGGCGGCGAGGGTGACCCCAGGTGTGACAGAATATGCGTCGGCTCGTAGCGATAATGCCGGAATCGCCGGTGCTTCCGGATCTGCTGTGCAACAAGAGGCAGGTTTGGTCAATTCCTCTGGTGTAGCGCGGGGCGTTGGAACCAGCTCATTCAGGGA
>JAUPMG010000006.1:13005670-13020048 GCA_031762675.1 Pachysandra terminalis | reverse complement strand
AATCTAATTTAGCACTTAAATTAGATACCATATAATTAATCTCCTTTAAATTTAACTTACTAACATGTATTTAATTTAGTATTTATAATCTATCTTAATTTAAGCCTACTCACATTTATTTAATTTAATAGCAAAATACTTATAGAAATATGATAATAATTAAGAAGTATTATTAATAATGAATTGAGGTTGTTACACCCTCACCATTCGGGCCTGAAAGCAAATGCATTATGTTTCCTTTATCATCTCTGTATACGCCATCGATGCCAGATTTGCTTAGAGTGCCAAAAGAACGTCCATCAAAGTTAAATTTGATACTTCTAAAAGGAGAATTCCACCCATAAATGATGGAAGGATGTGGGCTGCTAGAAAGGGCAATTTAACTCCAATCTCTCATCATCTTCAAATCCAAAGACACGTCTCTGAATTCTTCCTTCTAGGTACCATGAACATGATTTTATTGATTGTCTGAGGCTACATGAATTGTCTTTGACAATCCTCCTATACCTCTCACTTTAAATGCCTCACACCTTTGCATGACAAAGAGACAAATAAAGATGCTTACCTCTACTTCCCAAGCCCCTAAACCACTACTAATGCAAGATATCTACAATGTTTGAAGGCATAACCTAGCTACACTGTATCATCTGCAAGAAATAATTCCATACATATTGGGCCAAGTCACAATGTATGAATAGATGGTTAATAGACTCCCCGGCACATCACACATACATTGTGGGATAGGGTCATGTACTTTCTTCTCTTTGGAGGATATTTTGAATATTGATTTTATTCGAGGCTAGAGTCTGAACAAAAGCCTTAACTTTAGAGAGGCTGGGCAACTTCCATATTCTCTTATAGGGAAATCAGGCCTGGGATGCAATTGGGAAGTGCAAAGGCCAAAAAATAAAAACACATTTGGAATAGGTACCCATAGAGTCTGAAGTCTTCGTTTTATGTTCAACTAGTTCGAGTCCCCGGGCTAATATGATACCTGTAAACACGAACCCCTGTAAAAGAAGGTCCCAAGATAATCCTGTAGGGGAAGAAACAAGGACACCTAACAAAAATCTTTCTAGAATCTGATGTAGAAACTCCGAGTAGCTGGAAGCATGAGCATTTTTATTAATGACCACACAAAAAACTACTGGGAATTTAATTTGTTGTAGAGACTCACCCCACCATAAATCTTTCTAGAATCTTATTTTGTTACTGTCTTCACACAACAGCCCAGATATGATTGCATAACTGTAAAAGGGATCTAATAAATCAAGAGTATGTTTCCAAGGTTTATCTTTATCCTCGAAGAATGTCCACAAACATTTTCTGAGAAGGGTAATGTTTCTGTTCTCTAATTTCCCTATGCCAATTCCACCTGCATATTTCTTCTCGCACACCTGGCCAACTGAGTTCAATATACTAGATGACCCTTCTTAAAACCATCACCATTCCATAGAAAGTCTCTTTGAATCTTTTTAAATATCTTAAACACCTTCCTAAGCATGCTGAACAAAGACATGGAATAAATTGGAAGGTTTGAGAGGACGGATCTAAAAAGTGTGATCCTTCCCCCAAATGATGTGTAGCCGACTCCACCTGGCCAGCTTTTTAACGAACTTTTCAACCACGGAAACTCTCCTAGCCTTAGATTACCCCTTAATGGCAGACCTAAATATCTAATGGGCCAAGTATTGGTTTGACAACCCTAAATGTCTGCAAAATCTTATGGTGCTCCTCTTCTAAGTTTATGCAACAAACACTACTCTTTCTACACACGTGGACTTCAGAGGCATCCCAATCTCGAATCCACTTACCAATTTTTTTTTTATCAATGACAAATTTTATTATTAAAACAGAAAGGAAAATAGAGTACAGAGAATGAGTAAAGAAATAAAGAAAACAAAGATACAGAAAGAGCCTTTTGAGGCACCATTTATCAGCATGGAAAGTTGTATGTTACAAACACAACTTTAATCCATCTCTCTACCTATCACTAAAGTCCTTGAGTTCTAAGACATGATTCAAGGATTCCAGTCCACCCTATAATACAGTTTTTCAAAACCAATTTTGCAAACTAGGTAGTCTTTACTATTCTCCTTATTTCTTCCACCCCCTCATTAGCTACTGGCACTTCATCCAAAACCTGTCTCCCATTGATGAAGGCACTTTGGTTAGTTGAGCTGGTGATCAGGCTAACATGGTGGAAATCTTTGATTTGTATAGCGCCATCCTTTCTCGAGATTTAATCGATGAATGTGGACCTGTAAATAGATTAGTGATCTTGTTCTCCTAGAAATCTTTGAAAACATCCATGGGTTCTTCTTTGATAATGTCCTAGCATTCTTGAAGGAACGGCATGGAAAAACCATCTGGACTTGTGGCCTTGCCCCCAGCTAACACCCAAACTAATTCTCTAATCTCATCCTCCTCGAATTGTCTTTCCAACCGCAACCTTTTATCTTCTGCAATTAGACATATATTGGCAACCCTAATCTTTTAAAGAGAGATCAGATTCAAATTTATAGAGATTTTTCTAGAACTTTATTTTTTTATTTTTTTATAACGATTTTTGTACAACTCCATAATGAACTCCTCAATCTTAGAGGGGTCCTGAAGCACCTAATCTGTTGCCAATAATTTAACAATTCTATTTTTTTTTTCATTTGCCACCATTTGATTTTTTTTATTTTTATTGTTGTCTCTTTCCTTTATCCAGTTAGCTTTAGACTTTTGCCTCCAATTGATTTCTTATTATTCAGATAAAGTATCCATTTCATTTCTAAAATTATCCTTCTCAATCTTATACAATTTATCAATTTCCTTTATCACTGCTTTTCTTTTCTAAAAACGAACTTGTTCCATCTATTGAAATCTTTTACATGAGATAAAGATGTCATGAAGTGGTGTCCTATCCATCTATTCACATGTTTCTTCTCCCAAAGCTTATGAACCTCTTCTTTGAATTTAGGATGAGTAAGCCACATATTCTCAAATCTCAAAATAGAATGGGCTTACACCTTTACTCACCCCAGACGAATACAGGAAAATAGGACAATGATTGAAAGTTGGCTTAGATAAAGCCCTCCTGTATCAAATTACTGAATGATGATCCTCTAGATCCGGGGCAATAAAAAAATGTGTCTAATTTACGTCGAACCGGATATCCTACATATTAGACCAAGTGAATTTCTCTAATTACCACCCAAAAAAAAAGACCAAGTGAATTTTTCCCCTTTCACCAGTAAGTCAATGAGGTTGCAATAGCTAACCATAGCCTCAAAACCCCTTTGTACTTCTTGTCAATCGACTCCCACCCTTTCCTCATATTAAAATTTGATCATGTTAAAATCCCGTCCATTACATCAAGGTAAGCTTCAATCATCAAAGGCATTTGTGAGCTCATCCCAAAATGCATGTGTCATGAGGAGCAGTCTAATCTGATCTGAACCCGGAATGATGGTACTAGATGCTACTGAAGGTCTGTAAGGTACCCGGTTCTGGTGCATAAAATCTTGTTTTCAAGGGATATGCAATTCCTCTCCCGAGACTCAACTCTTCTATGAAATTTTCAATGAACAAAGTCCCCAAAACTAGGGGCTGTAGGATTACCATCAGGGGAAGCACAAGGTACTTCAAAGGATGATATCCTTGCTACACTCTAGAAGGGAGGCAATACTTAATTCTATCTTGATCCAGATTAGTAACTTCGAAGGAGCTATTATTCAGGTTTATTTTGAGACCAGTCATCATTTGAATTCAGAGAAGAGTGAGGTTAACACTATGCAGCTAATCTTCCCTAGGTTTGCAGAAGAGGATGGTATTATATGGAAATTGAAGGTAAGAGGTATCATCATTATTTCTATCCACCTTAAAGCCTCTTATCAACCCAGACTCAATGGCTTCTGAGAGCGGTCCATACAGTTATACAAGTAGAACTTATGATTTCTTCAGGATAGTTTTTCTTCATTTGTTGGTTACATAACTGATATTTTTGTGAGGTGTGTGGTATGGAAATAATAGTATGCTCGAATTCTATATATTGGTCTTCTTCATCTTGCTGGGTTCTTAATTAACTCTTGTAATAGACTGCTCATTTGATATTCTATTTTTCTTGCTTGTGCAGCACAGAACAACTATTACACAAGGCATCTTGCAAAGATTTTGATTCACCTGGCACAGTGTTTGCAGGATTCTGTGTCAACTTCTGATGGACCATCAACAGTCTATACAAAGGCTATCAATGCAGCATACATATCATCTGTGTTTCTGAAATTCTTGATTGAAAATGCCAAAAGTAATAACTTTGAGGAATTGTATCTGTCTCTTGATGAAGGTGAAGCTTCAGGAGATGATTTACCCAGAGGTATTTGATTGAATTGCTTTGGTTAATCTTTTTTGAGGCCATTATCATACAATTTTGTGTGTGGATGTGCATAGGCTTCAGGACTGATGCTTAAACCAAGTAGAAACCATGCTTTACATCTTTGCAATTGTATACCCCAGTTTCACTGTTTGGTGTGTGAGGTTGGTTTGAAATCCATTTTTTGATGGATATGTCAAGGCAGATCTTCCAGCCAGATTCTATTTTCTTCATTCAATCATTCTACCACTAATATTATCGGAAGCCAAATTCTGAACTATCTCATGTTAGGTTTTTATTTAATTATTAACATGGGTGCAAAAGATTGAGATATATTTGATGTATCGTACTCCCATCAATACTATAGATACAGTCTGGAGTAGGGTTGTCACCAGACTGGGATCCAGATTCGTATTAGCCTACCTAGAATCAAACCCTATTAATTTCATTGCTCCAAGGTTCTATCAGGGCTGGTCATGAAAAAAGTGGCCATTGACCCATCACATCACGTGTCTGGTCCTTATCAGGTATTTAATTTTAGAATTTTTTAAAGTAGAAAAGCTCTAAAAGCTTGATTGTTGAACTAGAGATACAGAACAAAAGAAGATGAATTAAACAATTTTTATGAACATAACATTTTGGCCCTTTTGCATTTACAAAAATCACATGATTATATACCTTATGGGTACTCATGGTGTCTCCTATCCAATTAGTAATTAGTTCCATACTGTTCAAACCTTGCTAATTAAAATGAGCATGTTGGGTATTAGGTAATTATTGGTACATTACTTTAGTACCAAGCGTATCAGGTTTGTTTAGTAATGATATCCACAACAACAACAATTCTAGTTAATATATGATAGATAGTAAATTAGTAGCGAAAATAATCCACCTTATTAAATAGGTCCCTTACTTTGCTATGGTGAATGATACATGCACGTCCAGGGTTTTCAATGTCGCGACATGACGATTTTGAATATGTTGACACGAAATCCATGGGAAGTCGCAGATTTCCATTTTCCCTGCGAAATGAGGGAAAAACTATATTTTTTTTAAAGAAACCCTATAAAATTATAAAAACTTCAATAAATATTTATTTTTTTCCCTGGATGTCGCCACATGTCACAGGTCTTACCAGTTTGCGACATGTCTTGAGACATCGACATTGCAAACCATGTGCACGTCTAACAGTGCCAATGGTAAGTTACTTTAGATAATTATGTGCACATTAATAAGCAATTACAGAATTAGTAGTTTATAGAAGTATAGAACAATAGGACATCATTTTATTCTGGCTCCCTAAAGATTTATTACTAACTCCATCTAGGTCTTTGTTAGCCGTTGTCTAACCTTTGAATCCTGAAACTTGCATAAGCCTGCACTTTCTCTGTTTCTTGTAGGCATAGCTATCAACATTTTGAACGTTGCAACATGTTGCCAACACGTCGGGGGGAGGACAAGAAACCATGATGAAAGTCGTTGGAGTGGCTTATTCCACCATGTTATTGAAATGTCATCGATATTTCGCGACATGTCGATGACATGAAGGAAAATGTCGCACATGCGACATTAGTCTATATATACGGCATTTTTAATGACATTTCGCCTACCATTTTTGCATCATTTCATTTGGATTTGCTTCCTTTCCGTATTCCATTGAAGATCTAGAGGTTTTTGAAGCCGTGGGAAACCAATTTTTGAGGTAAACACTTTTTTTTCATTTACTTTGAAATCTTAACCAAACCATTTGAATTAATATATGTTATACAATGAGACCCGATCTGTTTTGATGGATGTCATTGTTTGGGTTTTGTAAAAATATTTAATTATTTTTAATTTAAATGGAATTGAAAATTATGTATAATTATAAAACACAAGTACACAACAATATATTATGTTGTAACACCTACACATTAATGTGATATTTAACATTAAGAACTTAGTTAATTGGACCAATTATTTACTTAACTAATTGACAATAAAGTAAGTATGCAATTAATTATTAATTTTATTAAATAAATCAAAATATAAATTAAAATTAAGAAAACTATCAGAAAATCAAAAAAATTTAGATATGTTAAATGTCTTATTTAGGCTATTATTGTGAATGATATATATCTCCATTTTTTCCCATGTTGGTACATAACTGTACCGCCCAAATATATTGTCATTCACTATATATGCATTTTTTTCATACTTTGGGTTACTTAAACGTACTTAGCTCTAAAGTAGACCCCTACAAAGTTTCATTAACCCTTATTTTTATCCTTTTTTCTTTAATTTTTTCTCCTTTTCCACCATGTTGGCGACATATCTCGTGACAACAACATTTATGACCTTGGTAGCTATAGTTGTTATTTGTTTTAAGGTTTAGGGTTTGTATAGTTGATATTGTTTCACACTGCCAGTCCATCTTAACAACTTCTATTTCATCTCATATTGAGGCTATTCGTAGATTTTATTGGATATATATCGTTCCTCAATCTTTTATAGTATTTCCACACATCCATCTCAACATTCTTATTTCAACAATGCTCATCTTTCGAGTGTATTGCTTTGACTCAAGATAGCAGAAGAGGTAACTTCTGGGAATCTTGTGGCTCTCAATTTTAACTCTTGCTTCACCACCAAGAAACCAAATTGATTTTCATTTACCTGGTTGCCTTAATCTTGGTTTCAGTGCTCTTTCACATAATTTTATGATGCGACTTATAGGCTAATATTTGGTAACTTCCATAACTTTGGACATCTCCTTTGTTCTTATATATAGGTAATATAGTGCTTCTCTAAATGTTTGGCATTTTCATAGTCCTTAGAATTCAATAAGATAATTTGGTAGTCAAGATGCTATAGTTTATCCATTGCATTTCCACACTTCAATTGGGAGGCCATCCGGTTATAGAGCTTTCCTTTTTGTTTTTTCCATCTTGCTTAAACTTCTCTTCAGTCTTAGTTTTCTTAATTCTACAGACGAAGTAATGTTCTCATGTCTCTCTAATTTTCTAGCTAGGTTTTATTCTTTTCAATTCTTAAAGTAGAGCTTCTTCTCTGTACCGGGAACCTGTTACTTCGTCATTGACTTTCTCTCTGTCACTGAACTTTACCTCTAGATGCTCATCAGACTTCTTTTTCAACTCTTTTAACACAATTGACCATTGCTTCCCTCATCTATGAAGGCTTTGTTTCTAGATACCATGTTCCCGTATTCCATCATCTACTCTTCTAACTTTCAATGCAAACATCAATCACCATCAAGACATGTGCATTATCGTGAAATGGTTGCGCTTTTACAATTGTCTTCGTAGGATGAAATTCTAGCGCATTTGATCTCTCAAATCATCACTGAGAGATTACTTAAAACAAATTATCTGTCTTAAATTAACTGCTCCAGATGGCCATTGAATGGAACAATTGAACTGATGTTCGTCCAAGAATCTATAAGCAACACATCCCACTGACTGTTGTAATAGAATCCTATTGAACAAGGACGAGTAAATGCCTTAATTGGCAATGCCTGTGTACCATCTCTCTTTTTCTCACAGATCAAATATTCCTCTACCTAAACGTTTCTTACTAGAGATCCTGTGCATCCGTGCTACAAACATTGATTTTACTACGAAGATTTTGTAAGATTTTAGGCATATGGTGTGTCTCCAAGCTAGAATAAACTCTACAAAATCCAAGCAGCGTTCAATCATGTTTTGAACATGTTGTTTAAGTGTTCTCGAGAATCTGAAAAACCATAGGCAGAAATGGTAACCAAAGGGGCTTGTTGCTCAGATAGAGAGTAAAACTGAAATTTGCATGGATTATCCTAACTTCTGATAAAATAAATCTTTGTCTATCTGCATAATTGAAGAAGAAATTTTTAGTTATTTGCATCGGGAAAAAAAAATCTTTGAGCCATGATTATTACTGTGAAGGGTCACCTACCACTTAAAGAAATGATCTGAACCAGACTTTCAACTCATTGTATCCGATCAACCATTCTATGTGAGGCAATACTGTTTTGGGGACTTTGAATCTTTTTGGTTAAACTCTGAAAATAATTTATTGCGTACCTTTTGTTGCATGTGATATCATTAATTTCCATTATGGGGATATTAAATATCCTTATATCCCTGAAAGTTTGTTGAATTAAATGATATCTCTGAAAGTTTCTTGAGTTGAATTCACATAATTCAATTACTATATGCTGCTTTTATTCCAAGATGTAGTTGGTGGCTGATCTTGAATTGGTTGAATCTTCTTTCTGATCTCATGTAATCCATCTTGAGGCTTTCCTGACTTGCTTTTTGGTCATTTTCTTATGATGAAACGTGATTTCCCCCTTTCCTTTATTTTTATCCACATCTTTAATTATCCAACGAGATTATGGGCTTAGTGCTTTGTTTGTTATATGCAGGTAAGAACATTGAAAGTTCCGTTATGCGTGGTGTGCTTAGCTTTATTGGTACATCAGATGTAAAGTAAGTTTAAGATTTTCTAAAAATTAAAAAATTTGTCATTTCTGTGCAGTTGCTCTTATTGTGTTCTTAATTTAGATCATGTTTTGGCTGCAAGTTCTCGCACATACCTTCTCCATAATGAACTGCTTAACTTCATGCTCGTGGCGATGTCAACTCAGCTTCTTTCTGGGCCATCTCCTGGGCCGAAGGATGTGCACCCATTCATTGATGCAGCAATGATGCAGGTGACAAAAGTAACTTGGTTTTTTCAAGTGGATCCAATCATTACATTAATCTTATGTAAGAGGAAAATATTAGGAAACTCTCTATTAAAATCTTATTATTCTTTTTTTTTTCCCCTTCTCAGGAGGATTCCCTGGTTGGCTTTGTTTTTCGGAGATTATTACTTAACTATATAACACGACCTCGCATGCCATTAAATGGTGCATCTTATTCTATTTTTTCTGAAGGAGGTCACCCTGGTATTCTACAGAAAGTTGGTTCTGTAGCTGGTATGGTTGTTCTATATTTTAGTTGTCATTGCTTTGGAGGAATCTTGTTCTTTTCTTCTCTTACACCATTTCATATGGCAGACATTTTGGTCACAGATTGAATTCCTCCAACTCGATAAGACCTGACAAATTGTCATTATTTTTTACAAAATGGAGTTACAGTACTTCATTTTTGGGGGCACCATGTTGTGATTGTAACCTGATGCACATGATAATTTCTCATATTTAACATCTATTCCAGATTCAATACCTGATTGCTTATTTTGAAATCCATCCCTTGATTTCTATTTGGATGCAATGGTGATCTTGATACCAAAATTTGTTCCATATAATTGGTTTCCCCTCCCCCTTTCCTCTAGGTGTGTTTGTCTGTGTATCCCATGGGATGATTATGTTTCCATCCAAAATTCCAAATTATTGATGTGTTGTAAGGGAAATATCGAACTATGATTTGATTTTCATTTATGCATTTTTTAGTGGCTTTATCTTTGCCATGCATGGATTATCCAAGCTTTATATATCATTCTTCTGTAGAGAATTGTGGAGTTCTTTTTCTAATATAAGCTTCTGATGTTGCTATTGTTTGACTTGCAGCAAATTTTGTACTATTGCCTTTCAATTATCTTGTTAGTTCAAGTGGCGAGGGTTCAAGAAGCCCATTGGCAGACAACAGTCTTATGTTGTTACTTATACTCATTCATTATCGAAAATGTATTGTGGTGGATGAGCCCATAATAGATAAAAATGAAGGCAGCGCCACTTCAGATTCTGTTATAAAAGAAAATACATGTTTCTCCGACAACCCTTATTGCAAGGCCTTGGAAAATACTCGGGATATTGAATGTAAGACATTTTTCCGTTTATCTGTTTGCTTTCAATTACATTATGTTCATAAGATCATAGTCAAGTGTTCTGAAAATGATTTCTATCATGCAGTTGATCGTGTTGATATTGAAGGCAATGCACATATTGGACCACTTGTTAGATTGCCTTTTGCTTCTCTTTTTGACACCCTTGGATTGTGAGTATTAAATAATGTCTTTTCAAATTATCTTTTATTTCTCCATTTGACACCTTGGACTGTGAATTTATATTGTTTTTTCTTCTCTTCCAGTATTTAAAGATAGTTTGAAAGGGTAGATATCTTTCGATTGTAAGTGAAGGATACTGCAAAAACCTTGCCTGTGTGCCGTATTTGGTGAAACTTCGTTTTGAAAAGTCATGTAGGCTATCAGAGTCTAGAATGATTCCTAGATGTATGCTTGTGTTGATACAAAACAGATCATTTGGAGTTCTTATATGGCTACTACACATGTCTGTTGTTTTATGCTTGTTTTTTCATGCTTTTACAGTATACACAGATTATCCATTGTTATGTGAGTTCTTATGATATTATGGGTGCTCACATGGTGCATGCATCAGAGCTCAAGCAGGTTTTGGGAACTTCTTTTAAGGTGGTGTGGGTTTGTGGAAAGGCATATTGGGGGTTACCAAAGATTTAAAGGAACTTCTTTTAAGGTGGGAAGTGAGGATTTGGTGAGGTTTTGGGAGGATGTATTATGGTGTGGAGATAAAACGTTTAAGGAGTGCTACCCTGACATTTACAGAGCAGCAAGAAATAGAGGAGCATGGGTGAGGGAAGAGAAGGGGATTGGTCACTTCATCTATGAACACCATTGTTCGACAGGGAATTGGCTTCAATGGCCTCCCTTCTTCTTCGGCTTAGCAACTGGAGGAGAAATGTAGGGGTTGACTTAAGAATTTGGACATTTGAGAGATCTGGCCGATTTACTTTACATTCCTATGATTATCTAGTTAGTGAAGGGGTTAGTTTTGGCCCCGGAAAACTAATTACGGGATCTCTCATCCCCCCCTGCAGGTCTCTTTTCTTCTTTGGACTGCTGCTCTTGACAAGACTCTCACAGTAGATAAATTAATAAGGAGAGAATGGGCGATCCCAAATAGATGCGAGATGTGCAGACAGGAGGTGGAAGCAGTGGATCATTTATTTCTACAGTATTCATTGGCAAAACAGGTTTGGGATTTCTTCTTGAAATACTTTGGAGTATGTTGGGTACATCCAAAGAATTTATCTATTAATGCGTGGAGATTTGCTGATAGTCGAAAGGAGCAGAGAGGCATCCTTTGGTATATGTGTCCAGCAGCTATTTCTTAGACTTTGTGGAAGGAGAGAAATCATAGAATTTTTTATGGGTTAGAATGCTCCCCAGATCAGCTAATTCGGAAGGTCAAGCTATATATATTTTGTTGGGCCTCTCAGTCTCAGGCTTGTAAAGGCATCTCTTTTGAGGAACTTTGGCTGCCCTTAACAGGGGAGTGATTGCAACTGTAAAGGCGGGGGAGAGAGGAGCTGTCTAGTAGTCTATGTTGTCGTTGGTGTTGTTTAGCTAGTTTTGCTTCTTGGTCTTTCTGTTTTTTCATTAGCTTTTGATGGTGGTATTATCCTCTTTTCCATCTTTTATATATATATATATAGTTATTTCCAGATCAAAAATAAATAAATAAATAAAGGGTTTAGAATAAATTGATAGGTATGAACTTTTGATATGTTTATGGTTAAATTTTATGTAGTGGCTGCAATAGGATGAGTATTTTCATTTTTGTAATTTAGTTTGAAGGTTGTAAGGTATGAGGTTTATCATTTTTTAAGTTTTAAATTTTTTAACAAATTTTATTATTTTTATATTTTCTGATTTTTCCTTTTTTCTAATTTATTATATTCTTTGTCACACTGACACACACACACACACACACACACACACACACACACACACACACACACATATATATGTCACAACTCTGTACGTTGCCTCCAGAGACCCAACAGCCCAAACAGAGAGACCTGACATAGGCCCTTGACTAGGTCAACTTCTGGTCTGGACCTCAGAACATTGCTAGTACCTGTTTTTTTTTTCCCCATTTATTATTCTCATAACTTTTAGGAAATTTCTGGTTTGTTTTGCAATCAAAATTCAAAATAGTTTGTTCCAAAGACTTTCCAGCCTAATGGTTCCTGTATCTGTGTTAGTGTCCCTATCGTACCTGTGGAAGCATTAGTATACGGTAGTTGTGTATCTCCATTGGTTTAGACTTCCGCTTTTCCCCTTCATTTTCTTTTTATTTTTTCTCTTCTGTATGTTGTTAAGGCTTTTTGAGTATCTCCTAACAGGTTTGACTATGCAGGTGCTTGGCTGATGAGGGTTCTGTGCTACTGCTATACTCACTAGTGCATGGAAACTCTGATTTCTTGGAGTATGTTTTGGTGCGAACTGATTTAGACACATTGGTACGAAGCTGCAACTTACCATGTCGTATCATGGCTGAGGTCCTCGAAAATTAAAACAGTTATGGCTACTCATGTAGAACTGATGAGCAGCACATTTTTCGAGGAAATTTTATCTTGAACCTTATTCACAACCAAAATGAAAGCTTTGTTAATTTTTAATCTAATAATTCTTAAGGTCCACCCTTATTTTATGTTGTTGAGCATATTATTCGTTTAAGATTTAGGATATCCACAATTGATTCTAGACAACAATATTCAATGTTGTGGCTGCCGTGTGTTTTGGGGATCCAAATCACCAACATTTGATAAGGTTAGAAGTTTTAAATGAGGGTTGGCTATACAAATATGCTCACATTTTTAATGAAAATGACAAATGTTCTTCAGCAATGAAAGACTAATGGTTGTAGAAATACACTACCATTTAAGTGGCAGTAATCACAAGTTTGCCACTATATTTTGAATAGTGTTAAAGTAGAATCAGAAACAAGGCTCCAGCTAGTTCTGATTTACACATTAAAATCATTTAAAATGGGTAGCAAACCAAAATACCGATGTCTGAGAAAACCACTCAAGTTAGTCTGAAACATTCATAAATGTTTAAATTGATCAAAGCCAAACAGTTCTTTAGTTTGGTCTAAGCAATTTTTATGATGTATCTGAATGGCAGCAGCTCAATTGCCTCGGTAGTCGGTATCTCAGTTTTTCTTTTCCTCTAAATCATCTAACAAGCATCTTTTCTCTACAATTTGCAATGAATGTTAATGGCAGCATAGGCTAATTTGAGATTTGTGTTATGTGCAATGACATCAACAGCTGATGCCCATACTGGAAACACTGTATAATGCGTCGGAGAGGACATCTAATCAAATATACATGCTTCTGATTATCCTTCTTATACTAAGTCAGGATTCCTCTTTCAATGCCAGCATCTACAAGCTGGTAAGAATTGCCTCTGTAGGTCCACATCATATCCTCATAGTATTTGTATTCAACTAATAATCTATTTGTTTCTACAGATACTGCCTAATGTTTCGTGGTACCAAGAACGCCTCCTTCATAACACTTCTCTTGGTTCTCTGATGGTTATAGTTCTCATAAGGACTGTGAAGTATAACCTATCTAAGCTGCGGGTATGGCTTGGCATACTCTTCTAAGCTGACAGTACATGTCTTCCTTTTTTTTTTTCCTGTTATTTTTAGCAGGATGCTTCACGAGGAATTGTAAGCATTGGTGCAAATTGGTCTTCTTTTGTTGTGGATGTGGAACTTCAAGAACTGATAAATTTTGAATATGTGTACTTATTATCAGATTTTGTTTTATGTCCTGTGTCCTACTAACATTTCTCAACTTGTGAAACTGTAACAGGATGTTTACCTACATACAAATTGTCTTGCAACATTGGCAAACATGGCACCACATGTCCACCGGCTGAGTGCGTATGCATCTCAGAGGCTGGTTAGCCTTTTCGATATGCTCTCACGCAAGTAAGCAAATCCTGTTCAATCTCCTTGTTAGCCTTTTTCCCTAAACAGTGTCTTTTTACAAGTTAGATGCCAACATCAATATATGTGGAAACTCTTGTTAGGTATCTTATGTTTGTTTGTGGGATTTTTTGATATTTGTTTTAGGTATACCAAATTAGTGGAGGTAAGAAATGATAAGATGCAAATATCGAAAGCCAACTCGGTCGATGGGGATGGCATTACAGAGGATTTGGTAGTTCCCTATTCTATGTCATCTAATATGATGCT
>JAUPMG010000006.1:12988020-13004035 GCA_031762675.1 Pachysandra terminalis | reverse complement strand
AGGTCTTTCAGCCTTTCAAGAATCATCCACGCTTTAATGAGCTCCTTGAAAACATCTATACAGTATGCCATGCAATATTTGATATAAAAAGATTGTTTTTTGTTCAAGAAGGGGACTGGGCTTAAGAACCCAAACAAGGGTCCTTAACCCCTCTAGTTTGACACTTGGCAAGTACAGGGAAAGATCAGGACCAACCATTGAATAGGCAACTCTATCAGAATTTCAGACAAAATAATTGACTAAATGAATGGTTTTCAACCATCAGATTGATGTACTTTATTTCAAGGCTTTGAGTAAAGTTTTTTCAATAGCTCTTCACCATCCAAAAGAATGTAGTGAACTCAACTGGCAAAATATCATTTGATAAAGTTGATAATTGACTTGTTAGATCTCTTTAGAGAACCCATTAGATGGCCCTGATCCTTTCCAAAAGCAATGCACGTATCAAGATCTGGGGCCCAAGACCGGTAATGGATTCTTAAGCCCCAGGTGCTAGATTTTACCTTTTTATTTCCTTTTCTCTTCTGGTAAAAGCAAAATCTTTAGGTGGTAATTCCCATGAATCGGGTATGAGTTTTCTCCATGGCTTTCAGGTTTATCATATGCATGAGAGTACACAATTCTTATAACATCCTGCTGCCTTTTGTAGGTATTAGATTTCTTCAATAGCCGCATGGATGCTCAAAGAAAGGATGGTGAATGGTCTGTGGAGAAAGTCCTCCAATTAATAATCATCAGTTGTCGATCTTGGCGAGGTGAAGGAATGAAGGTAAAATCCAGTTCGTGATTTTAAATGTAGAAAAGCCAATTCTATCGTGTATCTTATCCAATTAAGGAGCTTGGCCTAGAAGAGAAGGCAGCTGAGTCAGCTTGCTAGTCATTGAACCCCGAATAGAGGGAGCTGATGAGGGGTTTCATATCTCAGTTATCTTTTCAATCTGCCCTTTGCTGCTGTACTCGTCGTCTTTCTTTGCCTTATGCAACCCAGTCAAACCAGTAAATTAACCAAAGCTGATTAGGTGATCATATATTAAAACCATTTCAATATATATCTTCTGTACCTCGGGCTTATCCTCTTCAGTTTTTCCCTTTAGTGGCCTGTCCTAATAGGCACCTGATGGCATTTTGTGTGGTGCAACTCCAGGTCACTTAATGAATCAATTTATTGAGGGGGGTCCTATTCCTGGTCAACAGGTCTGGTTATCTGGTCCGGGTTTCAAAGCATGGATTCTAATTTTTGCCCACTGCAATTGTGATGATCCTATCATTATGTTGAACAAATTTCATTCTCTTGAAAAATCTCATGTCTTTCTTCACTTTTGATCTAGGAATTTTTTTTTGACAGATGTTTACTCAATTAAGGTTCACATATGAGCAAGAGAATCACCCTGAGGAGTTCTTTATTCCTTATGTGTGGCAGCTAGTTTTGTCTCGCTGGTATTATTCCTACTTTTGTTTTCTTTTTTCATGGTAACTATGTTACCAGTTTTTCTGCTTATTCTATTTAAGAAGACTATTATAGAGTAAGCATGTAAAGCTGCATCTACAACATGGTCTCAAAACATGGTTTCAAGGATCGATCTGGATCGGATTGGATTGACCAGGACCGGTCCGATCCCAAGCCATGATCCAACTTATTGTATCAAGTGGCTTTGGATCGGACCGATCCAACCGATACCGATACGGATCAGCCGATCCGGTCCGATCCAACCAATCCTTTGTTTCAATTGGCTTTGGATCGGGCCGATCCAACCGATAGCAATACGGATCGGCCGATCCAATCCGATCCTGTCCGATCCATTTTTTTTTTTTCGAAGGACGATCCAAAAGTTGGATCGGACCAGGATCAGCTGATCCAATACCGGATCGGCGATCCGGATCGGGATCGGCCTGGACCGGTCCGATCCAGGATCCCAAGAATAAAAACCTTGTCTCAAAAGCCCGCTCTGGATTTCTATGCTAACAGTACTACCTTCAGGTGATATTTAATTTATCATGATGGTATGACCATTCTAACTGAAGGCGGTAAATAGTCAGTTACTGTTATTTAAAGTCATTCTAAAATAAGTTTTTCCGTCATGATATATCCCTGATCAGCTGATTGATCCAATTCCCGCCATCCGATCTATAGTAGTGGCTTTTTGAACCGAAATCCATCTCCCAGTTCAATAGTCAGGTCGTTAGAGATCATTAGATTCTACTAACATTTCACCTATAATAATTGAAAATCTTTCAGATCCCGAGGCTATTCAATTAAATGCTAGTCATTATTTATTCTCAATTAAATTAAATTTCTCCTACTGTCATTTCGATTAGTTCATAATATAGATTAAGGAGCTAGTCATTTCTGTCCATACATGGGAAGTAGGTGTAATGCCCTCACGGCCTCAACTATCACATCCAATGGGATGGCTTCATTACTTAAAGAGGGCCATTACCTGGCAATCTATTTACCATTCGATAATAGCAAACTCCCGACACATTAAAAAAGGCAAAGCACAATTCTGCACATCACATACATACAAGTAAATACAGTAAAATATATTTACATAAACTGTAAAATTTCATAATACATTTTATTGTATCTAAGGTCATATTTTCTCCAGTATAATACATTGTTTGAACAGAATTCTTGAGCTTGTCCTTCTCGAACTTTTCTTGTAAATGGAATTATTTGTTCGTCATCTGTTTGTGTTTATGGGGGATCCTTTTTTTTTTTTCTGGTGGCATCTTTTTTTTTTTATTATTATTCATATGTGGACTCCCTTTGCAATTAATGTACCTGTGACTTTTTTTTTTTAAGTGCAGCTTTCTCTTGCATGCTGCATATGGTATTTGTTACTAAATTCTGCTTTTTCTTTTTTCATGCTCAGTGGCTTCAGTTTTAATCCCGATTCCATAAATTTGTTCCCCGTTGATCTGCCTGTGGAAGTAAGTATCTCCTTCAGATTATCTAAGGACTTCGTCTTCCATTGAATAATTTTTTTCCTTGGTTACATCTATTATTACGGGACTATATAATCTTTAACAAGTCATGTATGTTTCTTGTTCTCTCCCCATGACACAGAATTATATGGGACTTGAATCTTGCCTATGTTGGCTACTAATCTCATTATTATCATCTTCCACAAGGCACAGTACTCTAGGCTTGTTTTTTTATTTATTTAGGCTGCGTTTGGTCTGGCTTGTGCTTATGGAGAAGCACTCATTGGATTAGTTGCTCAATAGGAGCACTTATCCACAGCAACAATAAAACTGCTTATTTGAAGAAAATAGTGTTTGATAAATACATTTATTCAAGTGCTTATGAACGTTTAGGGGTAAAATAGGTATTATAAAAATATTATTAAAGTTTAAAAATAACATTTATTTAAGTGCTTATGAAAGTTTAGGGGTAAAATAAGTATTTTCAAAATAGTATTAGAGTTGTTAAATAGCTTAACGCATAAGAGCTTGAGAGAAGCTGCTCTCAGCAGCTTCTCCTTATGGGTAGCCTTCCTCTAGTGCTTATGGGTAAGCACTTACCCATAAGCGCTGCCAAACACATTTAATTTTAAAAAGTGCTTATATAAGCGATAAGCTGCAATAAGTACTTATAGAAGCCGGGCCAAACGCAGCCTTAGTAACTTTAGGTTCCCTTGGTTGCAAGGCAGTCTAGGTTTGATAGGGGACATACAGTGCGAGTGCAGTTGACATGTGAACCAGGAAGATATGATGTTCAGGCTTTCTAGAATGATTTATAATTTCTCTAGATGCCAATTTGCTTGTTCTGTTTAAAGTCACTTCTACAGTCTCTAGGGTCTCTATGTCCTCATGGGAAATGGTGAAAGAGAGATGGGGAAACTAATTTTCCTACCCTTGCTAGGGAGACCTACACTCTTAAACAGCGAGTGTAGAATGGCAATAGCTGTCTGAGGTATACTGCAATATAAATTCCGCCTGGGGAGGGCTTGCGTCAGGTTCTGCAGCCAACTGTGTGTTCTTTAGAGGCTCAACCTCCACACTTTGATGTTGGAAGTGAGATTTTCTAGGGTTTCTGGAATTTTCTTGAGATGCCTAGAAAATGAATTAACCAAATTGGGTTTCAAACTTGGATTTTGGTATCCTTTAAAGAAGGGTTTGAGTAGGTTCAGGTCTATAGTACAATAGGGGTAGGCTAAGGATGGTGATTAAAATGCTAGATAAAGTTGAAAAATTAGGGTAGAGAGGCTGGAATATCATGTTAGATAGGTATTGAGATTGTATAAATATGAGAACACATATATAAATAACAAGAGAAGAAAGAATGAGAAGGTGTACTACTGAGTCACTAAAGTATCATATCGGGCCGTTGGGTACTGGTACAGAGATATATCGGTAATAGGGCTGGTATCAAGATGTGCAGCGATTTATGTGTCCAGAATTCCCAAAAAGTAATAGAAAAATTTAAATATAGACATAAATGATCTAAATATCGGTACAATTTTATTTTGATAATTGATAAATGAAACATCTTGTAGTCTGCTATCACACTGAAACTGCCCTGCATCTTATATGAAAGTGAACAATCATTTAATAGTAGCAAAACAATTACAATTCACTTCTTTTTACAACTACGACATATATAAATAGTCTAAAGAGAAATAAATTCACCCTTAAACTGTAATTTGTATTTCATTGTTATAAATCATGCTCATCCATCCGTGTCAAAATATCCAATGTAACAAACTATATCTAGTGATTCCTGGTATATCATGATATATACAAGGATCATGGCATGATGGCAACCGATACTGATTATAGATATAGAACAATACAATTTGGTAATGGTGGATACTCAAAAACCATGGTTGCATCTTGCATGGTGTTCGTATTTTAGCCATAATTTGCTTGAATCATATTGAAAGTGCAGTTTTTTTTTTTGTTGACGTGGAACCCCCAACCCCACTTAATGGGGACAGGGTAAAACCCCCACAAGGACCATATATTAGGTAAGCCCAGGGACTCGAACCTGGGACCTCCCGTTCCTGAGCAGGAGACCCTGCCAGTTGAGCTAACCCGTGTGGGTTAGGACCATGTATCAAGCTACTAAAGAAAAAGGAAATAAGCTTCCCAATAGTGTGTGAAAATGAAGGAACTAGGAAATTTACCATAGAAAGTAGAGTGACGAGCACCATTCTATGCATCATGATTATCATCTTAACACTTGAAAATCCCTTTTATATCTATTCATCCATAAAAAGAAGTTACATTTCTGGAATTTCCCTACTCAGTGTTGCATAGTTTGCTCAAAAGGTAACGCATCTATTTGTGCACATCAGAAACAGGATCTGCCTGCCGAGGAAGCTGAGAATGATCAAAATAGCGAGTTGCTGCGCGTGTAGAAAAGTTGCCTTGTCTCGACATCACCCATCAGAAGATGGAATATGTAAATACATGAAATAGTATAAAAGTATTCATCTCATTCTTTCCTGTTTATATATATATATATATATAATAAGAGAGATTCTTCAGATATAATCTCATATAACAGTTAAACCATTCAAAATCCCAACTTGCTGTTTTTCTTTTCTTTATTATTTATTTATTTCGGTTTTGATTAGGTTAGCTGCAGGTGATCTGATCAGATTTTGTGAGTCTTCATTGAACCAAACACTAAATATGGAAAAAGAAATCCTGAAAACTGATTAAGGCTGCGTTTGACTCGGCTTATATTAGTGTTTATTTCAGCTTATAGCTTATTAAAGCACTTTTTAAAATTGAAAGTGTGTTTGGTAATATCTAATGGATAAGTGCTTATCCATAAGCAATAGAGGAAGGCTATCCATAAGGAGAATGTTGAGAACAGCTTTTCTTATCACTTATGTGGGAAGTTATTTATAAACTTTAGTAATATTTTAATGATACTTATTTTACCCCTAAATTTTTATAAACATCTAAATAAATGTTATTTTTTAAACTTTAATAATATTTTTATAATACTTATTTTATCCCTAAACTTTTATAAGCACTTAAAAAAAAATGCTATTTGCTATTTATCAAACGCTAGTTTTTTTCAAACAAGTAATTTAATTTATTGTTGCCGTGGATAAGTGCTCCCATTGAGCCACTTATCCAATGAGTGCTTATTCAAAAGAATGCACCGGGTCAAACGCAGCCTAATATTACCGTCTCCCTGAGTGGGAGAAGAGAACTAGATAAGAAAGGTCTCACTGCCATAGAGTAGTTGTTGACTAGTCTCTGGAGGCACGTACCTCGAGGTACGTATCCAAGTCAGCACCCGTGACGTGTCAGTTCGTTTCCCCTACTTATCTTTCTCGTGAGCTTTTTTTTTTTTTTTACTTTGTCTGGATGTAGGACCCATCTCGCACTTGGGAGCAGCACAAGCCTAATTTAGTAAAGACAGACAAATCTACTTTAGTTTGGAATGGAGCCGGCACATTCTCTGGCCCCCGGTTCGACCGGATTGACCCAACCTGCTTGGTTCGATGTCTGGGTAACAAAAAATCCATTGAATTTGAGACCGAGAGTGCAGAAATAACTCGTGCCCAAGGCCGGTTTGGATTATCTATTTTGAATCATCTCAGGAAAGGGCTCAACCATGGGCCTTGGGCCTTAATACGTCTCTTTTGACTGCCAATAATGAGAAAGGATGCTTGGGTTATTATAGTATTGTTTGTTGGAGTGAGATGATATGAGAATCTGAGAATAGAAGGACCCGTGAGTAAGGTATGGCCCACCACATTGGCCTGTGGCTCTCACATTTAAGAACATCCTTCCAGAAAAATAGAATATGAACTTGGAAACAAGAGAACCCATGCTGCTTGATTTGTTGCAGACATGGGCATTTCAATTCATTTGACATCACTAATGGGGTCATGTTACACTTAAATAAAAGTTGCTTCACAATGGGGTTTTTTCATTAACAGATGTTGGGTGTTAGCATAAGTAATTGCAGTTAGGACAAAAAGGTTGCCATATATACGCAAACACATTAAGAAAAACTATGGCCCTTCAATACTTGGATGCACAATCCAAGAAGCAGACAAGCCTAGGGAGCCAAACTTTACCCAGTTCGGCCAGGACTCATAAACCTTGAACAAGGCTCGGACTCGGTTGAGGTTCGTTCAAAAATTTTGGACTCGACTCAAGCTCCTTAAAATAAGTTGGGCTCAAGCTCAGCTTGCAAAAGCTCGGATTCGTAGGAAGCTTGACTAGTAAAAAAAAAAAAAACTATATTAGTACAAATACATTAATATTATAATTGATAATTATTATTATATATTTTATAATATAATATATTAAAATATATTTAATATTAATATATAATATAAGATATAAGAATATGCATGTATAATCTCTCGTATAAAAATCGAGCTTACCCAAGCTCTACTCATGCTCGTTTAGATAATGAGCTTCTTTTTAGACTCAAGCTTAACTCGCGAGTCTAATTATAGAGCTCAAGCTCGGTTCATATGAGCCGAAAACAGCCCTATTTAAGACCAAGAAACAATCTTAGTACAAATTGAGCTTAAATGTCAAATTACCAATCAATATCTTTGTTGAGTTGATCACAAGCCAAACATTAAGAAATATTGGATTTTACCTTAAAGATGAATCAGTTAAGCTGGCATTTAACTCTATAGATCATGTTCTCATTCCAAGAACTAGATTTTAATTACCCACATAGGATTCCAGGACGTAATATATGGAAGCGAGCAAACAAGTTGTCCCAAAATATAACAAAGTGGCCTAAATCTTGGAGGGTCCATACCCCACACCCACACGCATGAGCGTTATGGAATAGTTTGCATGGTTGCTGCCTCGTGCCTAGCTCATTGACCGTTAGGACCAAAGGGGTGTCCACGTTTAGGGCAGGTATGGCCTTGCGAGAAAAACGGAATCCATTACATTGCACTGCATTTATATGACATTACACCCCTTCACTGTCCTCTGCAGTGTAACTAAATTCTGCATGTAGGTATAATGATGAATGGGTATAATAGTCTTTTTATTCTATCTATCTATCTATCTATCTCTTCATGGCTTCAGATTTGGGTTTGGAATAAAAAAAAGGTAAAGGGAGAAAAGAAGAAGAGACCTTCAAAATTCCTCATGGTGGGTGGGGTTAAGCTAGAGAAACTTTAACTACGGAATAGAATGTAAGATAACAATAACAAAAGAAAGAAGTAGAAAAGTACAAGTAAATATACGTAAAAGTAGAGGGTTTATTGGATTCAATTATCTTATCTTTTGGAAATCTTCAAAAGAAAAGAAGCAAGATCAAAAAGGGTAAAAAAAAAAAAAGTTGGGTTATGAATATCTTATTAAGAACTGTGTAAAGAATGAATCAACCTTAACTTTCAGCTGCTGTGAAAAAGTTTATTCATTAAAAATAAACCCCCTCCCCCCCCCCAAAAAAAAAATACATAAAAGTAGATTATCACTTTAGCATGTATTAGATTAAAAAAATCAAAGAAAAATAAAACAGTATTAATCTAAAAGCTTTAGCTGAGAATCAATCAATGAAACAATCATGTATACTGTGGGGTTTTAAAAAGGTAGAGAGGGTCTCTCATCTACCAATCTTTCTTGCCTTTACCATCCCAAGCTTTTTAAGTTTCTCCTAAGCCTTCTTTGTAAACAAGCCCTCCTTTTAATAACATTCCATTCAAATCAAGCTCCTTTTAGGGTTTGGGTGTTTTATAACAGGAACAAAGGAAAAGACAGAAAGTGCCAACTTCAGACTCTTAAATAAATAAATAAATTTAAAAGAATTCCAAGAAATTTTTTTGGCTGAATCAAGAGCATGGTGGGGTCAATGGGGTTGGATTCCTGGTCTTTGCTTAGATCGGCCTCATCTCATCCAAAACTCTCTCTCTCTCTCTCTCTCTCTCTCTCTCCTCTTTGTAAAACTCCTAGCTTTTTCTGGGTTTTCTGCCATTTTCTCATCTGGGTTTCTTTTTATTTTTTATTTATTTTTTATAGTCTCTAATTTGCCACCCCTCCTTCTCCTTAGTCTGCCACTGTAATCATCACTTCTGATAAAAACACCATTTCTTCCATACCCAGTTACTGAAATTTGCTCTGTCCTCTGTATCTCTTTATTTACATATAGAGAGAGAGAAGGAGAATAGGGTTAATGGGGTAGCAGAGATTTTGGGCAAAAAAAAAAAAACAATCTTATTCTCTGGTTTTCCAAGTTTGATTGCATGGTCATGGTGGGCTTAAGCTAAGCTTGATCTTGATGGGTTTGTGAGAGAGAGAGAAAGTGGGAAACTGGGTTTCTTATGTTGTGTTGCAGAGCTGCTCAGACAAGCAATCCAGAGATAGATAGCGACTCTGAGTCTGAGAATTACCCATCATCATCATCATCTCTCACGAGAGATTTGCTTTTGCCACCCATCAAATGATGCCTTTCTGTGGCTAAATAGCACTGCCACCTGTTCATCAGATAGGCTCTGTGCTGTGTTGTTCACACAAAGCTGGACTTTCTGTTTCTGTCATAAGCAGTAATTGTTCTTCTTCTTTTATTATTATAGGTTAAGTGGAAATTTTTGAGATTCTAGGGCGAAGTGATCGAAGAAAAAAAACAACTCAGAGAGACCCACATACCATTAGGGTTTTGTTTTAGTTTCTTTCTTTAGGGTTGTCTTTAATTACAGTCCATGTTACCTGCAAGTATGTCCAATTCAACATCTTTATCTGAGGAAGCAGCCAGTGTTTCTTCCATTACTAGAGTTCAGGACCTTAGTAGCTTAAATCTTCCTATGCTCTCAGAGCAGCAACAGAAGATCAAGAAGAAAAGAAACCTTCCCGGAAACCCAGGTAAGATTTATCCATCTGGGTATCCAATTTTTGTTTTTCTTAAGATTTTTTTTTTTTTGATCTGAAGTTTGATGCTTTTTCAGACCCAGATGCAGAAGTGATTGCTTTGTCTCCAAAGACTCTAATGGCTACCAATAGATTTGTGTGTGAGATCTGCAACAAGGGTTTTCAGAGAGACCAGAACCTTCAGCTTCACAAAAGAGGCCATAATCTGCCATGGAAACTGAGGCAGAGAAGCAGCCAAGACATCAGAAAGAGAGTCTATGTCTGCCCAGAGCCTTCTTGTGTTCATCACCATCCTTCTAGGGCTCTTGGTGACCTCACAGGAATTAAGAAACACTTCTGCAGAAAACATGGGGAGAAGAAGTGGAAGTGTGAGAAGTGCTCAAAGAGATATGCAGTTCAATCAGATTGGAAGGCTCACTCAAAGATCTGTGGGACTAGAGAATATAGATGTGACTGTGGAACTCTTTTCTCCAGGTGATTTTTCTTTTCTCCATTTTTTTTCCCTCTATTAAAATGTCCTTTTAGGTCTTATCTATTTGACTCTTTGTCTTTCAAAGTTCCAAATTTCCCTTATTTTTGTTAGTTCTTGTGTCTCTTAGCTCTTCCCCAGTTCAGTCTCTTTGGACTCTAATGGGATTCTGATTTTGGAAGTAGGAATTTTCATCTTTGTATTTTGTTTTGAGGCTGTTCTTACACAAGAACGGTAAAGATTGCATGAAACATAAATGTGAATGAATTGGCAGAATGCATGAAGGGGACACCATTAAATACAAGTGTCTGTTACAGGTGATAGAGTGGTAAGAGAAACTGAAAGAAACAAAAAAAAAAAAGCTTACATTTTTTTTTATTTTTTTATTTGGCTTATACCTAATAGAAATAATAAAGGAAAACACATTTCTGTTTGAAACTTTTATATTAATCTACCCCTTAAACTGTTTGTGATATAATGGTACTTCTGAGTACTTTCTCATGTTCTAGCTCCTGAAAAACTAGCATCTGAAGAAATCCCATTAATATCTGCCGATTTTCACAGAATGATATGGGATCTTAAATAGCCCTAGTTGTTGATCCAAGTTTGAAGTTTTTCTTGGGTCTTCATGGGAGGTTTAATTTATTTCTCTTTGTTTGTGTTTCTTTCTTGTTTTGGCTCTTTTTTTACTTCCCAATGTAGTATCTGCAATCAAGAGAGATGATGGGTTTCTGCTGTTTTGTCTAAGAAAACTGATAGAAATTTGATTTATTTTGGGTCTTCATGGTTGATAGAATCTGTGATTGGTTTTCCATGAAATATACTCATCATTTTAGTTGCAGAATCCTCTGAAACACTGAACTGTTATCATAATGAAAAAATTGATAAATCAGCACAAATATCTGAAATGGTGAGTTGTTTTCTTTTACTGTCATCATTGTCTGTTTCTGGGGTTCCAATATTTTTAAAAAAATTTCTTTCCCTTCATGCATGAATTTTAAAGTCTGTCTAACCCTATTAATTTTATTTTTTCAAAATTTTCAAAGCCTTGGATCTATGGTTTTCCCACCAATTTTGCATGCATAACTCAAGTCACAGGGCATGCACCTCTCTCTCTCTCTCTCTCTCTCTCACACACACATATATGATGATTTTGCTTTTATTTGACCCAGAAGATAAGTTTCTCTCTCCTTTATTTTCTGCAAGCTTTTTCGTCCTCAAGCTTTATTTGCTATATATATATATATATATATATATAGCAACTTTGTTAATGAAATTATCTCCATTAATTTGCTTGTTTAATGTACAGGAAGGACAGCTTCATAACCCACAGAGCTTTCTGTGATGCTTTAGCTGAAGAGAGTGCAAGACTCTCCACAAACCCATCAGATCCTCTCCATTCTCATAACCCATCTGCTCTCTTTTCTTTCTCACCACTACCACCACCACCACCACAGCACAACCACTTCCAAAACCCACCAACCCACATCTCCCTTGCTTCATGGGACTCTTCTCATCAAAATCCAAACACAAAACAAAACCCATCAATTCAAATCAAACCAGAAACTAATGAACATCCTCATCATCATCATCAAATCCCAACAATCTATCCCTCTCCGGTACTATTCCAACCCTTCCATATGACCAACACAAGCCACATGTCGGCGACTGCACTCCTTCAAAAGGCTGCACACGTTGGTGTCTCGGCAATTACCGGCGCCACCCAAGCTCAGTCGGTGGGTCACATGACATCCTCCTCCTCCTCCATGAACCACCGGTTGGACACTGGGGAGTTCGGACAAGTGGGTCACATGAGTACCGGAATCTCGCCGGAGTATATGGGATTCCCGCCAGCAAATCTTGCGAGGTGGCAGAAAAGTAGTGACCGACTGACGAGAGACTTTCTGGGTCTGGCAGGAGAGTGTGGTGATGGTGGTGGCAGTCATGGAGGCGTTAACGTTAGAGATCTGCTAACGTTCACTGGAGGTGTTGAGTTCGCACCCTATGACCGTGACCACACGATGTTGAAGAACTCCTCCGGCTTTGGATTTGCTGAACCTGCCTCTGAAGCTTGGGGGGGTGAGTGATGAAGGGTACAACAGTAACTTCGATGAGCATAAATATTGCCCTCAGTTATGCTCTGTGGAGAATGACGAAATTGGCCCCTCTCAATTTTCATCCCATCAAATTACCATAATGCCACCCTTAGTTCTTTTCTTTTTTTGCAAGAATAATTATTTCATTTTTTTTTTTATTTCCTTGTTTTCGTAAATAGTTAGTAGTTTTTTGTTAGGGTCTCTTGGCATTTTTCTTTTATGTTTTTCACTTCATTTTTTATGTTGTCATGAAGCATATATAGATAAGAGTTAAAAGAGTAGCTCTGTGGTATTTTGGATAATTAGGAAGTGGCAATATAGTAATAGTTTTTTACTATAAGGGCTGTTTGAGTAAATTCTGTTTTGATGTTGGTGTTTAGTGAAATTTGATCTGAAGAAAAGAAAAAGAATTTAAAGATGCAGAAGGTCACGGGGAGCTAATAGAGATGGAGTTGGCGCGTAATCCAAGGCTAAATGCAGAGCATGTGAAGGCCTAATTTCCCCATGTTTTGTTGTTCAAATCGAAAGGGACCTATTATCATTTCTCATGATCTGTCGTTATCTATCATTTCTGTATGTGCGCATATACATGTATGAATGCTCTGCATTTTCGTCGCTAAAGTCATGGAAATCGGTTTAAGATTGATTCGTGTCTTAGGTGTATCATTTTAGGGCTTGGAATGAGTTACAAGTCGTGGAGTGAGTTTTGACAAAAAAATGAACGTTTGGTTAGTAAGTCTTGGAATGAGTTTTTCAGAATGAGTTTTAAAAAATACAGATGACCTCAAAATCAGATCTAAACATGTTTCTAAGTTTTAGGAATGAGTTTTACATTTTGATGGCAGACTTATAAATATCAAGGACATACATGTGCAGAACTCATTCTAGTAAATGCTATAACCAAACATTTATTTACGTTGAAACTCATTTTGTAACATGCTAACCAAACACAATCAAGAAACCTTCAAAATGAGTTCCTTGAATGAGTTCCTGATTTCAAAATGGGAGCCAAACGACGCCTTAGGGTTTTGGATTGATCGATCTCAATTTCATTGACAATTATGTTGCGTCATCAAAATATCAAGGGTGTGGGGAGCGAGAGCGCCAAACTTAAAAATAACATTTGGTCCAATATATCTATATATACATACAAACTGATTTTTATGTTTAACCTTCTTTTCAGCATAAAATAGATCTATTTTTATATTTTTATAAAATCTTAAAATAAACTAAAAATATTTATTCTTTTTTTTACACCCAACCCTCAAATGTCTTAAGAATGTCAATACTTTATATTTATTACTCCGATTCTCAAACTAAAATTATTGGTAATGTTCTTGCACTCAAAACACCGATCGACAGTCTGAATGGCAAAATGTCACCCCTAAGGAACAGATCGTGTGACCTAGACTCTAAGTCATGATCCTTTATCAATAGTTTATATGTGTCCTTGCAAAGGGAAACAAATCTATAAGGTTATATAATAAAGAAGAGAAGAAAGGCAAAAGAAGTTAAGGGTACCCTAACCATGTTCGCTACAGAGAGAGCACGAAAATCTGTTTGAACCAAGGGATCCTAGCTAGGAGATGATATTCATGTATGTGGTCCCTGTCTGCATGCATGTATATCGTCATGTTGCAATTATGCTCATCCATATATGCACGCATGGACGAGAACGTGTGGCAATGTGGGAAAATTTGGATGTAGTGATTAATTCTTCCCCCATCTGCCGTCACCGGTTTTTATCACCGGAAAAGAAACTAAGACTGCTGATGACGAAATTGCCCATGGCCTACAGGCGGAATGACGAGAAAAGTCAGGCCATGATCAAAGGATACTGTAGAAGCAAGTACAATGAGGTAAGCGTGTCGACATCTCGAAGTCCGAAAATACCATTTTGCCCTCGATTGTCTGTCGAGCACACGAGATCCCAGCACAGAGGATCCCGTCTCGTCGGTGGCCTGCCATACCTATATTCTTTATTGGGATTGACGAATGTCTTTGAAACCCAACCATTGTCAGATAGTGACTGCCAAGTGGCGATTTGAGGCATTGGAAATATGTAGAAATTAAGATAGATTAATTAATGGGAAAAAAATGAGAATGTTCTATCGTGACCAATAGAGTCATCGGAATTTAATGATACCCAATCCAATTGCATAAGGAAAACGTAGAAAAAGACAACTGAGGTGACCCTATTTCTATAATCAGTCACAATAAAAATTTTATTTGAAAAGAAAATGTAAAACTTCTTGAAAAATCTTAAAACAATCTCAACTCCAATCCATTTGAGGAATAAAAGAACAAGAAAAAGAGCTTGTACCTATGTTTCAATCTAAGGCTGCGTTTGGCCTAGCTTGTGCTCATGGATAAGCACACATTGGATAAGTTGCTCGATGGGAGCACTTATCCACAGCATCGATAAACTGCTTGTTTGAAGAAACTAGCATTTGATAAATACATTAATTTAAGTGCTTATGAAAGTTTAGGGGTAGAATAGGTATCATAAAAATATTATTAAAGTTTAGAAATAACATTTATTTAAGTGCTTATAAAAGTTTAGGGGTAAAATACGTTTTTTAAAAATATTACTAAAAGTGTGAAATAACTTGATGCATAAGAGCTTGGGAGAAGCACTTACCTGCTTATGGGTAAGCACTTACCCATAAGCACTATCAAACACATTTAATTTTAAAAAGTGCTTATAAAAGCTATAAGCAACAATAAGTATTTATAGAAGCCGGGGCAAACGCAGCCTAAGAGTCCGTTTAACGGCTCTTTTTGAGAATGAGTTTCTCTACTTCAAATGGATTCCAGCTGATGAAAAGTCATTTGATTAGCAAAGGGAGAATGAATTTTCTCAAAATGGAAATGAGAAAAAGTCTGTCATCGCCCCTACTAGATGGTTTTTAGGTTTTAAGAATAAGTTTTCCATCATTTTTTTTGTATTTACAAACATTTTTTTTTTCCACCCAATTGGGCCGATCTGGATCCCCACTTACATGGAATGTCCATACTTGTTTAAGCCTGCTTTTGGCCCGGCTTATATAAGTGCTTATTTCAACTTATAGCTTATTAAAGCACTTTTTAAACTTACAAGTGTGTTTGGTAATACCTAATGATTAAGTGCTTACCCACAAGCAGTAAAGGAAGGCTACCCATAAGGAGAGGCTGATGAGAGCAATTTCACCTATCACTTATGCGGGAAGCTATTTTTAAACTTTAGTAATATATTTATAATACCTATTTTACCCCTAAACTTCCATAAACACTTAAATAAATGTTAATTTTAAACTTTAATAATATTTTTATAATACCTAATTTACCCCTAAACTTTCATAAGCACTTAGATAAATGTATTTACCAATGCTATTTACTTTAGGTAAGCAGTTTATTGTTGTCGTAGATAAGTGCTCCCATTGAGCCACTTATCCAATGAGTGCTTATCCAAAAGCACAAGCCGAGCCAAATGCAACCTAAATGTGGAAGACTCTCTTATTAGTTAGAAGATAGAGTCATAATTGGAGTTGAGTCTACTATATCTAAGAAACTCTTTGTAATATCCCGAGTTCGGACTATTGAATTAATTACGCTTAATGACATAATTAATTTAGATAATTATGATCATCTTGCTAAT
>JAUPMG010000006.1:12960474-12973273 GCA_031762675.1 Pachysandra terminalis | reverse complement strand
GGGTTGGAGAAGAGAAGAGATGGGTTTGAAGAGAATGGTGGCGAGAGTGATTCGTTCACAGATTCTTATGAAGAGCATTAACCGACCCGTTTATTCAAAGGTTTGAAAGCCTCAACCCGAACCCAACCCACAGGTTGGAAACTTGAACCCAAGCCCGCTAAAATGCGAGCGGGTTTTGGTAGGTTTGCGGGTCGGGTTAAAAATTGCCAGCTCTAATGGAGGACCTAGAGAGTTAATATGGTGTGTTTTGGGAAGAAAAAGAGTATAGATAAAATACATTGGCTTCATTACAGGCATGTATCAAGGAGCACTAAATAGAGTGAAAGCAGTGGGTAGCATTATAGCAAGACACATGAATTCCGAGTAACGATAGGTTTACATCAAGGGTCAACTATGAATCCTTACCGTTTTTTTTTTTTTTTTGTAATTATGCTACCTTAGTTAATAGGAGGTGCCTTGGTGTATCCTATTTGCAAATGATATGATTTTGGTAAACCAAACTAGAGGAACAAAACTGGAGTTATGGAGGGACGCATTGGAAGCAAAAGGTTTTAAAATAAGTCGAGTTAACACTGAGTATATGTCATGTAACTTTATCACAAATAACAGTTGAGGTGAAATAACAATAAGAATTGAGAATCAAGAGATTTCTAAAAGCAATCAATTTCGCTATTTTTGATCAATTATCCATAAATAGTGGGATATTGATAAGGATGTTGCAAATAGAGTTAGAGCTGGATCGCTTAAGTGGAGGGACGCTTCTAGAGTGTTATGTGATTTATGTTCAACTCAAACTAATAGGAAAACTTTACTATAGCCATTAGACCTGCTATGATTGGATCAGAATGTTGGGTAATAAAGAAGAAACATATGCATAGGATGAGCGTTGCTGAGATGAGGATTTTTTTTCTGATAATGCATGAACTTATATATAGATGAGGAGAAAACAAGTACAGCTACCACTCTTTTAGCATATCGCTAAAACCAGTGGAGCAAAATAACAAAACAGAAAAGAAGCCCAAATAAAACCATCTTGGGCACCAGAACAACCATCCGCTATACAAACCCCATCACACACCAAGACCGAAAAGCTACTCCAGAATCATATCCAATGACGGCTCCCCCAAAAACATATCGCCGTTACTCCTACCCCTCCTCGTAAGGCTCTCTGTCGCCTAATTCACCCTCCTCGGTGCGACAAGGAACGATATGTTGCTCAGATGAGGATGTTGAGATGGATGTGTGGGAAGATTAGGAAAAGATAAGATATGGAATGAGCATATCTGAGAGTGTCTAGGCATTGCCCAAATAGCCAAATAACATAAAGGAAAGATGGCTTGGGCATGTAAAGCTAGGGAAGCAGTTGTGAGAGGGTGTGAGGGAGTACTAATTGAAAGATGTAAGAGGGCTTGAGGATGACCAAAAAGAACATTGTTGGAGTCAGTCCAATAGGAGTTGGATAATTATAATCTGGCTTGGGCATGTAAAGCTAAGGAAGCAGTTGTGAGAGGGTGTGAGGGAGTACTGATTGAAAGATGTAAGAGGGATGACCAAAAAGAACGTTGATGGAGTCAGTCCAATAGGAGTTGGATACTTATAATCTGATTGAAGATATGGTTTTTGACAGATTGGGATGGAGGAGCAGGTTTTATGTTGCCGATCCCAACCAGTTGGGATAAGGCTTTTTTTGTTGTAGTTGTAACCGCATGGGAATACCCCCCCCCAAACACACAGACACACAGAAAAAAAAGAAATGAAAATAACAAAAAGACCCCTTGTTGTCTAATTTTTTTGGAGTTTTTGAGGAGCCTTAAATCAAAGAAAGGTAACCATATCCCAATCTAGTGAGAACATCTCACTAGACTATCTCTTCTAAGGCTCTCTAATTGGTGAGAACATCTCTTCTAAGGCTCTCTAATTGGTGTTCTAGTGGGGAATAATTTACCAGAAATTAGAGGGCTTTCATTTACACGTTTTTTACAGGATTGGGAGCTGTTGTCCACAATGAAGGAAAGGGTATACCTTAGACTGAGGAAGTGATTGTGGCTTGGGGATTATGTATACTGTTGGTGTAAATGGGGTGAGATTGGGATGATGTTTTACTGATTATACTTTTTGTATACTTTACTCCTCTTGTTTCTCCTTTGGTGGCTTCTGGGAGTAACTTGTTAGCTATTCCGCATGTCTCAAGACTATTGTTGTAAATTACTCTCGAATCACTTATTATGGTTTGAAGTATCAGGCTATCGGTCAATATTGCTCAATATATGTTGACATTGTTGGCCTCTGAATCATGATCTTCATGTGTATCTTGACACGATAGGCGCAGCTTGGTACCTCATTTTGTCCTATTTATACAAGTTTCACCATTGCCCATATGTACCTATAGATACTGTCAGCGATACAGGTCACTTATATTTGATTCATCCAGTATTTAGTATTGATGGAAACTGTTGTACTTCTCCAGACAAAAGAAAATCCACCCATCTTAGTTTTCAGTTTTTCCTGAATCAACCATTCAAAGATGAGACTGGAACCTTATTTCTTTGGATCTGCATGTGTAGTATCTACTTTGTATGGATGAATGGACATGACTTATGATAGTATTTTAGTTACGATTTATAACTTACATATCGTAAGGGTAAATTCATCTTTATTCAACTATTTCTATATGTAATTATTATTTAAATGGTGTGAGTTTTAATGGTTGTTATAATTATCAAATACTTATTCAGTTTAGTATAAGAAGCATGACAAGTTCACAGTATGGTGGTGCACTTCATGGAATTTAGTTTGGCTGTTACCGGTACTAAAACGACAATATTTGGCTCAGTCAATTATACTAGGTATATCATATATGTTCATATTGGTGAATTTCACACTCATATCAGTGTTATATACTGCTGATATCCAATAGTATCGGCAATCATTACAAATGCAACAGGCCTTTCAACAACCAATTCGACCAACAAACCACCTGAAAGGCTGAAACTTCCCTTGACGAGTCTGTTTTTGAAAATTTTCTTGAAACATTTGAATAAAAACATGGAAAAACAAAAATCGGATTGAATTTTCAATGAATTTAAAGGGGCTCATTTATTGAGATTTAGGGATTTTCCATTTAAGGAAAAAAATTTGTCAAATACATGTTAATATTCTTGTTAGTTTCGATAGATCAACACGGCTGTATTTGGTTAGTTGGAATCTGAAGGAAAGTAAAGTAAAACAAACATTCCTATAGAATTTGTGTATCTGGTTTTTTGAAATCCCTTCAAACTTTTTCCTTCAAAACCAAGCGAAAACTAAGCAAAGGAAAGAGCTCTTTTACTTTCCTTTTCATCATTTTTCAACTAACGTAACACAGCCCACATGAATGACATGTACTGAAGAGGGAATCACCAGTTACATCCACAGAGTATTGCAACTATGGCAACTCATTATGATTACCTTCACAACTTGGGAATCCTAGAGTTCTCTTGTAAGAGTCAGATCAGATCTCACAAGAATTATAACAACATGAAGAAAATGATTGAAGTGGAAAGATGAAGAAAAGGAGGGAAGAGAAACTAAGAAAGGATTAGTTACTTTAATACCATGTCACACGGTCAAGATAAAGAAAACGATATCATCCTTGAATGATAAGTCATGTTGGTAGTTCCTGTCCAAAGATTGATGGGAGCGCGGGAATTGCCAAATTTCAGTGTGTTTTAAGTTTGAATTTTGAGGTTGTATATGACAAAAAGCTTAGTATCTGGCTTTTGATCTTGGTGTCTAGATATTTACTTGTCTCACATGATTAGATCCGTGTGCATCATGTATAATTGTTGGGAACCTATGTAGAATGTGGGAATGATGTTTGAAGTACAAGCAAGCCAATGTAATCTCTATAACCATATTGACTTCATCAACTGTACATTTTTTTAACATGATGAAATTGGTCAACCTGGAGGTTTGTTCCCATTGACTTCTGTTGATAGTGTTCTCGCTGATTGTAGTAACAATTTAACTGTTCCACTTGATACTGAAAAAGCAAGTTAAGCTCCTTGCACAGTTGGCATCTTTGGCTAATGCAATATACAGGGAATGTATAGAAATTACTTAGGTGCATATTGCTGATTGCTGAAAATCAACATTAATGAATCTATATTTGCCCATACATGGATTACTTAGTTTTTTTTTTTATCAGTAAAATTGATAAACATATTATTAATAAAGGAAAGAGAGAGTAATTACAAAACAGATGTTGGCCCACATGTCAACCCTATGTATTCAAAATGGTAGATGGGTGTGAGGACAATATCCTTATAGTCCTATTCTCCCACCCATAATGATGATTATAAGTTATAAGGTGTTAAGCAAAGTCCTTATTGCTGGGAGTTCTTATGTTATTTTGTTTGTTTTTCTAAAAGTTATCTGACCCAACATGGGAAATTCTATAACACAAGGTTTTTCTCATTATAGTAAATACCAAATGACTTGTTCGTGCAGAGTTTTATCAAATTTAGATTTTAAAATCACAAGGGGTGGGAATTGAATTGAATGGGTTCCAAATTGCACAATCGTAAGATTCCTAAATTTTCAAAGAAAGTAAGAAACGAGTATGGAATGATATACAAAATAAAATATTAAAAAGTATGATGTAGATTTAAAAGAAAGTAAGAAACGAGTATGGAATGATATACAAAATAAAATATTAAAAAGTATGATGTAGCTAAATCTTTCACCATCCATCACTTTCTAGTACATGCAAGGTGATTTTCATCTTGAAAACACATCCATGATATCACTTATTGTAGGTTTAGCATATTGTGCACATGCAACAAGCACAATGTCCCGACATCAAGTCCACATGGTATTTTCTCGACTTACAAAACTAAATCTGCTTATACGCCTTTCGGCCTGCACAAAAACAACGATATAAATAGGTATACTGTCTTACTTGGATCAATTAGCCTAATAGTTGATCCTTGGTGTTAGACTTGAAATATCTTGATCATTTTTATTGTTGGAGTTCAGGAGCTACTAGTTGTATTTCATGTCAACACATTAGAACATCAACTTTTAACCTTAAGGTTTCATGCAGGTTACATCTCCTGCAGGTAATACGGTGCACTCATTGAAGGGAACATCTGGGGACAAGTTTGAGTTTAAGGCCCCACGAAGTGGGATGTACAAATTCTGTTTCCATAACCCTCTTTCCGCACCAGAAACTGTATCTTTCTACATACATGTCGGCCATATTCCCAATGAGCACAACCATGCTAAAGATGGTTAGTTGGAATCCCCATCCTGGTTTCAGAATTGGTAGCTGAGAGCTTTGGATATTTTATTTCTCTTTTATGTTTTCCTTTTATTTGTTTGGATAGTTTTCAATTTTTTTTATTTGCTTACCGTTATATGGAAGTTGCAGAACATTTGGATCCTATAAATATTAAAATTGCTGAGCTGAGGGAGGCATTGGAATCTGTTACAGCAGAGCAGAAATACCTAAAAGCACGTGAAGCTCGGCATCGTCATAGTAAGCTTTGAACTTTTTTGTTTTTTTGAATGACAGAGATGTATATGAACTTCATGCAGTAAAATTTTGTCAATCGTGAAAAAGCAAATCTCTGTAACCAGAACAGGATCTACCAATACCTGGTGGTAATTTGCAGAGGCAAGATCTACCAATACACATTAAAGGAGATGTCCATATACCAAAAGATTTTCTACCCCCTTCTCTGCATGTGTATGTGTGTGTGTGTGCGCTCGTGTATGTGCACGTGCATGTCTGGCAGGGAATTGACTGTTTTTAGTAGGCCTTATGCCTAGCTCATTATTTTCATCGCACTCCCTTTAAATGATTATACTCTGCTATGAACCTGGAAGTTCCGTTTTCATTTCTTGCTAATCACCAAACCATTGTTTTTGTTCTTGCTGCAGCGAATGAGAGCACTCGGAAGCGTGTTGTTTTCTACACATTGGGAGAGTACATTTTGTTGGCACTTGCAAGTGGACTCCAAGTGGTGTATATTCGTCGCCTGTTTAGCAAGTCCGTTGCGTACAACAGGGTTTGAGTTTTAAGTTTAAACTGCCTGACTAATTTTACGTCCTTCGTATTTATCGACTCGGCCAGTTTTTACTGTAGAATTTCTCAGATGAGATAAGATTATGTGTTCTTGTTCACATCCCAACATTTCTTGAGTTGCAGTGGTTCTCAATGTCTTGACAATTTGGATAACTACTACCAGGTCATTCTATTCTTAAGGACTGAAGCATCCAAACTTACAAAAAGGAAAAGGGTTTCAGATAATGTGAAGCTAATACAAATGTGATGTATCAGCCATGATTCTGGGCTTGCAATCTGATTTATGTATATTATTAATCTTATGTCTGCACGCCTATCTAATTATGGTTGCTTGCGATCTTGTATTGGATTGTGGATCAGGTGTGCACAAGGTTAGGGGGTGTATTGTGCCGCATGTGTCGGCCTGGCACGGATTTTTTCTTGCCGGTCGTGCTTCGTGCTGGGTATGGTATGGCCCGATTATATAGGGTGCTGTGCTGTGCCTAGTTTTTGGGTCTTAGGCCCGGCCCTATCCTATAGTGCCGTGCCAGGCTGGACTCGGCTTTGTGTTTTGCCCATAAAATGGCCAAAACTTGATTCGTGCTCGTTCCGTGCTGTGGGCCATAACCCAAGACCGGCATAGAATGATTGCTGTGCATGGCATGATAGGGCCAATCGTACTGTTTCTGGCACAAATCAAGGTTTAAAGTTTTGGGACGGGGGACTGGTATGGTCCCAGTCCGAAACAAAAATGGATTGCCCAGTTTTAGAAAAAAAATTGGATTGGCGGTACCGGTTGGGACTATACCATTCCAGACTATACCATTCCAGATCAATACCGGTCTGGACCGTTCAATTTATAAATTAAAAAAAGAAAAAGAAAAAATCATTGAATTAGTTGTACCGGCCGGTCTGTATCAGTATTCATTGGACCGATCAGATCTAAAGCCTCACGATACAACTATTGTATCGTGGTTTGGGGCTGGACCGGTCTGGGTCAGTCTGTATCAGTATTCATTGGACCGATCAGATCTAAAGCCTCACGATACAAGGACCGGTCTGGGTCCATCCTGGTATGTACCGGGTACAGACTGGATCGGTCAGATCCTTAAAACCTTGGCACAAATTTTGCCAGGCCCTGCTTGGGCACAACCCAAATCTTAACGGGCCAGGCCAGCATGGGCAGCCCAGCATGTTTGTACGTCCTTACACCCGAGTCTGTGGGGTGCACCGAAGGTAAACTACAATAGCTGTTGAAAAGGATAACGGATCATGTACACGTGGTTTTGTGTACATGATTTTTTTAACTACACATGAAATTGGGCGACGTGGGCCAATAGACCGCCACCCACACATGATCCGCTCCGAAGTAACGGTTATAACGGCCATTATTTGCTATGCTTCCAACTTGCGACCGAAAGAATCGAGACGTCGAGCAACTGGCGCCGGCGACATATCTCATTCTTCTAAACTTCCGACTTGAAAGCGGTATAGGAATATCCGGTGCTTGCTCAAATAACTTTTAAACAGTAGAGTATCGGAGGTTCTAACGTTCCTTGATTGCTAGTGGGTCCTACAATTTACGATTTTGATTGATCAAAATAGGACGATTAGACATGTAGGATTCACGCCTACAAACGAACCAAGTGTCCATTAATCACGATCAAAAGAAATACTTTAACAGTCTTTTCCCGACAAACCGGTGGCGAGATATTTTGTTTTTTTTTTATTCACGATCTCCGTTCATTTCCCTTCAGCTTTTGTCTTTTTCTGTGGTTGAGTTGATGATGAACTAGGGTTTGTGAGTTTGTCCCAAACGGATTGAAGAAATTAGGGTTTCTCATTGCTTTCTACTATTATTGCTGCAGTGATTGATGGATGAATAATTAGTTATCAACGATTCAAATGTCTTATAAGGAAGTTGGAGTAGAGTGAACAAGGTCGGATTTTAGTTCAATTTGCTTCTTTTTTTTATCGATCGAGTATCTAGGGTTTTACAGCCATGGAAGCTCTTCTGAGAACCTCTCCATCTCTCCCTTATCTTCCCAAGCTCGATTTCAACAGCTCTAGAAAACTATTACTTCGGATCAACGCCAGTAATCGCAGTCAAACTAGGGTTTTCTCCACTCAGTTCAACAGATTCTCGTCATCTTCTTCGCTCTTTGCACTTCACACTTGTAATGGGGTTCCATTGAAACCTAAATCTTCTTCGCGGATTCGTTGTTCTGCTGCTTCAGCCGATGCTTCTTCTTCTTTTGTTCCTGAAAACAGTCCATCGAAGGTTCCTGCAAATTTCCTGGGCGTGGAGGTTGCTACCTTGAAGAAGGTTATTCCTCTAGGGCTTATGTTCTTCTGCATTCTCTTCAATTACACTATTCTTCGAGACACAAAGGATGTACTTGTGGTTACTGCTAAAGGAAGTAGTGCTGAGACTATCCCCTTCTTGAAGACTTGGGTGAATTTGCCAACTGCAATTGGGTTTATGATTTTGTACAATAAGCTCTCGAATGTTCTGTCGAAGGAGGCGCTGTTCTATGCTTGTATGCTTCCGTTCATTGCGTTCTTTGGAGCATTTGCTTTCATTCTGTATCCGAATATCAATGTCATTCATCCAACTGGGTTGGCTGATCGGCTTTTGGAAATTCTTGGCCCGAGCTTCCTTGGCCCAATTGCGATTCTTCGCGTTTGGAGTTTCTGCATCTTCTACGTCATGGCTGAGCTGTGGGGAAGTGTGGTGGTTTCATTGCTCTTCTGGGGTTATGCTAATCAGGTGAATATTGTTACATTTCATTGATACGTCTTATGCTGTTTTGGAGGAATTTCAAAAAAGTTACTTTGTATGGTCAGCTTAGTGTGTATAATAGCTTTTCTGCTAGTTGTGCGGGTTATGAGTTATATTTTATGACAAGTTTTGTAAAGTTTGGCATACATGTTTTTTCTCAAAGCAAATAATGGAACAATCAATTTGATTGTTTCATTTTTGCTTTTGGCCTAATTAAGATATTAAATCTGATGCACAGCGTAGTGTGATCGAGGATCGTCCTGGTTCGATACCGAATTGGATTGGCGATCCAACTCTGGATTAGCCGATCCAAAACATGGCCTAATTTTAAAATAATAGTAATAATAATAAAAATAAAAAAGTTAAAACATTTGTAGGGGTGTCGGACGATCGTCCGATCTGACTCATCCGAAACTGAGTCAGATCGTCTGGATCGGACAATTTGACTCGGTTTCGGACCGAGTCAGAGAATTTTTAATAATTTGGGGATCAGCCGATACTTTACACTATTTTGGGCAGTAAGTTAGCTTCCTTTATTGCTAACTTATAGAGATAATGCCGACCTTGACTAGTTGGGATGAGGCATTAATGTCATTAACTCGTTGTTGTTGTCATAGTAGTTCTTGGGATATATCAATTATCTAGTTCCCCACACCACATAAAAGTTTTATTTTTTCCCTTCTAGTTAGGGTTGTTAATGGGTACCCAGCTACATGATTACTTTGACTTACCTAAAACTAATTAATTGTTTTGGGTGTAGCGTCATGGAACTGGATATTTCTTCCGTTCGGTTCTAGACAATCACTTTAGGGACCCAATAAGAAACAATTCCACATCAGATAAAGTGGTAATCTAATTATATTATGCAGTTAGAATACTTCAATAAGATAATTGTTGATGCTAATCAATAAAATATATATATTTAGTTAATCAGTAGATATATATTATAAATATTTAACGTAAACAAGAATCACTTGAACATAAGATTCAAGAAGATGTGGAGTCTTGTTTCTACTTTCTATATAGAAAATAAAGACAATAACTCCCCCCTGAACACAGCTTACGACTTTCATCGTATTATGCTCTCCAAAAAGCAACTCTTCTCCATTTCTCAAAAGGTGCTGAGTTGGAATCTCATTATAACCAAGGATTTCTTTCGTATCAGAGAATTGACTTTCATCGTACTGTGCTCTCCAAAAAGCAACTCTTCTCAAAATCTCAAAAGGTGCTGAGTTGGAATCTCATTATAACAAAGGATTCTTGTCGTATTGGAGAATCCAACTGCATAAGAATCAGGAACAGAGAGCTCTACCTCCCTTTTCTTAGTTTCTACCCTACTATTTGGTTTTAAGAATGCTGGTTTTAGGAATTAGTAATTGTTGCCCTTCTCCTACCCTTACTTCCTAAGCTAAGAGCGGACAACTAATGTGCTCCACTTATTGAAAGGGGTCCTATAGTCGCTCCTTGACCTCCAGATGTCGAAAGCTTCCTTGGAGTGATCTCATAATTCCTATGCGGTGTAGATGATGGGGTTGGTCCATGGATTTTCCCTCCTTTTGCCACATTTCTCTCAAAGAGTTAAGGGGAAATAGTGCATCAAACTCTTCTCAAGGGCCAACTTGATACTCATCCCCAAGGATCTAAAGATGACGGAACCCTAGGAGAGCTTATATCCCTGGAGCCAGTGCAGCATGCATAGAGTCAAATGCTTCTTCAATTCTTTTCCCTAGCGTAGTTGAGCCATCTTGGACTTGACCTAGAAATCTCACCCGTGAAATAAATCATTGCATCTATGGTCCAATCAATTGAAAGAAAATCAATAGATTCCTTTTTTTATAATTAACACTGGTATTCATTAATCATCAAAAGGAGGGAAAGTGCACAGATCACAAAGTGTGAACCTGAGAACAAAACATAAGCAGCATAGGCAAAAAAACATAAAAACATAAAGAGAGAAACATAAAACCTATGTACATAGGACACCCACAGATCCTTCATATTCAACAATGCGGATCTGATAAATTAATAATAGGCAATCCATTCCTCCTATAAGACCATTCAAATCAATAGATTTCCTTTGGGGAGTGATTCATCCTTCCCGAATGCAGCATACAACTCTCTGTTGTAATGACTCTCCAAGTGTGCTTCTTCCCCGCTTTCTTTCTAACCATGGCAAGTCTTTGTGAAATAACTCCGATGAGAAGAAAAAAAAAACCTTAAGAGACCCTCCTGGCCCAATCCAAGACTCTAAGATCTGTTTCCAAACCTGCTCCCATTTCAAATCAATAGATAAATAAATAGACATATCCCATTACACTGATCAGGGGAGTTCGTAGGAAACTGGTCCTTGGAGATTTGGTTTGGCTTCATCAAAGTGCTTTTATTGGTGGAAGAAACATAACCATATAAAATAGTGTTATCTTAGCCCATGAGTTAGTTCGAAACTTCCATAGGAGGGTGCTCGTTCTGCTGGGCAGCTAAAGGAGGGCAATCATAACGAGCCCTGGGCTAGGGAGGAAAAAGACTCTAATTTCAAAAATGGATACCCTTAGCTGTTCTTTTATATATATTGCTAATTTCAGAAGTTTATATTGTATATCATTGAATTGAAAAACTATAAGATATGCTGAATTTCAAAATTTTGTCATCTTAACAACAGTTTTAGGAATTTACAGGATCAGTTATGGTTCCTAAGGTATTAGAACTAGACCCAAAGCCGATAAGAACTGGGCCCGATTAGGGATGGCAACTGGGGTGGGTTAAACTGGTAACCACCCCGACTGCACCTAATGGTTAGGGTTTGATATCTCTTCGGTCAGGTTCGGGATTGACTCAACCCAGCCCTAACCCGCCCCGTTGCCATTCACCTATATATATATATATATATATATATATAGAGAGAGAGAGAGAGAGAGAGAGAGAGAGAGAAGATTATAGATTTAACTTTAAAAAAGTCTTTATTTTTAAACTATCTCACATCCAGGTCAAACCCGCCCCGTCCCGATAGGGTTAGGAGCGAGTTTGGTATTAGGGGGATTCCTTTAGGGGTGGGTTAGGGTTTGTAAAACCCGTCCCATTGCCATCCCTAGACCCAATATTATAATAGGGTATATTTCTGGGAGGTAGAACTGAACCAGAACCGACCTGTTGACACATGTACTTCTAGTGTCAGGTCCATAGAAATGTCATAAACAAATATTTGTTCATTCAATTGTCTATTTGTAGACATATTCTAACCTATTTATGGTTTTTTATCTGTAGTTATATTCTTTAATCCATGTTTAAATATCACTAAATGTATTATTTTTACCATACATCTCTTTTTTATGCTAGGTTTAATATATATGTGTGTGTGTGTGTGTGTGTGTGTGTATTAAAAAAATTTGATGACTGTAGGTAATGCTCATCTCAATCGTGTATTCTTCATTCAACGTCAACTGGTTTATCTGTAAATGATTTTCAGTTTTAATGGGGTTGTAGATCACAAACGTGGATGAAGCTTCTCAGTTCTATCCACTGTTTGGGCTTGGGGCGAATGTTGCTCTTGTATTTTCAGGCAGAACCGTGAAATATTTCTCCAAGTTACGCAAAAATTTAGGACCTGGTGTTGATGGATGGGCTGTATCTCTCAAAGGAATGATGAGCATTGTAGTGGCATTAGGGCTTGTTATTTGTGGAATCTATTGGGGAATGAACAGATATATTAAGACAGCAGAAGGCGGCCGGAAGAAGAAGGTGAGATTGTTCAGGTCTTTGAAGTTTTGAACTTTGTTTATTTTTTCACCTTGTTTTTCCTCCCTCACTATGTTTCAACATTATATCATATCGTTGCAGGAGAAGATGAGGATGGGAACAATGGAAAGTATGAAGTTCTTATTATCTTCAAGGTACATAAGAGATCTTGCAACATTGGTGGTTGCTTATGGGATCAGTATAAACCTCGTTGAAGTTACATGGAAATCCAAGCTCAA
>JAUPMG010000006.1:12932639-12959708 GCA_031762675.1 Pachysandra terminalis | reverse complement strand
GGTGCTATACAGAACATATTCAGCAAGAGTGCCAAGTACAGCTTATTTGATCCCTGTAAAGAGATGGCTTACATTCCTTTGGATGAAGAAACAAAGGTATGCTTATCTATCTTATGTTTTCTACCTAAAACTTTTCTAACAAAATGGAAATCAAGGCCTAGTTTCAAATAACTTTGGTCACAAGAGGCATGCATTAAAACCAAATAGGTATTGTAAGCAAAGCCCAAAAGCTCTAGATCTTGTTTAAAATTGGAAGTGGCACTGTTACTCTATCCCGCTATTAAATTGATAGGATTTTGGTGCTTTTGCAGGTCAAAGGAAAGGCAGCAATTGATGTGGTATGCAATCCTTTAGGGAAATCAGGAGGTGCCTTGATTCAACAATTTCTCATATTAACCTGTGGTTCCCTTTCAAATTCTACACCCTACCTTGGAGCGATATTGCTGGTTATTGTTCTGGCTTGGTTGGCTGCTGCCAGATCATTGGACCGCCAATTCACCCCAATGGCAAAGAAGGACCTCAAGGATAAACTTCTTGAAGGTAAGATTTCTGCCATAAACTCGAGGCTTGCAGGAAAGCTCGAGCCCAAGCAGGGCATCACATACCGCTTCGTCAGTACCTTGAATCCAATGGGATTCATTGAAGGAAAATATGTTCCATTGGTTGAAGACGTCTCTTCTAGTGGTGGACTCGAACATCTCACTGTAAGAAAACTTGACAAAAAGGATCAGGTCGAGCAACTAGTAGTTGCTGCTGTGAAGCAAACACCTGATCATGAAGTCGAGGAGAAGGACAAGAACCAAAATGACGATATAACATCCGAGGAGAATGGAGCACCCAATAAGCCTCAGTGAATCATGTATGTAAGGACTGTGGGTTCCCATGGAACAATCTCTGAGAAGTCTTATTATCAGGAATATGTTTTCAGATTCCCAACATTTGTAGAAAAGAGGGTTCCCTGTTCTTGTACTTTGAATGGGGAGCGAGGAGAAGTGGGGCACTGATGGTGATAGTCAGATGATGCTAATGATAGCCATGATTATGATGTTGATGACAACCTATGATGGCTATTTTTGATTATGTAAATGCTGAGATTAGCAGAAAATGCTGGAAACCACAGGTACGTGTTATCTGAATAAAGAAAATAAAAAAGCTACAAAATTAAGGTATGAAATAAATTTACAGTACCTCCTAGCTTTAGCTGAAATAAATTTGCTTCTCTTCTAATTCTCAGTTTTGGCCTTCAGTATTGTGAATTATTTGAGTTCATGATCAGATTGTGAATTCTTTGAGTTGAATGAGATCTGCAGATCCTGAATATCGACATGAACTCAAGAATGATAACATGTTTCTACTGCTGTACATATGATAATATGTTTGGAATTTATGATAAAATAATATAAATAAAAAATAAATCTTTAACAGCATAGTTGATCGGTCATGTACAAATTACTAAAAATGTATGATATGCTAGAATAAAATATTTTTCAGACAGATAACCCAACAAATTATTGAACAAGTATAGTGGTCATTTTTTTATTTTTTTTACTAAACCATTGTCTTGAAAATGAAATACAGATTGATTTGAGGTTGTATACTGAACTTTATCAGCCACAAAGTAGGCCATTAGTCTTTTCACTTGCATCAAACCCTCTTTCAACATATATAGGATACGATGATTCAAGGGTGCAGAGGGCATGGGAACAGAAACAATTTTAAGGCTTGCTTGAAAGACAGGTTTATGGTAAGAGGGAAGTAATGTCTGGAGTTAAAAGAAAAGGCATTCCAAGGTGATCAGTAATGTGGTTTTTTTTTTTCTGCTTCTTGATAATACATGCAGACCCAAACAAAGTTTAAGCTTAAACTTTCTTCTGGCTAACATGCTATGCGGATGCTTCAGTTGGGTATTTTATTTCTTGTGTTAATCAAACCTGTGAAATTCTGAAAGTGGACTTTGACTTTGGTAGCTCTCTGTCTGTGTTTTAAGTTAATTTAGTTCATTTAAGCCTGATCTATGCATGTGATCAGCCACATCTTTGCTTTTGTTATGGGGTTGACCTAGCACCTATTAGTTTGGACATGGGAGAACTTGGTTATACTTTCATACCCTTCCTGCTGTTACTGTGATTACAGTTATTGTATGATGCACGCTGTTTTCTTGCTCTACACCAGTATTGTTTTACTGTTTATACCATTCTCTGAATGCTCATTGAGTCATGGGTTGTGTCTTGAAGCCTGTGTGTTAACAAACTATATTTTTAATGAATTCAACAGATTTAACATGATATATTGATATGTGCTGAGAACAATCACCTTACACCATGAGTCTAGACTAGGGGTGGCAATGAGCCGAGTGATCAGTTTTTTGGGTTGGGCTCGGATTTATATTAGCCCGGTCTGGCCCGACATTACTGAATAATATATAATTTTTACTCAAGTACATCATCATATTGTGGCTGTAGCTTAGTTGTGAGAAGACAACATTCTGCTCGTGCAAGGTTTTTATTCTCGGGATCTTGGATCAGACCAGTCCGAGCCGATCCCGATCCAAGTTTTGGATCGTCCTTCAAAAAAAAAAAAAATTTGGATCGGCCAATCCGAATCGGTATCCCTCGGATCGGTCCGATCCAATGCCAATTGAAAAAAGAAATTGGATCGGCCAATCTTTATCGGTATCGGTTGGATCGGTCCAATCCAAAGCGACTTGATACAATAGTTTGTATCGTGGCTTGGGATCGGACCGGTCCTGGACCGATCCTTGAAACCATAGCTCGTGGAGGCTTGGGTTCGATTCCATTGCAACAACTAAAATAGTGATATTTTTGTCCTATTTGGACAAACATTACCGGATTCGGACCTGACAATTTAAACTATGGGTGGACTTAGGTAAACAGTGTTAAGCTCGGGCTGGGCTTGGGCCGACGAACTCTTATATGTAGATTGTGACCCGGCCCGAGTCCGGCCCGTTGCCACCCCTAGTCTAGGCTCGTAGACCAACATTGATAAAAACCAATCTTGCAGGGAGCTTTGATACTCTGAAATTTGTGGAACTCACCACTTATCTCTGGGGAAATGCTACTCATAGTTTGAAGAAATTGTGTATCAGACTACTTCCAGCCTCTTCAAACCGAAGGATTGGAAGTTTGGTCAAACGCCATTCACCTTTTAAGGACCTTGCTGTTGTTACTGTCTTGTTGGAAGCTGAGATGAAACGCAAGATACTTAAAACTAAGAACAGGTCTCCTCTCAAACTCCAGTGTTAGAATGAAGAATGCTGTGCTGCACCTTTTGTCTTTGATAGACAGTAAGGGAGATAGATGGTGTAAAAATAAAAATTTCAAAATTTTTTTTTCTTGGCATGAAAATGAAATTATTTATTATTATTATTATTATTTATTTTTTTTGTGCCTAGTTAAAAATAAAAATTTCAAAAAAAAAATGCATAAAAATAAAATGAATTTTTTTTTTTACATTTGGCCATGTATACAGTTTCAAACACAAAATAGTGATACGGGACCATCTCCTGCCTAACAATAAACCGAGATTTCCCTCTTTATCGTTTTGTATGGTCAAGAATCTCACATCGTCAAACCGCGTAGTCCCCAACGAGAAGCAGCAGAAAATATGATTAGAAAACAAAAATTATAAGATATTATATGCTTTTTTTTAAAAAAAGAAAAAAGGAAGAACTAGAGTAGTGAGACTTACCAGAGCTAGAATGACAACGGTGTCACACAATTCACCCACGTTACCAATTTCTGTAATAGTTATACCCTCTCTTGGCCACTTGTCCTTATAAGTCCATAACCTTCTGGTGTGACAGAGCACAAATTACGTTCCTTTTTTTTTTCCCATCGTGCCCTTGCATTGAAGTGTTCAAAAGTCGCTAAAAGCGCTCCCTTCACCAACCTTTACTCCGCAGCTCCCGCGCCATTTCATATTCGAAAAATCAAACCTTGGGGGCCCACCCAATCACTCTCCATTGGAGGTAGTGGGCCCATCACTCACCTGGAGAAATCTCCCTTTTTCTTTTCTGGTTTTTCGGTAAATAACGAGGGAAACGTAACGGAACTGCAACGAGATTAGCGGAAACCTAGGGCCGATCCGTGTCGTGGACGGTGGACCACTGTGTCGTCGGAGCTCCTTTTTAATCCAAGGACTCTTTAGGACGTGAACATATTTCTTAATCACCTATGTATCCTTTTTTTTAATTAAGAAGATGCTCAGTAGCTCCTTGCTCTTAAATGTTATAATAAGCAAAGCTAGTAATATATTCTTCTCTAATGATTCTCTGCTGCATTTTCCCTCTACAGGGAAATTATGAATCATAATTTTTCCAAACCACAAACTCTTCATGAATTTGCAATTTGGAGCAATACAAATCAGTACAAGCCATGATTCCTTTTTGCTTTGCTTAAAGGAAATATATATATATATATATATATATGTACATATATTTACTTTTTGTCATGAAATTATAGTGAATTATTGTTCACCTCCACATTCGATCGAGAAAATCCACTCTCGGTCGCCGGTCGTGATCACGTGGTAAAATCTGGCCCATTGGTCACATTTGTGAAAATATGGATGCAAATAATTATTTATTGAAATTACTATATGAGGGAGTATATATATACATTATATTATATATTTGTTTATGATTCAAATCTCAAACACCTTTTTGTTTCTCATTGCATTCTAAAATGTAATATATGAAATGTAATAAATTGCATTATAGTATAATATGCCTCTTTTATCTTCCAAAAATCAAAATTTCCTTCCAATACTAGCTAAGCACTAGACAAAAATAACTGGGTTTTAAGGGGTGCATCAGTCTTTTTTGAAGATGCTGTAAAATATAATAATAAATGAGAGACAAAATGATTCTTTCTTTTTTTTTTTTACAACTAATTAATGTTTTTATATTACAGTGTTTTTTTATTATAAATCTATTATTTGTTTGCAGCAAACATATATCCATTAAAAAAAGCTCCCAATGATCTTTCTAATGATATTTAATATTACTAATTTTCCACTTAAACAAGTAAATTTCGTCAAAACATATTAAGCACTTCATGATGAAGCTCTTATAGACCTAATTTAGCGAACATTATGACGCGTTTAAATCCCGTAACTGATTAATGGCAATCCCCCCAAATTCCAGATTTTCATAGAAAAAATTGCCCCAATAGCCTTATATTCTCTAATACACATTCTTATGCCAATGCAAATATAAATTAACATTAATAGAATACATTTTTTTCTCTCTTTCCTTGTTTTCTCTATCATTTTTTTCCAAGCATCTAAAGAATAGCTTGGAAATTAATGAAGACCGGTTTGGAAAACATGACTAGAATGCTTGAATTGAAAGCATCAAATTGTAGGCAATCTATGTCTGGGGTTTGTCCATTTCAAATAGTTGATTCAAGTATAATCTACAACCATAAATAAATTAGAATTTTCCTTGAACCCTTTATGATCTCTTGCTTCAAACGCACAACAAATTTGCATGATCTTGACCCAGTTCACCCTTATACAATATACATGAGATTTGTGAAAGAGACCTTGTATCATATATCAATTAAAATTACAATTAGGTTATAGTCTTTTTCACCCTTATACTAGTCTTTTAGTCTTTCTGTTGAAATTTTCTAAGTTTAAGAGGCCTAAGATTAGGCCTACCAACCCCACTCTTCAATGTAAAGAAAAAGTAAAACATGGTGTCTTAGGTTGACCTAGTTGGTGTGGGGGTAATTTTAGAATTGTTGTCACCTTTTTTTCTTTATGACCTGGAATCCTAATTGTACTTAGTATGACTGGGTAAAACCCCGGAAACCTATAACTACTACCTTTTTTTCTTTATGACATGGAATCCTAGTTGTACTTAGTATGACTAGGTAAAACCCCGGAAACCTACAACTACCTGCAAATCATAGGTAGGGCTGTCAACGAATCAGATTTGGATCGGATTGGAGCATATCCAAGTTGGATTGATTAAACCTAACCGAATCCGATTAGTTTCGGATCAGAATTTTTGGTAAACCTATTTTATATTTATAAGAAAATAGATAAAAAGAAATATACTTTGATATACATTTAATTTTTTTAAAAGAAAGCTTAATTAATGACTTATTTTTAATTATGTTTTTGATACTTGTAGTCAACAATATTCCATATGCATACATATGTAAATCTGTAATATACATCTTATATATTTATATATGCACACACAAATGGAATAAGATTAGACTCCTATAGAATTGAAGCAACCTACATCTGAATTTAATCTGATTAAAACCGGATCGAATCGGATCATATCTTATCGGATTATCAGATAAAAAATTCCTTAATAAATTCACTTTTTTTGGATTGAAACCGGATCGAACTCGGTCCATTGACAACCCTAGTCACTAATAGGTATCATGTTAGCTCAGGGACTTGAGGCGCAAGGCTCTTGCTGAGCAAAATGTTCTTATCTTCTTACAAGGTTACTTGTCAAAGTTTCAAACAACTAATTAAAATGAGTGTACAAGTCTTTTTTTCTTCTTCTTCTTCCTTTTAAAAAATAAAAAAATAAAGTTTACAAGTGATTTATCTCTTATAACGTGTTGTATTTGCATTAGGTAAATTGGCAAATTGTTTTAATTATTAGATAAGACATGTATACCCCTGTCCATTAATTAAATTCAAACATTGAATAAGAGGGAACCAGCCGACTCCATAATTACAATTAGGCACACATTTTGGATCACATGATCAACCACTAAATTATGTCATCAACCATTATACTTTGACTTTATGAGATATTATAACCACTATGATCTCTTTCTCTCTCTCTCTCTACATTTTTTACAGGTCACCGTACACCTGGTACAAAGCCAATAACACATGCACCCATCTACTTGTCATCCTAAGCCTCTAAAGACTGCGGCTACAAAGGGCACCTGCTAAGCGTAAAGGTAACTTAAGCGACACACAGCGTCTCAATTGAAGACAAATTGTCGAGAAAGTTCCCATTAGCATGGACACTATGTTTGTTTGATACATTTGTATCATTTTCAATCTCATATTGTACTTCATCAATTAAGAGAAAATAGGGTATGAAAGTAATTGTACTAAGTGAAGTCTAAGTCATGCAATGGTACTTATGTTGATTCCTTTGAAGGAGAGAATTAGAAAGATAACTTATTTCCTACCATGTGAAACTTATTTACCGGTCCGAGTGGAAGGGGCTCGGGCCGCTTAAGCAAGTGGTCTCGGTTTCGAGTCCTTGTGGATACAACAAACCTTGTTGAGAGAGGTCCCCGCTTCGGCGCCCTACAGTACCTCGGAGGATTAGTCCTGGGCAAAAGCCTAGGGACACCTTGGGAGACCAAAAAAAAAAAGAAACTTATTTATCTATTATATCAAAATATGTTGAATTTGATATCTTCAAATTTATATACCAGTCTTTAATAAAATTTGATTCATTAAAAGCTTTCATCAATATCTTGTTAATAATATGGTGCATCTTGTGCACACTACAACCATATTTTTGTTCTATTAATATTTAGATCAAAACTAATGTACCATTGCCACATTACAACCATATGTTTGCTCTATTAATATTTAGATAAAAACTAATGTACCATTGTCATTTAAGTTCAACAGCAGAAAATTTTATAAATCAGGAGATCAATCTATACTACTAAGGAAGAGAGGAGGGCCCATTGGAAAGCATGACAAAAATAAAACTATATTTTCAAAATCACCCTATAATACAAAATATCTATCTATACTATTAAGGGAGATGGCTCATTGAAAAGTGTATTAAAAAAAATTATTTTTTTCAAATTCATCCTCACAATACAAAATATTGTCAAATACTTTTAAGAATAATTGTATCTTTTCATATTTTATAAAAGATAATGAGTTAGAACAATTTTGACATGAAAGAACTCTAATTTTGGGATTTTTAATTATTGAAAACTCTTTTCCACCCCTTTTCAGATAAATGGCGTGACCTTTGTTTTTTCCTATCAACGTGCAGGACTGCACCTGCCACCCTCTAGCATATATTAATGCCTAACATTGAATGGAGCATGTTAGAGATGATACTAGGTCGGGTTTTGTACGAGGTTTTGACAAATTACGTCCTTGCAAGTTAATCCCATTTTAAGGGTGTACAAATAGGCCACGCATGCTGACTCAACACAGTAAGGATCGTGCCTTTCTATACTGTGCCGTGCCTAATTTCAGACTCTCTATGCTTGACACCACACGAAGCATGATCATTTTCGTGTTGTGTCAGGCCAAGCTCATGCTTTAGCCTTTAATATGACCAAAATTGAATCGTGCCCCTTGCCCAATCATACTCGGATTGTGTCGTGGGCCATGAACCCAAGTCTGTTATAGCACTATAAAACTTATCGTGCTGTACCGTATCGCATCTCGGCATGGACCAAATCGTGCCACCCCATTTGTACACCACTACACCTAACCCCATTTTGAAGACAAGGTAAAGGCCAAATGGGGGGTATGTTGTAACAAATTTTTGTGTATATATATATATATATATTTTTTAATGTTAAATCAGATAATTATTATTTTTTTTTAATGTTAAATCAGATAATTTTTCCTGCGCGATTTCCTCTTTTTATTATCAAGAAAAGATTAAGGGTTAAATAAGTAATTTAAAATATTAAGAGAAGCATAAAATATAAGAAATTAACGAGAGAGAGGAGAGGAAGAGACAGAGAGACTGTTTTTAACTTCTTATTAACTTCCCTCACAGACCAAGACAGGGAGGGTCGGAGGCAGAAAAGAAACAGAGGAGAGGTCCCCACGTCTCATCTCTCGATCACGATGTGCCGCGTGGAACATCATCGGACATGGATCCCACGGTGACGTGGCGGAGAAGTTCAGAGGAGATATAGAAAGCGCGAAACAAGACGCGGAGAGGCCGTCCGAAAACGGGCAGAGATAGAAGCTCTTCTTTCTTCGCCTTTCTTTCTCAACCGAAGTTGCGTATTCTCAGCAGTTCTTTTTAGGGCAAAAAAGTAAAAAAAAGGAAAAAAAATTCAGCTGAACAGAAGAGAAAGAAAGCAGCAGCCAAAGATCAAGAACAAAAACCAGAAAGAAAGATATATATATATATATTTTTTTTTTTCCAGATCTTGCTGCTTCAATCCTCGATCGAACTTTCACATCGATCTATCAGTTGAACCGATCATCTTGTTCATCTAGTTTTCCGATCAGGATTGATCAATATATATATTTTTTTCTGGATTTTATTTTATTTTTTGGGTGGAGTTCTCGTGAGACTGTAGATCCTTCTAGTTCGTCATAGAAGGTTCCGATCTAGGTTGGATGGACTACCGGAGAAGAAGCTTCTTTAGATGACAAATGTTTCAATCTTCTCGGAAAACGATGAAATGGGTTACATTGCTTAAGGAAATCAAAGAAAAGGTCGGTTTATCTCAATCACCTTCTTCATCGTCGTCGTCGTCTTCTACAGGCGGAGAAAATGCTCCTGCGAAACATGACCTCGCCTCGTCTCCTTCGAGGTTCGATTTTCATTATCCTCTTTTTTTTTTTTTTTTTTTTTAAATTTATATATCCGTATTTATGTAAAGATGTTAGGTTGAACTTCTTGACAAATTTGTTTCCTGAATCTATATTGCCGCTCGCGTTGAGATCTAATTTTACTGCTTTAATTGCCGCTCTCTATTCGTTCTTCAGAATTTGAAATGGTGATAAAGAAATTGCAAGTTTTTATATTTTGATCATAATTAGTGGAAAACTTAATGTGATGTGACCTGATGTCCTTGACATAAATTTTTATTACTAGAATTGAAGGAAAAGGGGGTGTTATTACCTTGTTTATATGTTACTTGAGAATTGAGATTGAATTCTATTAGGCCTTGTCACAAGGTTCTTTTAGTTTAAGAATAGAAATATAGAGTAGTGATCAAAGATAGGATATAGGCCTAATCTGTACGTGCTCGATGTCCTTGAGTTGATGAGATTTTATTCTTTTTTCTTCACAAGAGAACATCTATTTAGAGTTGGATGAAACACTTAGTTTTTTTTAGATCGATAACAAAGATATGATATTAATCAAAAGAGGCAAGCATATACATGATTCCAAGAGGAATCAAAAGCAAAAGAAAACAAAATTAGCAGAATAAACTGCCGCAAAAGAGCTGGCAAGGCATCCTCCCACCACTAGTTAACATCCTCCCCTAGCATCTCAAGGTTGGGAATCCTAAAAAAGAATTCCTCTCTACCCACACCCCTCCTCGCCAAAGAATCAGCCACACTATTCGCCGATCTAGGGACATGTGTAAACGCTTAATTGGAATGCTGGCATTCTGTAGTCTCAGGGTCGACCCTATGGCACATTGTTGAATCATTGGCTACTAGTCATATTTGAATATCCATCAAATATTTGATGGAGCCACTTTGCTTGTAAAGTATCAAAGCTATTCAAATAGAGTTTCACGCTTTCTCATATCGAACGTGACTGGGGCTCCTTTTATGTGAGCATTTCATCATTGATTTTGCCAACTTCTTAACTGTATCATGAAGGACATGATAGACCGAGCAAAACAACCTGCAACCGCCTCCTTCAATTATGTCTCTTAAGTCGAACTTTATAATCTACGATTAGTGTAGCGGCTTAACTCTTTAGGCCAATACGAGATATAGCTGGAAATATGAAATTTTTTTGAGAAGGGTTCCATGAATACTCATACTGACATAATGTTTTTACATGACCATAAAAACTGAATGCTTTCTTCTCTTGGATTCTTCCTTGGAATTTTATCTATCAATATTTTTTTCCTTCATGTACACTTCTTGTATCATGATGCTGAAAACTGCATGCTACATCTTCATTTATTTTATTATTTATTTATTTAGTGGGACTCAAAATCATGGAGACATTCTTATAGGCCCTTAGTGTTTGCGTGCGTGTGGATGGACAACATATAAGAGCTTTGATTGAGAGCAAGTTGGGGCTCTCTCTTAATCCTTTTGTTGGAGTATGAGGAAGCAAAGAAATTTCTGAATTTTGGAGCAAATATAAAAGTAATCCTAAATATTTGAAGAAATTACATGTAAGGTTAATTTATGGTGGTGGTTCTTATAATGGTTGTTGTTAGATTTTCCAACTTGGCTATAGACAGCATCTTGTTCTTAGTTATGTGGCCATCAAGATAGTTGTTTCTTTTTCCCTAAAAAAAGAGAGAGAAATTAAGGGAGGAACACTAGTGGAAAGTAGGAAATTGAAAAAAATGACAGCCCTTAAAGATGAAGGACAAAAAGCTATAATATGAGGTATCCTCTACATCAAGCATATGAACTCTGCCCCCTTTATGAAGAGAGTGTCCATTTGATTAGCTTTTAGCATATGAGAAAATGTGATGTATAGGAATAACCCTTAAAGATGATGGAAGTGGTGAAAGCAAGCTACACAAGGAGGTTAAGCTCATTTCAGCAAATTTCTTTCTTAAGATTATTTAGATTATCATTAGACTTGGCCCTTGGATGAAAAGGATATTTGTGAAGAATGTCAACATTTAATGAATGATGCGTAGAACATCCATGCCCCCTTCTTTCAAAAACACCTGTGTAATATTGCTCAAGTTCGTTGTAAATCAAATTGAAATTGACTAATTCCTTTTCTGATAACCTGTATTGATGAGCATAGAATGGAAATTGATAAATCCTTTTCTGATAGATGGAGATTGTGTGGTGGAAATTTATTAAGAAGATTACTGTATGGTTTTCCATTTGATTCAGTGACTTTATGATAATTATGTCAAAATTTGAGAAAGTTTCTATGATATTTTGTAAATTTATACTTTTTTTTTTTTTAAACTTTCTCTGGTTTTTAGGAAACATCACATAAAAGACGGAATACAATGGGATCCCGTTTAGCTTCCCTCTGAAAAACGGAAATTTCAAGGGAAAATTGGGAAGTATCTGACATCTAATATCATAACCATGGGAGTTCTTATTTGAATTCGAGAATTCACAGGGATCATGCTTTCTGCTCTATTCAGTGGCTTTATGATAATTATGTCGAAATTTGAGAAAGTTTTTATGATATTTTGTAAATTTTTTACTTTTTATTTTTTTATTTTTTATTTTTTTAACTTTCTCTGGTTTTTAGGAAACATCACATAAAAGACGGAATACAATGGGATCCCGTTTAGCTTCCCTCTGAAAAAGGAAATATGGGAAGTATCTAATATCATAACCATGGGAGTTCTTATTTGAATTCGAGAATTCACAGAGATCATGTTTCTGTTGTGTTATTGCTTTCTGCTCTATTGAATATTGGAGATGATAAAATGCTATTCTCACTGTTGCCATGCCATGTTCATATCATTTTTGCGGTCTATCATACGATGCATTTGTGTTCTATATCTTTGTTGTGGATTTAAAATTGGGTCTGAAAAGGAGTGCTCTACCTTCTGTCTGCTTTGTGAAATCATTTTCAACTTTCTTTGTCCTGATATTGGTCTTCCTGCTATTGTCTAGCATATTTCTTGAAAATCAAAGTAAATTACTTTATTGTTTTGATTGCCTCTGTAAGTTGCTTGAATTTGCTCATCTTGAATCCTAATATCTCACTTATACATATGGGTTACCATATTTAGCCATTCCATTAGACAATTATATGCTGCTTTTGCAAAAGCAGGGACAAACATGAACTGGAGTTGGACTTCAAGAGATTTTGGGAAGAGTTCCGCTCATCCAGCTCCGAAAAGGTCTTTTTTCATGTCATGTTGTTGATTACTATTAGTCTTTTACTGCCATTATATTCTCTATTTTGCTCTTTAGGTTCCTCCCTCACAGGTGACTAATGGCTTTTCAATCTTCCATGCAGGAGAAAGAAATGGCCTTGAACATGGCTGTAGATGTATTCTGTAGACTAGTGAGGCAGCAATCTAATGTAGTTCAATTAGTAACCATGTAAGGATCCGATTCATTTTATTTTATTTTATTTTTAAGAAATGGCCTTGAACATGGTTGTAGATTTTTTCTATATAGAGTGGATACAATTCATCCCTTTACATTACCTGTTTGACTCACCCTTTACTTTGTTAACAAAATATTCATTAAAAAATATATGTAGCTATTATTTAGGACTCTATTCTCCAATTCTTCATAAAATATAGATTGTTTGCTGACCTGCCGTGAGAAAGAAAAAAGTAATAATTTCCCAGGATTCAGTACCACATACATAGGAGTTATCAACACTTACAGAAGTTTTATTTCCTTTTGAATTTTCTTGTGATATTTGATGAGCACACCTTCAGTTTCAACCATTTGGTGTCCTTATTACTTAAGTCATTCTTTTTTCTAAATCTGAATTCTTGAAGCTGAAAGTAGGTATGACACAAATGCATGATTTCTTCACTTTTCAGTAGAAATTTAAACTTAAGCTTTTAACTGCGTGAAACGTGGACTCTAAAGCAACATGTAGATTAAACTGGAATATATTGTGAAAGTATTCTCATTCATATCATGCAACATGCTAACTTGACAGAAATGGATGTGAAAATTGCTTTTGCAGCATTGTAGTTGCTTGATTCTCTCAATGTGTACAAACTGATATTCATATATTCCAAGTTGCCAGCTATTATTCTGTTTGCACCTCTGTTAGATTGTCAATATCTACTGTGAATTTGGTAACCATGTAATTTTCAGAAAAAAAAAAGAAAGAAAAAACTTTAATCATGTAACTTCCTTGCAATACCTAATAGCTGCATGGAATATGGAAAAAGTAACCATCTCTCTCTCTCTCTCTCTCTCTCCTCCTCCTTTCTCTCATGATCACAGGAGGTCCTGGAGAAGTGAAATTGTATACACCACTCTTGTAGTCTTGCAGTTCTCAGAAAGAAATCTTGAATAATAGTTTGGAACTTGTGGTCTCTACCTTTTACCAACAGAAATTCATTGAACTCATAACAAAAATTGAAATAAAAAAAGAAAACAATTTTTCCATACATGTTGAAAGAGTATAACAATTGTTGATGATACTAGGACCATTTAATATACTTTAAATATGCTAGGGTCTTCCATTTCATGGATTGGCACATTGCTTGGCAGATCATATGGCTAATTGTAACTTTGAGCTTGGGTCCAGTTTACTTTTAGATGTCACCTTTCTGACTATTGTGTTCATCAGGGTGCCTTAAGGTCACTGGTAGGGTGATTTTACTTGACAATATCAATCTGAAGTTATTCTACCCACGGTTAAAGAAAATTTGGGTCCAGTTTACTTTTAGACTTTTCCTTTCTGACTATTGTGTTCATCAGGCTGCCTTAAGATCACCGTAGTAGGGAGATTTTACTATGACAATATCAATCTGAAGTTATTCTGCTCGCAGTTGAAGAAAATTTGGATTTTTTCTGCAATTTCTAATAAGTTTTAAACAATTCTTTTCCTGATATAAAAAAGCTTAAAACAATTTATTGCCTCTTCCTTGTAAAATCTATTTATAGAAACTGCTCTGATTTTTTTTAATACTATTGACCCATTTTGTTAACTAACACATTCTGGCTGCTCTAACTTATATATTTCTTTCAAAATGGCATAGATGTTGAGCCATGATACTGCATATAATTTTTCTTGAGGAGATCTAGTAGTGGAATCCATGTCTCATGTCTATTGCTCTTTAAATGTTATTCTCTCGTTCAAAATATTACTTCTCTTTACTTATCCAATAATAATATGATTTTTGATATTTTAATTGTTTTGTGTAATATAGCATTTAATTATATAATGAGTGACGTATAAAAAGGTCTGACTGATAGACAAAGATACTTTTATTGTTTCAAGAAGTCAAGCAACTTCAATTTTTGTTCTATTTTAGTTCTTCTTGTTTGCAATTTAAGTTAATCAACTTCTTATCCCTTGATACGATCAGGTTAGTAGAAGCACACATATTCTCGTTTGTTGTGGGAAGAGCATTTGTAACAGATATTGAGAAGCTGAAAATCAGCAGCAAGACAAGATCATTGGATGTTATGAAAGTTTTAAGGTTTTTTTCAGAAATAAAGGTGTGTCCTATAAATCTTTGGTCGGCAAAGTTTCACTTTCCTGTATGATAATGTGTTATTTGAAATAATATTCATAGATACCTCTTTTGCAGGATGACATAAGCCCTGGTTCAAATTTGTTATATGCGGTGGAAGTCCTTGTATCTGGGGTATATCTCTATAAGCTTTAGAAAATTGGAAGAGATCTCATTTGTGACATTTGGCATGTTCGAAGTTTATCTTCATGAATTTTGTCGGTTATTTCTACTTCTCTCTTACTTTTCTTTGAGGCTCTTCATTTTGGGCCTCAAAAGAGCTAATAGTTGGGATTGAAGGACTTTGATGGGATGAAGGTGGACGACTTATTTGTCAAGTGGGATGGAGATTATTCCGGGTTGTAACTTTGTAACCCTGAAACATTTTACAGTGATTTAATCGAGTTTTTTCAGTTATATGAAAAAGTGTTCTAGAAATACTGACAAAAATAATGGGTGAAATTACGGTTTGATCTGGTCATTTTTAGTTTAAATTAAGTTATTTGGTCAGTTTTTGTTTGATAAGTCTGGGATTTGAGTTGATACAGGGAAGTGACTTGAATTCAATCACGGTTTGATGATCCCTTTGAGTTTAATTGATTTTTAATGGTTTCGGTAGTTGGAATTAGACATATAAATTGGTGTTCTAAGATTAAAAAGGCAGTCTTGTTTATAATCGGTTTTAAGTCATCTATAGAATATTTAAGGTTATATTCCATTGTTTGCAATTTCAGCAGTTATGAACTAATCGGTTCCACCTGTGAGTTTAAGTTCTAGCTTAGTCAATGGTCAGCTTTAGCAAGCTATAGCATGTCTTTTGCTTGTTATTTGGGTTATGCAAGTAAAATACGAACATACTGTAGCTTTTATGGGTTTCTGAAGGTCATAATTGGTGTCCATAACTTTGATATTTCGTTATTGCATGTTTGCTGCATTGCACACTTATGAGGTGTCTTGCACTGATAATGATAGCCTGTCAGACTGATACCTTAGCATATTCAGATATATTTCTCTGTTTTTCCCCTTTGACTCTAAATTATATATATTGTTTTTGTTATTTTTATTCACAGCCAATCGATAAACAATCTCTCCTTGATTCTGGGATTCTATGTTGTCTCATCCATATTCTGAATGCTCTTCTGAATCCTGATGAGGCCAATGAACGACAGAAGGTGACCAATTCTAAAGAACCACAGTTAGTTGAAAAAGGTTACGATGAGGGTATAGGACAAGTCCGCCGGCTTGAGGTAGCTCTCAATGTCTGTTTGTTCTTCAGAAAGCTATATATTTACTTGCAAATTTTATGAGATATCTGATTTGCTTTTATATGGCAATTCTTAGGGCACAGCCTTTTTGATTTTTAAAATATTCATCTGAGTTTGTCTTGAAAAGTCTTTGTTTGCTTTTGGACACAAGTTGGTCTTTTACAGTGTTTCAAGTTTATTTATTTCTTTTTTTCTAGTGAGCTGCATCTTTGTGCTGCATTGTATTGTTTCCTTCTGAGGTGCAATGCCAAAATATCTTGTTGCATTCACTTTTTCGAACTACAGGTGAGGGATGCACTGAATTGGACTTTTAATTCATTTACTTATCGTCTTGAAAGAAGAAGTTTTCCTAGGTCTTGTCTGGTAGATGGTGAGTTCCAAGTGCATAACCTTCACCACCCCAGCGGCTATTTTGTGGTCGGTTTGGATTGAGAGGAATTGCAGGATTTTTGTAGGGAAGGAAGCATCGGTTCAGAAGGTTGCTGATTCTGCCCTATCCCTAGCTTTCTTTTGGGCGTCCACTCATAAGGAGTTTGAGGGAATGAAATATGAGGATTTTAATCTACAATGGGGTCTTGGGTGGGATGGCTGAGATTTACAGATTTTGTAGTAATTTTCATACTGTAAATTTGTATAGCTTACTTTATTATTGATATATGTCATACATTTACCGATCAAAAAAAAAAGATTAGATGCGTATAGCTTGGAAAATTAATTTAACAGTTGCTGGGATCTAAGTGCCTAAGCTTTTTTAAGGAATAACAGTGAATACTTATTTGAAACCTAAGCCTAGGGTGTAAGCATAAAACTGTATGTACACAGTCATCTCATTTCTTGATTGTAACATTTTTCAATTATAGATATACTCCATGTTCTTTTGATTGGATGGCTTTATCTCGATATATTTGTAGTTTGTTTGCTATAATTCTTGGAAACATAGCTTTAAATTTCAATTTCATAGGAAATTGCGCACCTTTGGCATAAACAAATTTCGCTATTTTGCAATGCAACAGCAACAAAAGCATAAAGAAAATGCCTAATTCCAACTGGTTGGGGTCAGCAACATGAATCCTGTCCTGCCCCTCCATCCCAATATGTCAAAAACCATATCTCCATTCAGATATGAGTATCAAAAAGCTTTCAGATTGACTCCATCCAGGTTCTCTTTGTTCTTCCTCTCTCCCTCTTAGATCCTTCCCTCACACCTTCTCACAGCTACCTCGCTAGATTTTGCTATTTCGTGATATTTCCTGTAAAATTTTATTAAAAAATTCAAGATAAGGAAAATATCAATATAATTTTTTTGTTGTCCTTTGGAAAAGGAAATTTTGAGGACTTCACTAAATTTTGGGGTAATTTAAAATCTTGCTCGAAAATAAGCAAGCTTGCAAAATGATGTGAAACACTACAAACCGGTAAAGTGTAGTTGTAATTTTAGAAAGTATTGATCTTTTAAATTTTTTTTTATGGGAAAGATTTTGCTGTTGGGCTCAGGTGGTTTAGTTACCTGGCTAGGCATTTTTTTGCCACTTGGAAGGTTGAAGTGGCTAATCCAGGCCATTCATCTGATAGACGATCCTCCAGATAGGCCATGTCGACATCCTAATACGGGCCATTCATCTGATAGAAGATCCTCCAGATAGGCCATGTCAACATCCTATATCTGTATGTTTTAGATTTTTTACCATGAGTCACGGTTAGGATGATGTGAAAACCTGAATGACCTGTTGTGAGACTGGTAGTTTTCTTCAATTCCGACTTAAAATTACAGTATCTATTACATTGAATTTTCATCCTTTTGACTGGTGAACATACTTTGTTTTGACACGGGCATTAACATAGTGCTGGATTGTATGTACACTGTCCAGCGTACAAGTTGGTTAACATTTGTGGTTTTTCTGTATGAATTTTTCCACCCTTTTCAAATGCTTGTGCCCTGGCTAAACATACCCATTTTCTGCAATGAATATTTCTCTACATTGTCAAAAGAAGCATATCATTTCACTTGTTGACCAGGTACTTCATTGAAAATGCTTTTTGTGTGTTTATATTGATTTGGAAGCAACCTATAGCACTGATTCTTGTTGTACCATTATTGAGCAATTTAGCTAAGCAGTATGCAGGTATCAGTTTTAGTTCATTCCATGAAAAACGACTTTGTGCCTGACCAATTATTCATGTTTGATAGTTCAATTCTGATTTTGAGGTACTTGTTGCAATGTTTTGTTAATGCAGGTCGAGGGAAGTATTGTGCATATTATGAAAGCATTGGCAAGCCATCCTTCAGCTGCACAGAGTTTGATTGAGGATGATTCATTTGAGTTGCTCTTTCAAATGGTTGCCACTGGGTCTTTAACCGTTTTCTCTCGATTTAGGGAAGGCCTTGTTCCTTTACACACCATTCAGCTTCATCGGCACGCCATGCAGGTAGATATGTTGTTAGTATATGTGTGTGTATGTGTACACACACACACACACACACACACATATATATGTCAGTTAAATCTGTAGATTCTGTACAAATCCCCCCACACCAACACACACACCAAAAAAAAAGAAGGAAGAAGGAGGAATGAGCTCAGCTTCTTTTGTTAAATGAATAGGTATTTTATTCGGTATGTTTTAATTATTATTTCAGATCATTGGTCTTCTTCTGGTCAATGACAATGGAAGCACGGCGAAGTACATACGCAAACATCATTTGGTATGTGATTTCATGACTTACCATCACTGCTGGTACCTTCTTTCTTGAATCACATTTTCTATTTCATCTTATAGAGGCTTATACCACAGATGTAAAAGTAAATGAAATTATAATTATGACAAGTTTGGTGGTGCAATCTTGCTGTCCTGCCTTCTCTTAGCATGTTCAGCTATATTGCTGCAATCATAGTGTTTAATCTCGGATCCAACTTGGGGATCGTCTCGCTCCGATCCTGAGTTGGATCGCCGATCCAACTCATTTTTTTTTTCAAAAACCCAACTCGGACGATCCGAGATGGATCAGACGATCCGACTCATCGATTCCAAGTTGGATCGCCCGATCCGTATCGGGATTGGACCGAGTCATTATATTTGGCATTAATTTAGGATCGGTTTCAACTCGGGGATCTTCTCGGTCCGATCCTTTACACTATGGCTGCAATCACATGAATCTAACAATTTTGCTTTATTAGTTCTACCAAGTTCCTTTTGGTTTGTGCTAATCATCATATTTTTGGCTTTATATTTCTTCTCTAGATTGCCCATCAAATGAATGAATTTCTGTTGGTTTATCTTTTTATTTAGCAACAAAAACGTCTATTTCTCAATCTAGACAAAACATGAATGACGAAAAAAATAAAGTAAAGGGAATTAAACAGTAGCTGTAAACAGTAACCTTAACAGTAAAAGTTATTTTTAAATTGAATTGCGATTGTTCTAGTCAGGTTGAATGTGTAACAGTGAAGTTATTATTAGCCATAATCAGATTAGGAGTCATTATCCATACTGGTTACCTAATTTAAATTTCTTGTTTAATATTTCAAGATAGAGTTTAGGTTCTATTGGAAATGCAATTAGTTTTATGAGTTATTATGGGATTTAAAGTATTGTTAGACCAAAATTTGGGGTTATTTGTTTGAGTTTTTAGTTGAATTAGGAAGCGAATTAGAGGTCTATAAGGGGAATACAGGAAAACCTACTGCATGGACTTGATTACTGCAGAATTAAGTTTCCTTCTAGAAATTTCCAGCATCCCTCTATCTGTTTTCCTAGCATTAAACTTTGATTTGAGTTTTGTTCTACACTGGTGCTTTCTGGTTTGTTTTAGACTACGAAATGGATTTGTCAGATCAGTTTTTAACCAAGTGTTCCTACCTTATTTCCTTCACATGATTTTGGTCATTTTCTCTTTTCAGGCAACTTTCACCATTTTTTTGCATGTAATGTTGAATATGTTTAGGGGGTAATAGGTTATTGTTTATTTTTATTTTTTACTATATCATTAGTTTGGGAAAACATCTGTTGTTCCAGGCTTCTAGTGCCATTTAAGGGGGATCGAGGTTTTGGGGAAGATGATATACCGGAGTTTGAGTCACGGAGTTTTTTTTTTTCCTTTTTATATGTAGGGGTAAAAGAAACTCACATATATCAAGAATAAATCCTCAAGTTTCTTAGACATTGTTGAGACGGTTAAGTTGTTGGTAGCACATTGGGTTTCCATCATGCATTTCAGTCAAAAATAAACTTATCAGTAAGGAAGAATGGAGAGACCGAAAAAAGAACTCAAGAATCGAGCCTATCTGAAAAACGACAATCTGGAAGAGGGCTTCAACGGTGGTCGTGGAAGAGGGCTTCAACCGTGGTCGTGGAAGAGGAAGGAATAGTATATTCTCTATTGGGAACCCAAGACCTTTAGGGATGGGAGATAGTATTCACATGTATTTTGGACCTATTGGGGAGGGCCAACAGGTCCAAATCATAAATGCTATAAATGGCATAACCAATTCATCATTTTTGGTTATAAATGGCGTAATCATAAATGTAGTCAAATCTGAGGTGTTGGAGGTCTTTACTGAGTTCTTTGAGACTGTGATTATAAATGGTATAACCAATGCATCGTTTTTGGTATTAATTCCCAAGATAGTATGAGCCACGGAAGTCAAAGATTTTAGACCAATCAGTCTTACTACTAGTTTGTACAAAATCATATCTAAAGGTATTGGCGAACAAATTAAGGCATGTGATTGGGGGGATTGTGTCGGGTAACGAAAGTGCGTTCATCGAGGTCAGGCATATCATGTATAGTGTTCTTATTTCTATTGAAATTGTTGAGGAAGGGAGGATATTGGGGAGAGAGGGCCTGGTGTGCAAACTGGATTTTGAAAATGCTTATGATAGGGTGGAGTGGCAGTTTCTAGACTCGGTGTTGGAATGGAAAGGGTTTGGTACAAGATGGAGAAACTGGATTAGTGGATGTGTGAAAAATGTTTCCTTTTCATTTGTGCTTTGGAAGGGTTTTCGGATTCTTTAAATCATTGAGAGGTCTTTGTCAGGGGACCCACTATCATCCTTTTTGTTCACATTAGTTAGGGATGTCTTTAGCAGATTCTTGAGTAGGGTGGAGGAGTTAGGGTTGATTACTATTTTTAGTATTGGTAGGGATCAAGTCTCCGTTTCTCATCTTCAGTTTGCAGGCAACACGTTAGTGTTCGTTGGGGCGCTGAACCAGTTCAGATATATTGGCTCAAATCCATTATTAGATGCTTTGAGACGGTGTCAGGGTTGAGAGTGAATTTGGAGAAGAGCACTCTGATAGGTCTCCAGGTAGACCAAGGTAGGTTACGGGGATTCGCAGATATGTTTGGGTTGCCAAGTAAGAGTGTGGCCCTTGAAATTCCTTGGTCTCCCACTTTGAGGTAATCCGAAAAAGGTGGAGTTTTGGGACCCAGTTCTTGAGAGGAATTAGAGGAAACTAGCCACATGGAAAAGAAACTGTTTGTCTTTTGGTGGAAGGATCACACTTATTCAGGTTGCATTGGTTAATCTCCCAACGTATTATATGTCCATGTTTAAGGTTCCCTCTAGGGTCACAAACAGCATTGAGAATTGTCAAAGGGATTTTCTTTGGGAGGGGGGTGGGTATAAAGGAGATCATTTAGTTAGATGGAACATAGTGTGTAGGAGCAAACAGAATGAGGGCCTTAACTTGGGAAACATTTAGATACAAAATTCGGCTTTGCTTGGCAGATGGCTATGGAGGTTTAGTATGGATATGAATTCTCTGTGGCACAGAGTGATACAAAGTAAGTATGGCAGTCGAGACAATGGATGGACGATTGACCCACGTGCTAGAATGTACAGTGCCATCCCATGGAAGGAAGTGGTCTCTATTGGTCCTACATTCTGTGGCTTGGTCAGGCGCTGCTTGGGTAATGGGCCGAATGTTCGATTCTGGAGGGACTTGTGGTGGGGGGGATCCATATTGTTGTCTCGGTTCCCTTGCCTTTTTAAATCTGGTTCGGTCTAGAGAGTCCTACGGGTCAGATGTAATTTCATGGTTTGAGTCGGGTTTGGGGTATCTTAGAAGGGACCCTAGAACTGTGGAGATGGGGAGCTTGGCCTATTTGAGGAGCTAAAACTTGCGTTTATTGATTCCGAGTCTCAGGATGTTTTTGTATGGTCTCCTGAACGCAGTGGGCTATTTCCTCTTGTTTCCTTTTTCACATTCTTCATCAGTCAGAGGGTGGCCCACAGATTCCATCTTCAGTCTCTAGTATTTAGAGACATAATGCCCCACCTGGAGTTATAGCATTTGCGTGGACTGTTATCCTGGGTAAAGTTAATACTTGTAATGTTCTTCAGAGGAAGAGGAGAACCTAGGCCCTATTCCCCAACAGGTGTGTCATGTTCAGGTCTGCGAGCAAAATGGTGGATCACCTTTTGTTTATTGTATGGTTGCAAGGCATATACGGCATTTTTTCGCTTTACAGGTCCACGGTGCATGGGCAATGCCGCGAGGTGTTGGGGCTTTATTAGAGCAGTGGAGGTTCCCTGGACTGAGCAGTAGAGGACATGATGTATTATTCTCTGTTTCAGGCAGTCTTATGGACAATCTGGATGGAGAGAAATATGAAAATCTTTGACGATATGGAGTCATCGTGCACGACATCATTGATTCTATTGAGTACATGGTTGCTTCATGGGTGGTGGTACTTCCGCAATTCTGCGGGATATCTATTTTGGACATTATGAAAGGTTGGTTTATTGTTGGCCAGTCCTCTCGGGGCAGGTCACATGTGAGTGCGATATGGGTTCCTCCGCGTAGGGTTTCATCAGATTAAATTTTGATGGATCCTCTTTTGGTAATCCGGGCCCATCAGGGGTGGGCGGTACTTTCAGAGATCGTCAGGGGCATATCGTGCAGGTCTTTTCAAGGCTGATAGGAGACTGTATCGTGCAGGTCTTTTCAAGGCTGATAGGAGACTGTGATTCGACAGGCACTGAGCTGAAGGCTCTAATTACTGGATTGAAGGAGGTGAGGCATTGGGGTTTGGAGCCATTGGAGGTTAAAGGAAACTCCAGATCCGTGATATCTTGGATGGGGAACATGGGCAGTTGCCCTTGGAGGTTCATTCACTTGTACGGTTAGCTCGTTCTTTAGGCATGGGGCTGAATATCCTATTCAACCAGGTCCCTAGGAAGGCGAACGTGCTGGAGGATAGGATGACACAGGGTTGTGTAGGTAGAGAAGTCTTGTTTTCAGGCGTTCTGACAGGAAACGATAGGGGGGTATCAGATTATAGAGGTGGTGTGCTTGATGGTGTGTACCTGGTAGGGGTAGAGGGAGGTTTGGTTTTGTTTTTGTTTTGTTGTTTTGGAGATGTCCATCTCGGGTAGCTCTGTATTACTCTTGCGTTCATTTGTATGGTTTCCTTTTATCATTTATAAGATTGCCTCGTTAATTATCAAAAAAGTAAAAAAAACATTGGCCAACACCGTCAAGGATGAAGTTGGGTGTATGTTCTTTGGATTGAAAGAGGGCCAAGAGAACTCAAGTGGGTAACTTAATTGTTGAAAGGGATTTGGCATCAGTCATAGATTTGATGAAAGGTGGGGGAGGTGGGATCTTGGAAGTTTTAAAGAGCTATTAGATTAGCTAGACCAATTACTTGAACATTGAATGTTTATTCTCATTGGTGCACGGTTCCTTGAATGAAGTTGCAGATGATTTAGAAAATTGACGAATGAAAAGAATGGGAATGACTTTTTGCAAAGTGCGATTATTGAATGATATTTATTGTTCGTATGATCACGTGCAGACAACCCTTAACATTTCAACTTCTTCGAACTTTATACTGTACTCACGTTTTAAGGCTTAATACTCACGTGTTGTTGCTATTCAGTCAGGGGAAAAAAAAGACGAGTCCCTTTGCCATTTTGTTTAGGAGAATGAGCACAAGCTGGTGGCTTTGGGCAGTGTTATTAGAGCTTCAATAGCACAACCGATGCTCCTTACAGCTTTGGGCAGTGTTATTAGAGAGGTTCATTATCACAACCGAAGCTCCTTACGGAAGGCTATCTCTATCTATTATGTTATGTTAGGTGAGGCCGTGAGGAAAGAGCAGGAGGATGACCTTTTGGGACTTGGTCTTCCATTTGTGAACTGTTTCCATCAATTAAATCAGATGCTCCTTACGTAAGGCTATCTATATCTATTATGTTTTGTTAGTTAGGTGAGGCCGTGAGGCGAGAACTGGAGGATGACCTTTTGGGACTTGGTCTTCCATTTGTGAACTGTTTCCATCAATTAAAATGATGTTAGATATAGGATATGAGATATCATTTGGGGATTTTAATGTTGGGGTCTACTTCCCAAATTATTCAATTGCTTTTTGCTAGTTAATCATGAAATGCTGTGATTTCTACCTTTAAACTAAATCCTACGATGGAGAGATTGACCAGGCGGATGCTCTTCGTAATCCTCTAGGAAAAAACAACCTTTCTAAGGCATGTATTGGATAGGATAATTTGAATGCGATAGATTGATGTTTTAGCTGACTCTGGTTAAGTGATATTTATGGGTTGTGCCTCTCCATGTGAATATAATGAAAGCTTATGTTGATTGTTGTTCTTGACAACATAATGAATGTTTGTCACCTTGTTCATCATGTATTCTTCATTGCAAAATATATTCAAAGGGTGCACACTAACCGGAGTTCAAAAGTGACTGGTCTCCAATAGTGCATCTTTGACAAAAAGCAACTATTGGAATATTCTTTCATGTTGTTTGCGTGCATGAGTTTTGATAATGTGATTGGAATTCAGTTGCGTGTTCTGAGGTAATTAGAAGTTCTCTGCTTTGGGATAAACCTTGAAAACATTACGAATGCCCCTTGTGTCTGATTGATTTTAAGGACTCTAATGGGCTGGATTAGCGTCGTAGTTTGAGTGCTTGCTGTGTGTCACTGCCACCATGAGTGGAATTCTTCTACTTCCCTCTTCTCCATCCTGTTTTGGTTGTGACGATATTTTGTGCTTGCAAGAAGCTGTGCACTCCTGTATGTTTGACACGTTACCGACCATATATGAAGCTAGATGCTACTTGGATTCTTGTTTTTGCCAATTGTTGTTCATATTCTTTTACGTCAAGTTCTTTGTATGGACTATATTTTCTAATTGCACTGCATTTTACGAGATATCATGTGACATTTTGCAAGATATCATGTGGCACATTGTGCATGCACAAAATCTGCCTATTATGAACAAGGAAATGAATTTTTTCAGAAGTTAATTTCCTTTTTGTGCTTCACAGTTATTTGATTTTTTTACTTTTTATTTTTAACTTTGGTAACATTTATGTCACATTGTTTTGCACTTATTGTGCTAGCCTCAGAATTCACTTATGGTAATCACTTAACGAATTATAACTTTCATTGCTTTTTTCCTACCTAGAACATGGAATTAGTCTTATGCATTGAATGCATTGCTTATTTTGTGGATATGTTATTTTAGAACTTAAACGTATCCACCCTTGATTTTCTGTTTTAGCTTCTGCTCTCAATTTCTGTTTTAATATCTGCATTTACTTTCCATTTTAGTTTTTGCTTCCGTATTATAGCTTTTGACTTGGCTTGCAATCTTCTTTCATCTTCGCCAGAGATTTCTTACATGGTGATTTCTTGTTGTACTCTCCAGATAAAAGTTCTTTTAATGGCTGTCAAGGATTTCAGTCCTGAGATTGGAGACTCTGCCTACACTATGGGCATTGTAGACTTGCTACTTGAATGTGTGGAGTTGTCATATAGGCCTGGTAATTACCTGAGAAATTTTCTTCCTCTACTTGTGTAGCACTTTGAATTAGTAAGAACTTTACCTTGATCATGTTTAACTCCATTTGAATACAATAATCTACATCCTTGAGTATTTAATTGGACTTCATTACTTTTTTTTTTTTGATGAATAATGAGAATAAATTATTGAAAAAGCGGGGGAAATTCAAGTATCATAGGATTCTCAATTAGAGATGCATATGAGAATGGGACTTAATTACTGATGCAGTGGTTCTGTTTAAATCTGAATAGTTAGACTGGCTTTTCAAGTGCTTTATGCTTTGAATTACCTCTAATTTAGATCAACTCTTTTTGATTTGTAGAGGCTGGTGGTATCAGGCTCAGGGAAGATATACATAATGCACATGGCTATCAGTTTCTTGTTCAGTTTGGATTGATACTATCCACCTTGCAAAAGAAGCAAGACATTCGGTCTCTTCATTCCAAATCTTTTGAAGAGGTTTCTTCTTCAGAAGGTTCTCATACATCTAATATTGTAGGAAGACAGGAGTTCACAGGGAGAGGTGGAGAAACCTCACCACCACATATTTCACCATCACTATCTAGATTGCTTGATGTTCTTGTTAATCTAGCACAAACTGGTCCAAATGAACCAATTGGATCAATTGGAGGCAGAGGGTCCAAAGCTTCTCATTACAAGGCTAGTGGCCACGGAAGAAGTCGTACATTATCTTCTGATAGAGTTACTGATGAAATATGGGAAAAGGGCAATGCTAAAGTTAAAGATCTTGAAGCAATCCAGATGTTGCAGGATATTTTTCTCAAAGCAGACAACACAGAACTGCAGGCAGAAGTGTTAAACAGAATGTTTAAGATATTTTCGAGTCATCTTGAGAACTATAAGTTGTGCCAGCAGCTGCGGACTGTACCTCTCTTCATCCTAAATATGGCAGAGTTCCC
>JAUPMG010000006.1:12911619-12922403 GCA_031762675.1 Pachysandra terminalis | reverse complement strand
GAGTCAAGGATTGATATCTGCACAGTACTACAGTTATTAGTTGCTCACAAACGGATTATATTCTGTCCCAGCAATCTTGATACTGATCTAAATTGCTGTCTCTGTATAAATTTGATCTATCTTCTCCATGACCAAAGACGGAATGCACAGAATATGTCAGTCGATATCATAAAGTATCTGCTAGTGCATCGTCGAGCTGCATTAGAGGAACTGCTTGTCACTAAACCGAACCAAGGACAACAATTGGATGTCCTGCATGGTGGTTTTGACAAATTATTGACTGGAAGTTCATATGCTTTCTTTGAGTGGCTTCAGAGTTCTGAGCAGATGATCAGTAGAGTGCTGGAACAATGTGCTGCCATTATGTGGGTACAGTATATTGCAGGATCAGCAAAATTTCCAGGGGTGAGGATAAAAGGCATGGAGAGTCGCCGTAAGAGGGAAATGGGGAGAAGATCACGGGATATTTCCAAATTAGACCTAAGACACTGGGAGCAGGTGAATGAACGAAGATATGCACTTGAATTGGTTCGTGATGCAATGTCAACTGAGTTGAGAGTCGTCCGTCAAGATAAATATGGATGGGTTCTCCATGCTGAGAGTGAGTGGCAAACCCATCTCCAGCAACTTGTACATGAGCGTGGAATATTTCCAATCCGGAATTCAGCCTCAAATGACGAACCAGAGTGGCAGCTCTGCCCCATTGAGGGGCCATATCGAATGCGAAAAAAGCTTGAACGTTGCAAATTGAAAATTGATAGAGTCCAAAATTTTCTCAATGGACAGTTTGAATTTGGGAAAGAAGAGTTGTCTAAAGGACAAACTAATAATGGTTTGGATGCCTCTGAAAGTGATTCCGATTCATTTTTTCATCTCTTAAATGGTGCCAAACAGAACATCTTCGACGTTGATACGTATAATGAGTCCTTTTTCCGAGAATCAGATGATGCTAAAGATGATTCAGCTTCTGCTAGGGTTGGGTGGAATGATGACCGGGCAAGCAGTATAAATGATGCAAGCCTTCATTCTGCTCTTGACTATGGTGGTGTCAAGTCAAGTGCTGTGTCAGACCCTATTACGGACAGTATGCATGGAAGATCCGATTTAGGTTCCCCAAGGCAGTCTTCTATGAAAATAGACGATGAAAAAGTCACAGAAGATAAGTTGGACAAGGAACTGCATGATAATGGTGAATATCTCATTAGACCTTATTTGGAACCTCATGAAAAGATAAGATTCAGATATAATTGTGAGCGTGTTATAGGTCTTGACAAGCATGATGGTATATTTCTCATTGGGGAATTTTGTTTATACGTTATTGAGAATTTCTACATTGATGACTCTGCGTGCATATGTGAAAAGGAATGTGAAGATGAACCCTCTGTGATTGATCAGGCCTTGGGCGTAAAGAAAGATGCCACTGGCAGTATGGATTCCCAATCAAAATCAGTTTCTTCATGGAGTGCAACAGCCAAGGCATGGGTTGGGGGAAGGGCATGGGCCTATAATGGCGGTGCATGGGGAAAGGAGAAAGTGTGCACTAGTGGGAATGTGCCTCATCCATGGCGTATGTGGAAGCTTGATAGTGTTCATGAGATTTTGAAACGAGATTACCAGCTTCGCCCTGTTGCTGTTGAGATTTTTAGTATGGATGGATGTAATGATCTCCTTGTTTTCCACAAAAAGGAGAGAGAGGAAGTGTTCAAATATTTGGTCGCCATGAATCTCCCAAAGAACAGCATGTATGCATCTGAACTTCCTCTTTTGTTGGATACTTGGATTATCTTTTGTTTGTCTACTGTTATTTTGTTTTTTATTTAGTGCTGTTTTGCTTGTGCAATGGCTGATTTCTTATTTTAATCCTTGAGGGATAGCGGAGGCTTCGGCCATACCACAATTGCATTTCCATCCAGGCTTAGAGAATGTTAGAAATTTTTCCTATGCATCCATCTTAATCTTACAGCAGCCACAAAGGAGCAAGCTGAAAGGATTACATAAGCTACTATTTCTTTGGAGATATCATGCCATATTATTCTGCTTCCTTGAAAACTTAGCTAAAAGAATAAGTGCATAGTTGCTTTAAAGCTAAACCTTTTTTTGGGTTTCTTAGAATTTCATTACTATGCATATGGTGTGTCATTATATACAATGCTAGAGTTGTTTTAGGGATTCATCAAGACTGGTTTCCCAATCTTATTCAGTTCCTTTTATGTCACTTTTGCTTAATCTTTTGGATTGTGGTACCTTAACTTGTAATGAACTTATTATACGCCTTCATGCAACACAGGTTGGACACGACTATATCAGGGGTATCAAAACAAGAAGGCAATGAAGGCAGCCGTCTTTTCAAGTTAATGGCTAAATCCTTCTCCAAAAGGTGGCAAAATGGAGAAATTAGCAATTTCCAGTACCTCATGCATCTCAATACTCTAGCAGGACGTGGATATAGTGATCTCACTCAATATCCTGTGTTCCCATGGATTCTTGCAGACTATGGGAGTGAAACTCTGGACTTGACGGATCCCAACACATTCCGTAAGCTTGGCAAACCCATGGGATGCCAAACAATAGAGGGAGAGGAGGAATTTAAGAAAAGGTTGGTTATGATGATTTTGGCGTGTCCCTTTTTGTTATAATAATTTTTCTTCTGTTTTGTAATTACTGGCATGATCTCCAATAAATATATATACATCTGACTTTCTGCTTTCACCTTTTTGATTACCTTTTCTTTCCCTAAACCAGATATGAGAGCTGGGATGATCCAGATGTTCCCAAATTTCACTATGGTTCACATTATTCTAGTGCTGGAATTGTCCTTTTCTATCTTCTGCGCCTACCACCATTCAGTACTGAGAATCAGATGCTACAAGGCGGTCAATTTGACCATGCTGATCGTTTATTCAATAGTGTAAGCGACACATGGTCAAGTGCAGCCGGGAAGGGAAACACATCAGATGTGAAGGAACTGATTCCAGAATTCTTTTATATGCCAGAGTTTCTGGAGAACAGGTTTAATCTTGACTTGGGAGAGAAACAGTCAGGAGAGAAGGTTAGTCTTGCCTTCCTTTGATCCCTGAAACCTGTTTATAACCTCATTAATCTTTGCTCTTCAATGTGGCATTCAAGGGCTATCATTAATCAAGTTATTTTACTTGGAATTGTACGTTGATGTTTTCAGGTTAGTGATGTTATATTGCCCCCTTGGGCCAAAGGCAGTGCCAGGGAGTTCATTGGGAAGCACCGGGAAGCATTAGAATCGGATTTTGTTTCAGAGAATCTGCATCATTGGATAGACCTCATCTTTGGATATAAACAGAGGGGAAAGGTGGGTGTAAACATGTTTCCACTTTACATAGCACCACTTCTCATTTGAGGGCTTTTACCTCCCAAAATAAAACCATACACACACTCATAAACAGAGAGGAACGATCCCCTTTTGTGTAGCAATGGATTTACTGGTTTTCCTATTTTGCTCTGAACTTATGGTCAACCCTATATGTTGGAAAGAGTCTTGCCTTGTTTATCATTTTATTGATTATTATACTCTGACCTTATGGTTGACCGGTTACATTGTTTCTTTGTGCAATTTTTTTTTTGCTTCACCTATTATTTCACACTTTTTTAATCCATTCTGCTGACAATTTTAGTGTTCGTTAATTCACAGGCTGCTGAAGATGCTGTGAATGTTTTCTACCATTATACATATGAAGGAAGTGTAGATATCGACTCTGTTACTGACCCTGCTATGAAGACTTCCATTCTAGCACAAATTAACCACTTCGGGCAGACACCCAAGCAGCTGTTTCAAAAACCCCATGTGAAACGACGGTGCGATAGGAAGCTTCCTCCCCATCCACTCCGGTATTGCAACCATCTTGTTCCTCATGAAATTCGCAGAGCGTCTTCTTCAATAACTCAAATTACGATTTTCCATGAAAAGATTATTGTGGCTGGGATCAACAGCTTGCTTAAACCCAGAACCTACACCAAGTATGTAGCATGGGGATACCCTGACCGTAGTTTGAGATTTATGAGCTATGATCAAGATAGACTCCTCTCCACACATGAGAATCTTCATGGGGGCAACCAGATTCAGTGCACGGGTGTTACCCATGATGGTCAGATTCTGGTGACGGGGGCAGATGATGGACTGGTTTCTGTTTGGAGAATAAACAAGGATGGACCCCGCAGTCTCCGGCGTCTGAATTTGGAGCGAGCTTTCTGTGCTCACACGGCCAAGATCACGTGCCTTCATGTCAGCCAGCCTTATATGTTGATTGTGAGTGGTTCAGACGATTGCACTGTTATATTATGGGATCTCAGCACATTAGTCTTTGTGAAGCAGCTTCCTGAGTTTTCAGCACCAGTTTCTGCAATCTATGTGAATGATCTTACCGGGGAGATTGTGACAGCAGCTGGAATCCTGCTTGCCGTGTGGAGCATCAATGGGGACTGCCTTGCGGTGGTCAACACCTCCCAACTTCCATCGGATTTCATTCTCTCGGTGACAAGCACCACAGTTTCCGATTGGCTGGATACAAATTGGTATGTGACGGGTCATCAGAGTGGAGCCGTCAAGGTTTGGCAGATGGTCCACTGCTCTGATGAGTCGAGTACCCATAACAAATCATCTGGCAATGGTATGGTAGGATTAGGACAGTGCGGAAATGTGCCGGAATACAGATTAGTCCTTCACAAGGTACTCAAGTCCCACAGGCACCCTGTTACTGCCCTTCATGTTACAAGTGACCTGAAACAGTTGCTGAGCGGGGATTCCGGTGGGCACCTGCTTTCATGGACACTACCAGATGATAGCTTGAAATCTTCATTCAATCATGGATGATAATGGTTATTGGTGATACCCATTTGATATATTTAACTCGTCCAGTCGCCCAAACCGTGCTCAGGTTTTTCTATTCCTTGTCGAAGAAAGGAGTGGATTGGCTTCGTGCACGGAAAAATAAAGCATGACACGAGGGCTGGCCTGGAACTGGGATTATAAGGTACAAGATGAAAGGATGAATATCCTCCCATCAGCGCAAGCATTGGGTCATACACAGGTGCAAGCACTCGTGAGTTTAACTTTAGATAGAGAAGGAAGGTATGCCTTGCTGTTGGGAGGTTTCGGATCCGATACATCCTCGGGTAGAGGGGTCTACCGGATTTGTTGTAAATAGGTGGATGATGACATACATGTTTAGTAAAAGTGTATAGTGGAAGAGTGTTTGCCTGGTGTGCGCGGTCAGCGGAAAATGGTCTGAGGGGATAATCACATTGGATTTGGGTGTAGTTGTTTTTGCCAAATTCTTTTTGTACGAGTGCAATTGATACATGCTGCTGCACTATTTTTGTTTTCAGCAAAATGTATGTTCAATGGTTTCACATCTTTCTTTCATTATACAGTTTTCATTTGGAGGTCTGGATTGCTTTCTAGTGATAAGGGATCTTAGCTATGCTTGGTGTATTGTGATGTTTATTCTCTATAGGGATGGGAGAGTTTACAAGTGTTTTGGTCCTATTGGGGTGGACCAATAACATCCATGCCTTAAGGGCATCATTGGTACACTTGTTGGGCCTCAGCCTGGCCTTTGATACAAAGGAGTTGGACTGTGAAGGAGCTTGTCTGGACTAGAGCTGGCAATTTCCAACTTGATTCGTCAACCCACCCGAACTTGCTCAAGTTTTAGCAGGCTTGGGTTAACCCGCTTACCCATTGGGTTATTATACTATATGTTTTAATATTTTAATATATCAATTATATATATACGAGGTAAGGGATAAGGTATTTTCTTTCCAATTTTTTCTCTCATATGATAGAGCTAGGTTTTTGTTTTGGTAAAAAGATCACAACTATATATTAATTAACTTGGAACCAGTCGTCCAGTAGAACGTCCAACGGAGTCATCCTTGAGTTGTACAAAGAACAGACATCCTTGAGAGTTGTACAAAGAGAGAGGTCTTTTAATCCACACACACTACCTAACATTAATAGCCTAATTCAGTAGAGCGTCCAACAGAGTCATCCTTGAGAGTTGTACAAAGAAAGAAAGGAGGTCTTTTAATCCATACACTCTACCTAACATTAATAGCCTAATTAGTAAGTTCATTCGTCGTAACGTTGCCTTCTCTGTAGGAGTGAAGAAATTCCATTTCATCAAACGATTTGATAAGATCCTGAGCATGTTTCCCAAAGTCTTGGATTTTCCAGAGAGTTTCTTGATCCTCTGTAATAGGTCAGCTTCTGGCCCTCCACACATGCACATGCTTCAGCCATCAAAGAAGTAGTAGAACCCAGATTGAGGGCTAAGCCACAGAGAAAAAAGCCTCTATAATCACGACTTACAGCTCCTGCACCCACATCTCCCAAACATCATTTAGCCTCCCCATCAAAATTAAGCTTCACAAAATCTTCTCTAAACCATAGCACATAGTTCTTTTGAGTTTGACAGTTCCTAATCGTTCTAGAATCCTGTTGCAAAACATTGAAGTGAGTAAGAGTTTGTGAAACACAAGGTTTTTTACCTTCGAATATCGTCGCATTCTTGGACAACAAGATTGACCAAATGAAGTTTGCTAGAGCTGCGGGGAGGAAGCCAATTGAAACACTGGCAGTATCGTCTTTCACTTTAAATCCTTGCACAAATCAATCAAAAAAATCAGAAGAGCCAAAGAGCCGGTCCAAGTGCCCGTCACCAGCAGCAAACCAGAGTGCTCTGGCTAAATGACATTCTTGAAACAAATGTTTGCCAGATTCTTGTGGACCATGGCATTGAACACAACTTTCAACTTTGGCTCTCACTTTGTTAACTAACAGATCATTAGTGCAAATGGCAGAATTTACACTTTCCAAATAGAAAATCTAACATTTTGAGCACAAGGAAGGTGCCAAACCTTAAGCCAGAATGACACATTTCCTGATGCGTTAGATGGAGGATTGTGGAACCGATATGCTGAGGCAACAGAAAAATACCAGAGGTTGTGTTTCTCCAAACAGGAACATCCAAAGGGGAATTCGAGAGGGGGATGGCACGAATAGCTTTGGCGATCTCCACAGGCCAAAAGGCAAACAAAAGATTGATTTTCCATGCTCGAAGATCATGGTCAATCAGGTCTGAAACTTTGATAACGACGAACTCTGGTGGAATTGGAGGAAGAGACCACCCAAGTGGTTGTCTAGGGATCCAACCTTTAAATTCAATATTAATACGCAAGCCTGAACCAACTTGCCAGCCTGTGCCCAGCTGGAGCAAGTGTTTCAACTTACAAAACACCTCCCAAGTAGATGAATCCGAAGGTTTTGACGTAGCATCCAAAAAATCTGAATCTCTCAAGTACTTAGCTTTCATACATTCAGCCCAAAGCGAATCCGAGCCAGTGAACAGTTGCCAGGCTTTCTTAAGCAACACAGCTTTGTTCATTTCCCTATGAGATTTGATGTTCAAACCCCCATCTTTTCTCGATCTACAAATGTCCCAATTTAAAGTGTGTAATGAGTTAGCATTTCCCTTTTTAGCCCAAATGAATGTTCTAGCGTTCTGTTCAAGTTGATAAAGAACAGAGCAAGAGAGATGGAGACAAGACATCAAATGGATTGGTTGTGATGAGAGGGTAGCACTCACAAGCGTAGTGCAACCAGCTTGTGAAAGAGACCTCGTTTTCCAACCTGTAAGTCTACGATTGACTTTGGTAATAAGATTCTCAAAGTGTCTCTTCCTTGGTTTCCCACGGACCACAGGAGCCCCAAGGTACTCATTGAAATCGGTTTTCCATTTCAACCGAGATTTATCCTGACCTCATTTGCGCTGCAATGCACCTCAAGGCTAAATACGTCAAGAATTTTCTTGATGATCAAGCATTCACTAGGATTCGTCCTCCCAAACACCAAAAGATCATCCACATAGAAAAGATATGTAAAGGTAGGACAATTCCTACTAATCTTGATCCCATGTATGAGATTATCTTTAACTTCCGAAGGAGAGCAAGGGACAACACTTGTTGGGTAAGGATAAACAAAATAAGGGGACAACAGGCCGAGTTACCTGCGCGACCCGATCAGGCCGACCCTATGATTGGGCGGGCTTGGGCAAGGATGAGTGACTCGTAGGGTCGGGCTGAAATTTAAGTCCCGGTCAATTTTTTCGGGACAGACTCGAGTTTATGTTAAATTAGCCTGGCCCGGCCTGATATTAATAATTAATATATAATTTTTACTTAACTCTATCACAGTTTAGTGGTCAAAATGTCAAATTTTCTTCTTGGAGACCTAAGTTCGAATCCTAGTAGCATCACATTTAGAGTTTTTAAGTTTACATATAATACATAGGGTCGGGCTGAACTGGGCTCGAACTTGATGTATTTTAAATACATCGGGCTGGAGCTTACACCTTTGAGCCCGAAGGTTGGGCCAAGCCAGGCTGGGCTCAGGCCGACATAATGTAATGATGTGAATTTTTCTTAAGTGATTTGTGTTCGATTTGTTAGAGATTAGGGATCAGAGTTTTATTTTGATTTATTTTTCTTTGATTAACTACAAGGTTAATTCGAACCATCGCGAATGGTTGTGATATCGCCCTATAGTCTGAGGCGCTACACACCTAAGTGTAACTCGTTTATATGTGATGTGTGACAAGGATCACTTAGATCCTTCTTTGTAATCTTGATGTGTGGTTCGGATCTTGTCTACCTTTATTTTTTAATTTGGTTGACTAGGATTCAAGGTAGGTGGGAATTACCTACTCCCACACATGCCAACTCATGAGCCTAGACTCTAGGAGTATGGCCTTCTCTCATGGTTGTCTCTAACCATGCAAGAAAGAAAGAGGTTTTGCTAGTGGTTTTGGTGCTTTTTGTTGGAGAATTTGGAGAAGGATTTAGAGCATTTGCTTGGTTTAATTGGAATTCAAATTTCTTTTTCATTCATTTCTCAGGTAAGTAGATTAGCTCAATGTATTCTTGGTTTGATTTGGGTGCTATAGTCATTTTTCCGTAATTTTCATCTTTCTTTTCATGTTCTCTATGCATAAAATGCTCCATATTAATATTAATGTATAAACTTCTTGGTATCTTGAAATGTTAGAATCACAATATATGTTGTGCTGAATGCATTGAGGATACTTTATTTTGAAGTTTGATAGTCTCCTAATATGCTTGTTGACGACTTGATCCTTTCACCTTGAGCATAAAATCCAAGCACATTACCACCACGCTAACTACCCGATGATGTATATATATGTATAATATAAAATATATGAGAATCAGAGCCTAGAGCCCTAAAGTTATTATCTCCCAACTATTTTAAATAATAATAATAATTAATTATTTAAAACCTAAAGATCAACTCTCTATTTTTAACTTTGATTTTTATTTTTGTTTTGGCAAAAGGGATTTTTTTCCTTCCTCCCCGTAAGACACAAAACAAAGAGGAGGAAAAAAAAAGAAGGAAAGCCCCCTTTCGGCGACTCTTCTTCCCGCTGCTTTTGTTACGTGCTTACGTAACCAACAACTTATTTACTGTTAACTTTTTTACTTATTTACTGTTATTCTAGCTGTTGCAGACACCCCAATTTGCACCAATGTGCAGTTTTTGTTCTGTTTTGCAGTTCTTGGACGGCTCAGCTTGAGACTCGACACTTTAAAATCACCTCTAATCCCCACCTCTTGTGTGTGCAAAATCTCTCAAAAAGCCCAAAGAACCATCAAAATGACCAAAATACCCCTGGTGGCCACACTTACTCTATTCTTCATACGTAGTCAAATTGTAATCTCAAATCTGAATTCTATATGGGAAATGCTTTCAAATGAGTACCATATTGCATAGATTCAGGATTTTTGAGAAAATGACCAAAATGCCCTTAGAAGAATCAACTTTTTATCCCTTATTCAGAGTCTAATTTGGACCTCAAATTCAAAATCTAAACTGAAAATTCTTTCCAACGAGTATAATATTGGCTATGTTCGGAGTTGTAGTATAAAATGACCATTTTACCCCTAACTTGTTGTTTGGACAAAATCGTGCAAACTTACATGTCAAAACAAGTTTTGACTCCAGATTTGATTTCTATACGTCACAAGCTTCAAAATGATTGTAAAACAGCAAACATCCGAATTTGACGAAAATATCTACCGCAGGTGGGTCCCACATTAGGTTCCACAGTGGTCCCGCAGCGGGTCCCCCATTGGACCCCACCTTTACACATCACCTTACCCCTCCAACCACCCCCATCACTCAACCTTACCCCTTCAACCACCCCTATCACCCAACCTTACCCCTCGTTCAACCACCCCCATCACTCAACTTTACACCTCCTTTAACCAACCCCATCACTCAACCTTATCCCTCCTTCAACTCCCTCATTTCTTCTATAAAAGCCCCCAACATCACAACCTAGGGGCCTAAGAGGAAAATCTACAAAAAAACCCCATACCAATTTTCTCACAACCCTGCAACATCATCTCCTTCACCACCACTTCACCTCCACCTCTCCTCTTCTAGCATCCACACCACCACCACCGCTGAGCACCGCCGTCCGAAACACCACCACCTCCGCGCACCCCTGTTGCCGCACGCACCCTCTGCCTCTGCTGCACATCCCGCGCCCCTTGCCACACCTCGCGCTCCCTGCGTGCCCAACTGCACCACCACCTGCCTGCCACTCTCCCTCTCCACCGCTGCTTCCCCGACCTGCTGCTCCCTGCCGCACAACCGCACACCCCTGCCCTCCTCTCTTTTCTCCACAGCTCCTGCAGTACCCCACCCCCTCTACCCTCTCTCTCCCGGGTTCCTC
>JAUPMG010000006.1:12900199-12910663 GCA_031762675.1 Pachysandra terminalis | reverse complement strand
TTCAGATATAATTGTGAGCGTGTTATAGGTCTTGACAAGCATGATGGTATATTTCTCATTGGGGAATTTTGTTTATATGTCATTGAGAATTTCTACATTGATGATTCTGAGTGCATATGTGAAAAGGAATGTGAAGATGAACTCTCTGTGATTGATCAGGCCTTGGGTGTAAAGAAAGATGCCACTGGTAGTATGGATTCCCAATCAAAATCACTTTCTTCATGGAGTGCAACAACCAAGGCATGGGTTGGGGGAAGGGCATGGGCCTATAATGGTGGTGCATGGGGAAAGGAGAAAGTGTGCACTAGTGGTAATGTGCCTCATCCATGGCGTATGTGGAAGCTTGATAGTGTTCATGAGATTTTGAAACGAGATTACCAGCTTCGCCCCGTTGCTGTTGAGATATTTAGTATGGATGGATGTAATGATCTCCTTGTTTTCCACAAAAAGGAGAGAGAGGAAGTGTTCAAATATTTGGTTGCCATGAATCTCCCAAGGAACAGCATGTATGTATCTGAACTTCCTCTTTTGTTGGGTACTTGGATGATCTTTTGTTTTTCCACTGTTATTTCGTTTTTTATTTAGTGCTGTTTTGCTTGTGCAACGACTGATTTCTTATTTTAATCCTTGAGGGATGGCGGAAGCTTCGGCCATACCACAATTGCATTTCCATTCAGGCCTAGAGAACGTTAGAAGTTCTTCCTATGCATCCATTTAATCTTACAGCAGCCACAAAGGGGAAAGCTGAATGGGTTACATAAGCTACTATTTCTTTGGAGATATCATACCATTTTATTCTACTACCTTGAAAACCTTTTTTTGATAAGTCATGAGATTATATAAAAGGAGGAAGAAGAAGAAGACAGAGTACAGCTCCCACGATTTAGCGAAAAACTAAAGTGCGGAAAGCAGAACGACAAAAACAAACACAAAAATAGAAAAATGAAAAGAGGAGATAGAAAAAACCACCCATGCCCCCCACAAAGACTACTCACGTAACATGTCCTGAGTAGGAACTCCCACAAACGAAGACTCCCTAGTCGCTCCCCTCCTCGCCAAAATCGCGGCCCAATGTAATGCACCTCTAGACACCACCTGGAACGAAACTTTCCAGCTCTTCATAAGTGACCATGCCAGCCGAACCAAATAAGAAACCTCCCAGGTACATAGGGCACATCTCTCCATCCAAGCACAGACTGCCTCGGACACACCCTCAACCACCAAGCTGTGATAACCCTGGGATCTCCCCTGATGCAGACCAGCAATCAAAGCCATCATCTCGGCTCTCTCACTTGAAGCCATCATCTTAGCTAAAAGAATCAGTGCATAGTTGCTTTAAAGCAAAACCTTTTTTGGGTTTCTTAGAATTTCATTGCTATGCATATGGTGTGTCATTATCTACAATGCTAGAGTTGTTTTAGGGTTGACGGTTTCCATTAAGACTGGTTTCCCAATCTTATTCAGTTCCTTTTATGTCACTTCTGCTTAATCCTTTGAATTGTGGTACCTTAACTTGTAATGAACTTATCGTATGCCTACATGCAACACAGGTTGGACACGACTATATCAGGGGTATCAAAACAAGAAGGCAATGAAGGTAGCCGTCTTTTCAAGTTAATGGCTAAATCCTTCTCCAAAAGGTGGCAAAATGGAGAAATTAGCAATTTCCAGTACCTCATGCACCTCAATACTCTAGCAGGACGTGGATATAGTGATCTCACTCAATATCCAGTGTTCCCATGGATTCTTGCAGACTATGTGAGTGAAACTTTGGACTTGACGGATCCCAACACATTCCGTAAGCTTGGCAAACCCATGGGATGCCAAACAATAGAGGGAGAGGACGAATTTAAGAAAAGGTTGGCTATGATGATTTTGGCCGCTTCTTTTGTTATGATAATTTTTCTTCTGTTTTGAATTCTTGGCATGATCTCCAATATATATATATATGCTCATCTGACTTTCTGCTTTCACCTTTTTGATTGCCTTTTCTTTCCCTAAACCAGATATGAGAGTTGGGATGACCCAGATGTTCCCAAATTTCACTATGGTTCACATTACTCCAGTGCTGGAATTGTCCTTTTCTATCTTCTGCGCTTACCACCATTCAGTACTGAGAATCAGAAGCTACAAGGCGGTCAATTTGACCATGCTGATCGTTTATTCAATAGTGTAAGAGACACGTGGTCAAGTGCAGCCGGGAAGGGAAACACATCAGATGTGAAGGAACTGATTCCCGAATTCTTTTATATGCCAGAGTTTCTGGAGAACAGGTTTAATCTTGACTTGGGAGAGAAGCAATCAGGAGAGAAGGTTCGTCTTGCCTTTCTTTGATCCCTGAAACCTGTTTATGAACCTCATTAAGGGATATCATTAATCAAGTCATTTTACTTGGAATTATTCGCTGATGTTTTCAGGTTAGTGATGTTATATTGCCCCCTTGGGCCAAAGGCAGTGCCAGGGAGTTCATTGGGAAGCACCGGGAAGCATTAGAATCTGATTTTGTTTCTGAGAATCTGCATCATTGGATAGACCTCATCTTTGGATATAAGCAGAGGGGAAAGGTGCGTGTAAACATGTTTCCACTTTACATGGCACCACCTCTCATTTGAGGACTTTTACCTCCCAAAATAAAACTAGTCTGCATCTCTCTCTCTCTCTCTCTCTCTGTACACACACAAACAGAGAAGGGGGAGAGAGAGAGAGAGAGGAACGATCCCCTTTTGTGTAGCAACCTATTTACTGTTTTTCCTATTATGCTCTGAACTTATGGTTATATGTTGGAAAGAGTCTTGCCCTGTTTACCATTTTATTGATTATTATACTCCGACCTTATGGTTTACCTGTTACATTGTTTATTTGTGCAATTGTTTTTTGCTTCACCTATAATTTCACTTTTTTAATCCATCCTGCTGACGATTTTACTGTTCGGTAATTCACAGGCTGCTGAAGATGCTGTGAATGTTTTCTACCATTATACATATGAAGGAAGCGTAGATATTGACTCTGTTACTGATCCTGCTATGAAAGCTTCCATTCTAGCACAAATTAACCACTTCGGGCAGACGCCCAAGCAGCTGTTTCAAAAACCCCATGTGAAGCGACGGTGCGATAGAAAGCTTCCCCCTCATCCACTCCGGCATTGCAACCATCTTGTCCCTCATGAAATCCGCAGAACGTCTTCTTCAATAACTCAAATTACAACTTTCCATGAAAAGATTCTTTTGGCCGGGATCAATTGCTTGCTTAAACCCAGAACCTACACCAAGTATGTAGCATGGGGTTACCCTGACCGTAGTTTGAGATTTATGAGCTATGATCAAGATAGACTCCTCTCCACACATGAGAATCTTCATGGGGGCAACCAGATTCAGTGCATGGGTGTTACCCATGATGGTCAGATTCTGGTGACGGGGGCAGATGATGGGCTGGTTTCTGTTTGGAGAATAAACAAGGGTGGACCCCGCAGTCTGCGGCGTCTGCATTTGAAGCGAGTTTTCTGTGCTCACACGGCCAAGATCACGTGCCTTCATGTTAGCCAGCCTTATATGTTGATCGTGAGTGGTTCAGACGATTGCACCGTTATATTATGGGATCTCAGCACATTAGTCTTTGTGAAGCAGCTTCCCGAGTTCTCGGCACCAGTTTCTGCTATCTATGTGAATGATCTTACCGGGGAGATTGTGACAGCAGCCGGAATCCTGCTTGCCGTCTGGAGCATCAATGGAGACTGCCTTGCAGTGGTCAACACCTCCCAACTTCCTTCTGATTTCATTCTCTCGGTGACAAGTGCCACAGTTTCCGATTGGCTGGATACAAATTGGTATGTGACTGGTCATCAGAGTGGAGCCGTCAAGGTGTGGCAAATGGTCCACTGCTCTGACGAGTCGAGTACCCATAACAAATCATCCGGCAATGGCATGGTAGGCTTAGGACAGTACGGAAATGTGCCGGAATACAGATTAGTACTTCACAAGGTACTCAAGTCCCACAGGCACCCTGTTACTGCCCTCCATGTTACAAGTGACTTGAAGCAGTTGTTGAGCGGGGATTCTGGTGGGCACCTGCTTTCATGGACACTACCAGATGATAGCTTGAAATCTTCATTCAATCAGGGATGATAATGGTTATTGGTATACCCATTTGATAAATTTAACTCGTCTAGTCGCCCAAACTGTGCTCGGGTTTTTCTGGTCCTTGTCGAAGAAAGGAATGAATCGGATTTGTGCATGGAAAAGCAAAAGCATGACACCAGGGCTGGCCTGGAACTGGGATTATAAGGTACAAAATGAAAAGGATGAATATCCTCCCATCAGCTACAAGCATTGGGTCATACACAGGTGCAAGCACTCTTTGAGCTGAACTTTAGATAGAGAAGGAAGATATATATGCCTTGCTGTTGGGAGGTTTTGGATCCGGTAACATCGTCAGGTAGAGGGGTCTACCGGTTTTGTTGTAAATAGGTGGATGATGATGACATACATGTTTAGTAAAAATGTATAGTGGAAGAGTGTTTGCCAGGTGTGCGCGGTCGGCGGAAAATGATCTGAGGGGATTACATTGGATTTGGGTGTAGGTTTTTTTGCCAAATTCTTTTTGTACGAGTGCAATTGATACATGCTGCTGCCCTATTTTTGTTTTCGGCGAAATGTATGTTCAATGGTTTCAGATCTTACTTTTCTTTTGGATGTATTGTGATGTTTTACTTGTATTTTGGACCTATTGCTTATTGGGGTGGACCAATAGGATCCAGGCCTTAAGGGCATCATGGATACACGTGTTGGGCCTCAGCTCGGCCCTTCATAGAAACGACTTGGACCGTGAAGGAGCTTGTCTGGACTGAGGTTGGGTGTAAATATTGCCTCGGCTGCGTTTGGCCCGGCTTGTGCTTTTGGATAAGCACTCATTGGTTAAGTCGCTCAATGGGAGCACTTATCCACAGCAACAATAAATTTTTTGAAGAAAATAGCATTTGGGATGAGTGCTTATGAAAGTTTAGGGATAAAATAGGTATTATGAAAATTTTATTAAAGTTTAAAAATAACATTTATTTAAGTATTTAAGTGTTTATGAAAGTTTAGGGGTAAAATATGAAAGTATTAAAGTATAGAAATAGCTTTCTGCATAAGTGATAAGAGTGTTCTCAACCTCTTTTTATGGGTAGCATTCCTCTACTACTTATAGGTAAGCACCTGCTCTTTAGGGGTTACCAAACACATTTTTAATTACCAACGAAGGTTGGCCTGAGTGGAAGGGGCTCTGGTCGCTTAAGCAAGTGGTCTCGGGTTTGAGTCCTTGTGGATGCAGCAAACTTTCTTGAGAGAGGTCCTTGCCTTGGCACCCGACTGTACCTCGGAAGATTAGTCCTGGGCAAAACCCTGGGGATACCTTGGGAAACCAAAAAAAACACATTTAATTTTAAAAATGCTTTAATAAGTTATAAGCTGAAGTAAGCACTTATATAAGCCGGGCCAAATGCAGTCTTGGGCTTAGTATTTTTACTTAAACGTAAGCTTAGCTCCAGCCCAATACTATGCTTTGAATGCCTTTTGGTATTGGGTTGCGTTTGCTGGCCGGCCTAGAACAATTTGGGTTGTGCCCATGCATGGCACAGCACGACGCGATTCGTGTTAGGCCTGGGGTCCTGGCCCATGGCATGGCATGTTCCAAGGACGAACATGATTCAGTTTTTAACCAAAACTTGGCTCAGCTCAGTATGACTTAGCAATAATCGTGACTCGTGTAATGCCGTCCCTGAGTCTGAAAATTAGGCACCACATGGCACAACCTGGTAATAATCGGCCGTACCGTGCCTGGCAAGAAACGGCCGGCATGAAAAAATTCGTGTCGGCCCGGCACGCGCGGCTGCATGTACATCCCTACCTCAGATTCTATCTAACCAAACACTTGATTTCAAGTTGTCTTGTGACCTCTCTCTTATGCGGTTATTTTCTTATGGTGAGAAGAACCCAGTTCTCTTTCCATGCACCAAAACAGTAGCTATGGCCTTGTCGTTCCAAATCCATTACTACCCCACCTTGAAGAAACCCCAGATCACAACCCCACTCCAATTCTCCAAAATTTCCCAGAAACGTGTCGAAATCCCGTCTCTTAAAGAGATATGCAAGCAAGGGAACCTCAAGGAAGCTTTTCTCTCATTTACCAGTTTCTTTAATGGCCAAAACCCACCTCAATTATCTCCAGACGAAGCTTATTCTTCAATCCTAGAGCTCTGTTCCGGCAAAAAAGCTTTGGCACAAGGCCAGCAAATCCATGCTTATATAATCACATCAGGTATAATCTCTGATTCACTGTTCTTGAGCACCAAGCTTGTTTTTATGTATGGGAAGTGTGGAGCTTTAAGGGATGCACAGAAGCTGTTTGATAGAATGCCCCAGAAAACGATTTTCAGTTGGAATGCGATGATTGGAGCTTATGTTTCAAATGGGGAGCCTTATGGAGCACTTGAATTGTATCGGGAAATGCGGGTATCGGCGATTCCTGTCGATGCTTTCACTTTTCCGTCCATACTTAAAGCCTGTGGTTTGCTGAAAAGCCTCCATTGTGGAAGTGAAATCCATGGCCTAGTGATCAAATGCGGGTACGTTTCGTTCATATTTGTTGTTAATTCGCTCGTAGCTATGTATGCAAAGTGCGATGATGTTCGTCGAGCTAGACAGTTGTTTGATAGAAATATGGAGGTAGGGGATGCAGTGTCGTGGAATTCGATTATAACCGCCTACTCTACAAATGGGCAATCAGTTGAGGCTTTGAAGCTTTTTCGACAAATGCAGCAGAAGGCCGGTGTCACCACGAACTCTTATACGATAGTTGGTGCGCTTCAAGCTTGTGAAGATCCATCTTTTGTTAAATTGGGTATGGAGATCCATGCTGCACTTCTGAAATCTGGTGGGTATCTCAATGTTTACGAGGCCAATTCCTTGGTTGTTATGTATGCTAGGTGTGGTAGAATGTCCGAAGCAGAAAATATTTTTCGTGAGATGGATGAGAAGGATAATGTGTCTTGGAATTCAATTCTGTCTGGTTTTGTGCAAAACGGACTCTATAACGAGGCGATCGGATTTTTCCGTGAAATGCAGGATTCGGGTCAGAATCCTGACCAAGTTTCGGTGATCAGTATTGTTTCTGCGTTCTGTAGGTTAGGAAATTTGTTGAATGGGATGGAGATTCATGCTTGGGCTATAAAACAAGGATTAGATTCCGATCTGCAAGTTGGGAACACACTTATAGATATGTATGCAAAGTGCTGTCATATTAACTACATGTACCGCGTTTTTTATGGGATACCTGATAAAGATTTGATATCTTGGACAACAGTTATTACTGGCTATGCTCAGAACCATTGCCATTTTGAGGCCTTGGACTTGTTCTGTAGAGTGGAGATGGAAGGAATGGGTGTCGATGCTATGATGATCGGAAGCATCCTTCTAGCTTGTAGTGGGTTGAGATGCAGCTCCTATGTTAAGAAAATCCATAGTTATGTCTTGAGGCGAGGGTTGTTCGATCATGTGCTACAAAATACAATTGTTGATGTATATGGGGAGTGCGGGAATATTGAATATGCATCTCGAATGTTCAAAATGTTAGAGCGGAAAGACGTTGTGTCGTGGACGAGTATGATATCTTCTTATGTGCATAACGGACTTGCAAATGATGCCCTTGATCTTTTCTACAACATGGTAGAGGCTGGCATTGAACCTGATTCTGTGGCACTCATGAGTATACTCTCGGCTGCGGCAAGTTTATCTGCCTTGAGGAAGGGGAAGGAGATTCATGGATTCATAATTAGGAAGGGCTTCATCTTGGATGAATTTACCACAAGTTCTCTTTTGGATATGTATGCTCGGTGCGGATCTGTGGAGAACTCGTATAAGATATTCAATTGTTCCGAACATAGAGACTTGTTTCTATGGACTAGTATGATAAACGCGAGTGGGATGCATGGTCGTGGCAAGGAAGCCATTGATGTATTTAGAAGGATGAAGGAAATGGATTTGATAATACCAGATCATGTTACCTTCTTGGCGCTTCTTTATGCATGTAGTCATTCAGGATTGATTGAAGAAGGTAGAAGATTTTTCGAAATGATGAAGGGTGAATATCAGTTGGAGCCATGGCCGGAGCACTATGCCTGTGTGGTTGATCTTCTTGGTCGTGGTAATCACCTGGATGAGGCGTACGGATTTTTGAATAATATGCCGATTGAACCTACAGCTGCAGTATGGTGTGCTCTCCTCGGGGCTTGCCGAGTATACTCGAATAATGAACTAGGAGAAATTGCAGCACAGAAACTTCTTGAGTTGGAGCCAGAGAATCCGGGTAATTATGTACTTGTATCGAATGTGTTTGCTGCCAGAGGAAGATGGAAAGATGTGGATGAAGCGAGAATGAAAATGAAGGGAAAAGGACTGAGAAAGAGTCCCGCTTGTAGTTGGATTGAGGTGGGGAATAAGGTGCATGCTTTCATGGTAAACGACAGGTCTCATCCGCAGGCAGAAGAAATATACCTGAAGTTGGCTCGGATGACAGAGAGATTGGAGAAGGAAGGAGGTTATGTCGCTGACACGAAGTTTGTTTTACATAATGGTCCGAAAGCAGAAAAGGTGGAGATGCTTTATGGGCATAGTGAGAGGCTTGCCATTGCATATGGTCTGCTTGGAACTTCTGATTGCATGCCGATTAGAATCACAAAGAACCTTCGCATCTGTGGTGATTGCCATGTCTTTGCAAAGCTTGTCTCCAAGTTCTATGAACGTGAAATTGTTGTGAGAGATTCAAACAGATTCCATCATTTTGTGGCTGGGGTTTGTTCTTGTGGAGATTTCTGGTGAATACTGACAATTATATCTCGATATTTGTCACTGGGTGATCTGATCTTGAAACCGGGATATGCACTTGGATAAGAAATGAAGGTAGGTGGGCAAGGAATTTGTCGGTTTGAACAGAACTCGGTATTCAGCATCAGTATCAAGGGACAACAGCCACAAACGTAGACACGAGAAATAAAGATTACCCAGGTGATATTAATTTAGATTATTTTGAATTAATCAATTCCTGGTTAGCTGTAGTATCTTGTGATTAAATTCTACAAAAAAAAAATATGGAAAGAAAATTTGCTTCTGTTTACAGTCATAAGGAAAGATAAATTTTCTTGTCCTGGTATCACAGCTTATGCCCATCTTTGTTAGCTAAAACTGTACCATACTCAGCACTCTTCTTGTTTTTTTTTTTCGGCTAGAAAGCTACAAACAATTAGGGATTTTGAGGAGCAAAAAACTGGAATCAACCACGCCATTCAGAAGGTGCGTAGCTCCTTTCGCATCGCCCTCAGGTTTTCTGTTGTTGATTTTTTTTTTTTTTTTTGGTAATGAAATTACATCTATTCAAACTTGAAACTTCTTTATATATTGGTGAATTACCCTTCCCGCAAAGTCGACTTGTGGAGATTTTACTGAAAGATGAGGCTTTTAGTAGAAATCTATTGTAAAGTTTGTCAATTTGTCGGTTGCACATATGGATTCATGGAAATTATGCTTCACTTGTATGTCTTCAAATTACCTTAATTGCAGCTTGATATCAGTGATTATTGATGTGAACAATTAAGGCTGGTTTTCGTGCTTTATAATTTGAAATATCGCCTGAGAATTGCCTTTGATCTCGAGCTTCTTTTTCCCTTGCTCTTTTACCATTTTTTAGCCCATCAAGCAATGCTGATGCTTCAGTTACCATTGTTGTTATGGTCCCCAAATGTAGCGCAAAATGCGCATAAAATTTATAGGACAGGTTGGTTTGGACTCGTATCATGTTCGAGGTTAGTCTAATCTAAAATTGTTGGTCCAAAATCCACCTTTTTGTTAAATGATCATTAAATTAATCTTATTCTTATTAAATCAAAAGCAATATCTTTTTTATTGGTTTTCATAAATTAAGTCTTGGATTATTACCAGTATTTGCATCTCATGTTTGTTTGCAAGTAAGCATTCTTTTGATGGCATCTCTGCTTCTTCTGTGCAAGATTATTTGCTATTGTAGACGACATATTCTGCTTGTTTTTAGGACACATCAAGAACATTGCTCGTCTATCATGCACCTTTTGGTCTTTGGTTTTACATCCTCAGGGTGTTTCTTCACTTCTTCTGGAGGCTTGAGGATCTATGAGCATCCATTCAATGAGTTGAAGGCAATGCCAAGGGTGGACAGTTCGGTCACGTGTGCGCGGTGCGACTTCGAATGTTGACACGGAGACAAAGAAGGAAATCGGCATGCCTAGAGTCGGGAATGCTGCAAACCGGTCCTCGCGGTCCTCACAATACTGAACTTTTCGGTCAAGACAAGGGTGAGTCTTTGCTCTTTAATGGGTACTATGTAGCAAGGTTCGCAATGTCGGTGTCGCCTGGCGTGTCGCCAGGGGACACTGGCGAAATGTCGCCGAAATGTCGGCGA
>JAUPMG010000006.1:12887728-12900099 GCA_031762675.1 Pachysandra terminalis | reverse complement strand
TTTGAAGTAGCAGTGGATAATGGGAAGAGGTTGCCATGTCAAGGACGTTGCTTCAATGTGAAGATGGTGATCCAAGGCGTTCCAATTTCAGTAGACTTCTACTTGTTGGGACTAAGTGGTTGTGATGTTGTTTGGGATCCGGGAGGTCTTCAACCTTTGACCTTGAGGACAAGTTCATTCCAAGGGAAAAGGAATGTTACGTACCTACGTAACCAACAACTTATTTATTGTTATCTTTTAATTTGTTATTCCAACTGTTATTTCATGTTTATCTTGATGAGTCTTTTAGCTTCAATAAGATATTGAAGAATTAGTTAGTCAGCAATAGGCAATCCGGTGTTCAAGATTATAGGTTAGTAAGTTATTCCTCTAGCTTAAGAGGATAACTTTTGAGTCAGTTAGTTGGATGTCAAGGAATCTATATTTAAATCACTTTTAGTAATGAGAATGTACAAGCAGATTTTTAATCAACTCCTATTCTAAGGAGGTCGGTTCCCTCGAAGAACCAGTAATTAAATTGCTAAGAACCTGTGAATCCGTGGTCGCTGCCGCCACCCACATCAGCCCCTGCCACCGTTGTAGCTCTCAAGCAGTGCCTATACAAAGAGGAGGAGGAAAAAAAAAGGGAAAACCCCCTTTCGGCAACTCTTCTTCCCACTGTTGCGTCCATCGCCGCTGCCGCCACCCACACCAGCCCCTGCCACCACTGCAGCTCTCAAGCCGTGCCTATACGGAGTCTCAAACTAGAGGAGCTCCATCATCGGAAGTTGCATCGGTTTTTGTAGAGGTATTTCCCCTGATTGAGCTTGTATTCTGGCAAAGCAAGTGAGGTCACTTTACAAGTTATCGGATCGGATCGGATTCGGATATTTGAATCTCCAATCAAATTCGAATTCGAATCATCTATTTCACAATCCGTCGGATTTTGGATTTTATTATCCGATCGGATTCGAATATGTTGCGATTCGGTCCGAATCCGACCCGGTTACAGGCCTACTAATCCTGTTTTTGAACTTTGTGAAAAAGGGACTTTTGATTTCAAGTCGCGACATTTCCTTCTTATGCGGTTATTTTCTTATGGTGAGAAGAACCCAGTTGTCTTTCCATCCACCAAAGCAGTAGCTATGGCCTTGTCGTTCCAACTCCATTACTGCAATAACTCATCAACCTTAACAACTTTCTACCCCACCTTGAAGAAACCCCAGATCACAACCCCACTCCAACTCCCCAAACCTTCTCAGAAACCTCTTGAAAACCCATCTCTTAAAGAGATATGCAAGCAAGGGAACCTCAAGGAAGCTTTTCTCAGAAACCTCTTGAAAACCGATCTCTTAAAGAGATATGCAAGCAAGGGAACCTCAAGGAAGTTTTTCTCTAATTTACCAGTTTCTTCAACGGCCAAAACCCACCTCAATTCTCTCCGGACGAAGCTTGTTCTTCAATCCTAGAGCTCTGTGCCAGCAAAAAAGCTTTAGCACAAGGCCAGAAAATCCATTCTTATATAATCACATCAGGTATAATCTCTGATTCATTGTTCTTGAGCACCAAGCTTGTGGTCATGTATGGTAAGTGTGGAGCTTTATGGGATGCACAGAAGCTGTTTGATAGAATGCCCCAGAAAACGATTTTCACTTGGAATGCGATGATTGGAGCTTATGTTTCAAATGGGGAGCCTTATGGAGCACTTGCATTGTATCGGGAAATGCGGGTATCGGCGAATCGCGTCGATGCTTTCACTTTCCCATCTATACTTAAAGCATTTGGTTTGCTTAAAAACCCTCATTGTGGAAGTGAAATCCATGGCCTAGTGATGAAATGCGGGTACATTTTGTTCGTATTCGTTGTTAATTGGCTCGTAGCTATGTATGCAAAGTGCAATGATGTTCGTCGAGCTAGGCAGTTGTTTGATAGAAATGTGGAGATAGGGGATGCAGTGTCATGAAATTCTATTATAACCGCCTACTCTGCAAATGGGCAATCAGTTGAGGCTTTGAAGCTTTTTCGAGAAATGCAGAAGGCTGGTGTCACCACGAACTCGTATACGATAGTTGGTGCACTTCAAGCTTGTGAAGATCCATATTTTGTGAAATTGGGTATGGAGCTCCATGCTGCACTTCTGATATCTGGTGGGCATCTCAATGTTTACGAGGCCAATTCCTTGGTTGTTATGTATGCTAGGTGTGGTAGAATGTCTGAAACAGAAAATATTTTTCATGAGATGGATGAGAAGGATAATGTGTCTTGGAATTCAATTCTGTCTGGTTTCGTGCAAAACGGACTCTATAATGAGGCGGTCGGATTTTTCCGTGAAATGCAGGATTCGGGTCAGAAACCCGACCAAGTTTCGGTGATCAGTATTGTTTCTGCATTTGGTCGATTAGGGAATTTGTTGAATGAGATGGAGATTCATGCTTGGGCTATTAAACACGGATTAGATTCCGATCTGCAAGTCGGGAACACGCTTACAGATATGTACGCAAAGTGCTATCATATTAACTACATGTACTGCGTTTTTGATCGGATACCCAATAAAGATTTGATATCTTAGACGACATTTATTGCTGGCTATGCTCAAAATCATTGCTATATTGAGGCCTTGGAGTTGTTCTGTAGAGTGGAGATGGAAGGGATGGGTGTGGATGCTATGATGATCGGAAGCATCCTTCTCGCTTGTAGTGGGTTGAGATGCAGCTCCTATGTTAAGCAAATCCAAAGTTATGTCTTCAGGCGAGGGTTGTTCGATCATGTGCTACAAAATACAATTGTTGATGTGTATGGGGAGTGTGGGACTATCGAGTATTCATCTCGAATGTTCAAAATGATAGAGCGTAAAGACGTTGTGTCTTGGACGAGCATGATATCTTCTTATATACATAATGGGCTTGCGAATGATGCTCTTGATCTTTTCTACGACATGGTCGAGGCTGGCATTGAACCTGATTCTGTGGCACTCGTGAGTATACTCTCTGCTGCTGCAAGTTTATCTGTGTTGAGGAAAGGGAAAGAGATCCACGGATTCATAATTAGGAAGGGCTTCATCTTGGATGGATCTTCTGCGAGTTGTCTTTTGGATATGTATGCCCGGTGCGGATCCATGGACAACTCGTATAAGATATTCGATTGTTCTGAACATAGAGACTTGTTTCTATGGACTAGTATGATAAACGCGAGTGGGATGCATGGCTGTGGCAAGGAAGCCATTGATATATTTAGAAGGATGAAGGAGATGGATCTGATAATTCCAGATCATGTTACCTTCTTGGCGGTTCTCTATGCATGTAGTCATTCAGGATTGATTGAAGAAGGTAGAAGATATTTCGAAATGATGAAGAGTGAATATCAGTTGGAGCCATGGCCGGAGCACTACGCCTGTGTGGTTGATCTTCTTGGTCGTGGTAATCGCCTGGATGAGGCGTATAGGTTTGTGAATAATATGCTGATTGAACCTACAGCTGCAATATGGTGTGCTCTCCTTGGGGCTTGTCGAGTATACTCGAATAATGAAGTAGGAGAAATTGCAGCACAGAAATTTCTTGAGTTGGATCCTGAGAATCTGGGTAATTACGTACTTGTATCGAATGTGTTTGCTGCCAGAGGAAGATGGAAAGATGTGGATGAAGTGAGAATGAAAATGAAGGGAAAGGGATTGAGGAAGAATCCCGCATGTAGTTGGATTGAGGTGGGAAATAAGGTGCATGCTTTCATGGTAAATGACAGGTCTCATCCACAAGCAGAAGAAATATACCTGAGGTTGGCTCAGATCACACAAAGATCGGAGAAGGAAGGAGGTTGTGTCGCTGACATGAAGTTTGTTTTACATAATGTTCCGGAGCAGAAAAGGTGGAGATGCTTTATGGGCATAGTGAGAGGCTTGCCATTGCATATGGTCTGCTTGAAACACCTGATTGCACACCGATTAGAATAACAAAGAGCCTTCGTGTCTGTGGCGATTGCCACATCTTTGCACAGCTTGTCTCCAAGTTGTATGAACGAGAAATTGTTGTGAGAGATTCAAACAGATTCCATCATTTTGTTGCTGGTGTCTGTTCTTGTGGAGATTTCTGGTGAATACTGACAATTATATCGCAATATTTGTCAATGGGTGATCCGATCTTGAAACTGGGATATGCACCTGTTGAATCCTGGTGGTAGGCTTGAACCCAAGGTCCACAGTTTGAATAGAAATCGGTATTCAGCATCAGTGTCAAGGGGCAACAGCCACAAACAGACACAAGAAGATAACGATTACCCAGGTGATATTAATTTAGATCATATTGAATTAAATCAATTCCTGGGTAACTGTAGTATCTTGTGATTAAATTCTACGAAAAAATATGGATAGAAAATTTGTTTCTGTTTAGTCATTGGGGAAGATAAATTTTATTTTCCTGGCACAGCCTACACCCATCTTTGTTAACTAAAAAGTACCATACTCAGCACTCTTCTTTTTTCTAGGCTAGAAAGCTACAAACAATTAGGGAGATGATCGATACCCCATGACAGATTAAGGGCTTTTGAGGAGCAAAAAAATGGAATCAACCGTGTCATTCAGAAGGTGCTTAGCTCCTTGCGCATTGCCCTCAGGTTGTCTTATGTTGAAAACTTAATTTTTTTTTTGTGAAATTACCTACATCCATTCAAACTTGAAACTTCTTTACATATTGGGGAATTGCCCTTCCCACAAAGTCATCTTGTGGAGATTTTACTAGAAGCCAAGGTGGCTTAACAATCCAATAACATGAGTAGAAATCTAATGTAAAGTTTGCCAGTTTGTCGGCCACACAGTTGGATTCACAGAAATTATGCTTCACTCGAATGTCTTAATTTACCTTAATTGCAGCTTGATATCAGAGATTATTGATGTGAACGAATATGGCTGGTTTTCGTGCTTTATAATTTGAAATATCGCCTGAGAATTTGCCTTTGATCTCGATCTTCTTTATTCCTTGTTCTTCTGCCAAAGGTGATATGCCTACTCTACAAGTTCTCTTTCAAATATAAAATTTCTATCATTCACCTTTTTGTATTCTGTTTACATCCTCAGGGTGCTTCTTTACTTCTTCTGGAGGCTAGAGGAGTTATGAGCATCCATTCAATAGTTGAAGGCAATGCCGAGGGTGGACAGTTCGGCCATGTGGCACGGTGACTTCCAATGTTGACACGAAGACAAAGAAGGAAACCGGTATGCCTAGAGTCGGGAGTACTGCAAACTGGTCCTCACAATGCTGAACTATTCGGTGCAGACAGTTGAAAAGCCCAGTCCATTCAACTCCTTAAAGCCCAGGTATTAAGAAGAGGGGAACTGGCACCTTGTAACCAGCACAGACGGGGCAAGTCCAGGCGATATATGACACATTCCAACACCCCCCTGGACTACAACAGCCGGACTTGCACCGGACATATTCCCAACCAAGCTCTGATACCAAGTTGAAAAGCCCAGCCCATTTAACTCCTTAAAATCCATTCAACTCCTTAAAACCCAGGTATTAAGAAGAGAGAAACTGACACCTTATAACCAACACAGACGGGACAAGTCCAGGCGATGTGAGACACATTCCAACAAAGGCAATGGTGATCTTTTCTCTTTAATGGGTACTATGTAGTTAGAACAATTCCTGAAAATTAAGATAGTACTGTACTTAGAACATTTCCTGAACATTTCGCCTATAAGATGGATGCTTACCATGTTGGTTTTTCGGAATCAAAATGTACTGCTTTTACACAATGTTTAATATACGTCTTTGTTTGAGTCAAATTTACAGTTCAGCTGATATGGGAAAATTTCATGTTTGGTGCTTTTAGTGTACTGAAATACAATTCCATTGTTGATCTTTAAACTCATTACTGGACTTATTAGTTTATTTTGTTATAGAATGGGGGGTAATGAAGTCCTAATCATCTGTTATGATCAAGTTCCTTTATTAGGATGTATTATTATGAGTGTAATTCGATCCAAGGTTTAATGTATCGGAATCGGGGACCGACCGGTCCTGGTCCGGATCTGGTACAGTAATAAAAAAAATGTTGATTAATTTTTTTTACCAGATCTACAGGCCATCGGACCAACAGGATCATTCACCGGACCGGTAGGACCCGTCACCGGGCCAATAGGACCCGTCACCGGACCAACAGGATCTGTGGGACTGGTCGATGGACTGGCAGGACTGGTCACCGGACCAACCAACAGGATCAGTGGGACTGGTCTATGAACTAGCAGGACTGGTCACCGGACCAACCAACACGATCAGTGGGACTGGTTGATGAACTGGCAGGACTGGTCACCGGACCAGCGGTACCGGTCCCTGGATCGATCGTCGGGCTGTCAAATTAGTTGTGCTGCTAGACCAGTGGTAATAGTCCTCGGATCGGCAGAACTGACTGGACCGGTCGGCGGTCCATAATCCCGCGATACAATAGTTTGTATTGCGGGTTGGGATTAGAACTGGCCGGTTCTAATCGGTTTATGGAACCATGATTCAATCGGTTTAGTTCAGTGATCAAACCAAAACCAAACCGAGTTACATTGTACTAAACTGAAGAGCGAACCAAACCGATTAAAAAACTAAAAACCAAACCAAACTACAATGAATAAAACCGAAAACGAAACCAAACCGAAATAGAAATCGAGCAATTTCGGTTTGACCAAATTAATATTTTGGTTTTTTGTTTTCAATAAATATTCAAAAATTAATAAAAATTACAAATATACTATCATGATTCAATTTTATCTTATCCAAATCCACGCTAGCTCCAACATATCTAAAAGCTATTTCTATTTATAACATGGTAAAAGGGTATTTTCGTAATTGTACATAACTTCAACGTATCTGAATAATACTTTTGTTAATAATGTGCTAGCATAGGGTCACGCTAGTAAATTTAAAATTGGTAATGGATGATTTTCTGATTTTCATACCAATTTTTCAAATTAGCCATGATAGTTACTGAAATTACCAAAATAAATCAACATACAAGAGAAAAGCTTCGCTCTTACTAACTAGGCCTAGGGGGACCAATTCGTCAATTCAAAAACTCAAGTCCTGCTTCCCTGCAGGTTCTCTTTTTGCCCTTTCCCCCCCTTTTTATTACTTTATGTCATTCTTTCTCCCTATCTAGGGTTTCCTTTATCTTGCGGGATCGGTTTTATTCTTCTCCCGCTTTTCAATTCTTTCGATTTCTTCTTCTCCGTCTCGTTAACCTAAACCCGAATGATAATCCTAGATTTCAATCAGAATGGAAGAAATTCTTTCTCTCCGATTCCGATTTAACTCTCTTATCCTTTAGTTTCGATTTCATCGTAAATCTTTCTTCGATCGGTTTGTTTCAGTGGTTTATCTTTCTTCTGGCAATGCAAGCTTCGGATTTGGACGGAGTTATTTCTGTCGATAGAGAGTGCTCGAGTAAAGATGAAGAAGCAGAGAAAGCTTCAGAGAGCGGTTTGAGCGGCGATAATTTGGAAGATGAGCCGGTTCTCGACGTATCGGGAAAAAGCTGGGAGCTTTCGCTTTTGGATTCTTCGAATGGTTTGAGTAAGGGATTGTTCTTGTACAGGAACGTATTTAATTTGATTCCTCGGTCACTAGGGGAACTCAAGCGATTGAAAACCCTAAAATTCTTTGCAAACGAGATAAATTTGTTCCCGTCGGAGACCGGAAATTTGGTCCAGCTAGAATGCTTGCAAGTAAAGTTATCTTCGCCGGGATTGTCGGGTCTGTCTTTGCATAAGCTTAAAGCTCTGAAGGAGCTTGAGCTATGTAAAGTTCCCCCAAGGCCTTCAGCGTTTCCGATATTGAACGAAATTGCCAGCCTCAAGTACTTGACCAAGCTCTCCATTTGCCACTTCTCTATCAGGTATTTCCTTTTCTTTTTTGTTTTTGAAAGAAAAACACACATACATACAGGAAAACAGTGGAATTGAAGACCATAGAACATTTGCCCATGTAATCGTTCCATGTTGGAAATAGTAACATGGAATAGGTGGCTAGAAGTTGTTTAGATTCAACTTTTTGTATTGAGCATTGAGTGACATGTAGTTGTATCATGTCTGCGAAAAGATTTATTAATGTAGAAAGAGGATTCACACTTTCTTCAAGATTATAATGGACTGACTCAATGGCCCGAAGTAGTTTTTCATTAATTAAGCTAGTTTTAGCCTATTTGTGGATCTTAGTTTGTTTTGTGATCCGAATGTCTTGGAATAACAGATAGAGATTCCTGTCCTTGTCAATGTTTTCCCCGTTATAGATAAAGCTGTCAATTTTGAAAAAGGTACTGGTACTTAGACTTTGAGACAACAAGAACTTCTTTGCTAAATACATTGCTACCCCAAAATAGGGATGTCGAGGATAATATCAATATCGTCCAAAAAGTTAGAGAAATAAGGGAAACATGTAATAAAAGGTGGAAAATTTAAATGAAATCTTGTGGGATGTTGATATAGATATTTACACCCAAATAAAAAACATTACAAAAAAGTTGTTATTAAACAATTAAGGCGTAATAGGGAATTAAAGTACACACCAACATGCATGTCATTGACCCTTCAAATAACGTAAGCGTGTCATTAAGACTGCAAATAATGTAAATAATAGGCTTTTGGACTATAAATTAATACATTACAAGCTAAAAAGTACATGAGAAAACAATTTAATCTTGGAACTTATAATTATGGTCTAAATTGGAGATGTTCCTTCATTTTTACACAAAACTGATCCCATGGCATGATGTGATAAATCAAATCAGTATAGTCTTGTATAGCCTTCCGATAATCATTATCACTCAAGTAAATCAGCATACAAAGGCATGAGTACTATTTGTGTTCATGAAATCCCTGGCTAGAACTATGCAGACCTTCATAACTATACCTCTCGTCCCAATATGATCAATAACTAGAACCGTGTGAATGTCTATAAGATAATATATGGGGTTGGGGATATCCCTGACTATACGTCCTGCCCATACCTAGATCCATATGAATCTCCTTAAATATTATGAGGTCTTAGGTATCATGAGACCCATAGCTATATCCATATGGAGGGCTAGTACCCGATCATGACTAACATTTGTCGAATAAAAAATATGCACAATAGATCCGTCAAACCAAAACTATGTGTAATAGATGTCTCTTCTTGTGTATTCATGACAAACCTACCGCTACGTCATAAGTACCCAGGAGTTGGATAGGAGGGTTGTGATGGACGACCGTGATCTATATCTTATGTGGCATACTCAAAACCTGCTTCCACAATAAATGTGCCAAGCGACCGCTGAGTCTTGAGTCTCTCCTTCAACTCTACAATCCCCACCTGATCTCCTCCACCTGAACTTGAAGTGTCGGTGTCGCATCTTCATCACTTTCCCTCGTCCCTGAACATTGGTTCCCCCATCATCAACTCTTTGCCTAGTGGGAGTCCTCATGATATGCTCGAATGATCTACCCTACTACTAGACCCCAACTCATCTCAGTGGAGAATACCTCATCCACATCAATCCCAATCTCCCTTGCGGGGCTTGCTATAAAATGATCGGGTTGTCTTGCTCATTATTTAGGGATGAATCCTTAATCCATTGATAAATAGGCCATGAAACAATTATTCAAATTTGCGATTATTTGAACTTTCGATACGTAGGGAAGGTATTGTATTAATGTACAAAAGAAAATGTGTAAGGCCCAATGTGCATGAATGATATACAACGGGTCCAGCCAATAAAAATCAAGCTAGCCCACCTAAGTAATCTCCCCAACACCCAGTCATTTACAAAATCTGTGTACAAATTCCCTTCGGATTGAGGAAGTACGGACTACGGAGGTCCATGGGAAAATGAGCTTACCTTATTCTTTTGCTTCAAAGATTCTTCAAATTCTTTTGCGTTAAATTGCCCAAGAGATGGCAACCAGACACATTCTCCAAATTATAACCCTCTTACTTCTCCCTTTCCTCCACCCCAAGAAGACTGGACCTGTGAGAATGTATTGTACCTAGTTGATCTTTTTGATTAATTTTAATTCTTGTCTATTTCCTTTGCTAATAATTCTTTTTTTGAGAATATAGAAGTATAAAATATAAGTTCACTTTTCTAAGTCTCATCTGGTTATACTTGTTAGGTTACTAAGTTTGAAACAATGTGTGATGCCATTTTTTTGTTTTCCTGCAGATATCTTCCTTCAGAAATTAGCTGTCTTAACAAATTGGAGTATCTAGATCTCTCATTCAATAAGCTGAAGAGTTTGCCTTGCGAGATTTCTTATTTGAATGCCTTGAAATCGTTGAAAGTTGCTAATAATAAATTGGTGGAAATACCAGTGGATTTGTCCTCTTTACAGAGGCTGGAAAACCTAGACCTTTCAAATAATAGGCTGACGACATTGGGGCCTCTCAATCTTGCTTTGATGCGTACCCTACAAAACTTAAATCTTCAGGTATTGATTTGCCACCAAAAAAATGATAAGTGATAAATCTCATGTTTTACTCAGTCATTCCCTTGTTTGCATGTATTAAATTTCAAGGCATTTACTGCTCTCTTCATTCAGTTTTCAATGTTTACTGTGACGTCGATAGTGCATCAGTTTTTAGATCGCATTATCTGCATTTTACTGTGAAACTTGCATGTTTCTGGCAGCATTTTTTATTTTTTATTTTTTGGGCACCAGCATCCTATTCATACAGAAGTTTATACCAATGATATTGGTGTCAATATTTTATTACATCATTTATTGAAAGGATCACGGGGCTGCTCTGGCCATAGGGATACCCTATGCAAGGCATGTGTAGTCTTTGCTGAAGTAAATTACTAAAAAGGAGCAGAAAAAGAGGAGATTTCTGACATACTTTCTCTCTCTCTCTCTCTCTCTCTCTCAGTTGTTAGAGAGTGCTTGATGGAGAAAACCTTAGACAAAATTTTCCAAAGCCCTCTGCACTTTTCCCACTTTTTTTGACCATGCAAACATTTCATAGCCACTTTTATTTAATGTTTTATAATTCTTCCCTTTTGGTAAGCTCTTTGTAAATTTATGTTGGCCTTTGGAGAGCTTTGTCGTTAGTGCTTTAGTTTGGGCAAAAATGCCTTCACACTGCTAGGTAACTACATCTTGGTGAGTGCCTGCCTAAACGTTGATGCAGGCGCCAGGGGTCCTGACCAGGATACGTTGTGTGGTAGGGTTGCTCAGGTGATGATTCGATTCCACTATTTGTGGCTGACATGTTATATTAGTGCTTCCATGAGTGTTGTGGTGTTCTATTTATTTGTTTATGTTACTAAAGGCATTATGTTCCTGCATCTAGTTTGCGAAATTTTTTTGGTTATCATAGTTTTGTAAATATATGATGCTGTTGTTTTGTACACATTTCATATTCGCTAGGCATTTATATGTGAGTTCCAAGAACCTGACATGTTTATTGGTGCCCTTAATTCTTCATTCTTGTTTAAGTACAATAAGCTTCTCAATTGTTGTCACCTTCCTTCATGGATATGCTGCAATTTGGAAGGAAATGGTAAAGACACATCCAGTGATGAATTCGACAGCTCTTCAGTTGAGATGGATGTATTTGATGCTGCCATGCCAGAGGTTAATGGAAGTCCTTGTAACAGTGAGCTCTTATACCCATTTGACTTTGTGTTTTGTATTACCTTAGGGTTCTGATATTACCTTAGGGGATACATCATTCTTTGAATGTCTCATACAAATCACCTATGACTTACCTGTATTTACTGTGTTACCATCAAAGAATAAGAGGAGTGCATGAGACTTTGATGGCAGTAAAGTAATTTTAGATAAGTCAAAGTTTATTTGCATGAGACATTGAAATAAGGGTGTGCCGGGAGAATCTTTTCTTGTTCACTGTAAAACGTTCCTTGTGAATGTTAGAATCCTCACCTTATGTTCATGGTTACATGCATAATTTTGAAACTGAGCTTCTGTCGTAATGAACTGATATCAGGTTCCATCACCTCATTTAGTCTGTTATCTGAGCCTTCATCAAACAGTAGATGTTCTGCAGCACGAAGAATGAGAAAGGGGTGGAAACGGCGGGATTCTTTGCAACAGAGAGCTCGTCAAGAGCGTTTGAACAGCAGTAGGAAATGGAGAGGTGAAAATCAAGATGAGATAATGAGTATGAAGGTGCCTTCAAAATGTGAACCATGCAAGCTGCCTGTGGTTTCCTCTGAATCTGTTTCAGAGGGAGGCATTGGAGAAGATCTTGATGACGCTGATACACGGAGGCTTTCTTTAGAAAGCAATTGTCACATTTTGCTTAGTAATTGTCAGGATGATAAAATTGGTTCAAGTGAGGAATATAATGTGGAAAACTGTTCATGTATTGTCTTAGACTCTGTTGGGAATGGTAAAAGTTATGATTATGAACATAGGG
>JAUPMG010000006.1:12876046-12887540 GCA_031762675.1 Pachysandra terminalis | reverse complement strand
TGCATGCCAGATGGCTTTTATGATGCTGGACGTGATCGCCCTTTCATGCCACTGCGGTGTTATGAGCAGAGTTTGCCCCTCGACTCACGTGAAGTGATTCTTGTTGACAGGTTGGTATTTATTTTGCACTTCTTATAATTGAATTCCTGATTACCACGTAATCTTATTATAAGTTTATCTGTAATTATAAAGTTTTTCTACTTTGGTACTTGTGGTGATTGTTTACTCTATTTATTCTTTTACTCAGAAAAAGGGATGAGGAGTTAGATGCAATTACATTGACAGCCCAAGCATTGGTATCTCGTTTAAAGCAGTCGAGTGGGTCATTTGCAGAAAGGGAACAGAGTGCTGTTGATAACTTGCGGATTGCATCATTGCTTGCACTCTTTGTTTCAGATCACTTTGGAGGCAGTGATAGAAGTGCTATTATTGAGAGAGCACGGAAAGCTGTGTCTGGTTTAAATTATCGGAAGCCATTCGTTTGTACCTGCCCAGTGGGGAATGATAATGATAATAGCACATCTACCAAAAAAAAATTGGACAGTGTAGAAGATCTTGTATTTGTTGACCTATGTGAGAAATCTCTTCGAGATATTAAGGCAAAACGGAACTCCAACATTGTACCTATAGGGACTCTGCAGTTTGGTGTTTGCAGACACAGAGCACTGCTAATGAAGGTAGTTCTTCATCGTCTTTGTCTACCAACATCTATTTGATTTTAATTTTATGTTTGATTAATGACTGTTTTGTGCTGGCTTTATAGTATTTATGTGACCGGGTTGAGCCTCCAATTCCTTGTGAGCTTGTGAGGGGATATCTAGACTTCTTGCCCCATGCCTGGAACACCATTCTTATCAAGAAGGATGACTCATGGGTGCGCATGATTGTTGATGCATGTCGTCCACATGATATAAGAGAAGAGACAGACCCAGAGTACTTTTGCAGGTCAGGTTCCCCCCACTAACGACAAGAACGCACACACATTTCCTATCCTTCTTAGAGATATATTCTTTAATGATTTCATGTTCTGCACTTGGAGATGAATTTGTCTAGTATTTCTGTTTATTGTTGTTGTGTAACATGGAAATCATTTTGCATAGGAAGAGCTTCCAAAAGATCTTGGCGTGACATGATGCGTTTTCTATATTTCTTAATTATTTTTATAGGAGTATAGAGTTAATTATGCATCACTTGCTACAATTTAGTATATTGTTCATGGATAAAGAGTAATTAAATCAAAATGTAATTAATATTTAAAATTTACAAGGTTCGGTGTTTGTACTTACAGGTGTAATTCGGTCAATTTGGTTTGGTTTAGTGGTCAAATCAAGACCAAACTGAATTATAGTGAATTAAGTCTAACCGAACCGAAATAGAAACTGATATATATATATATATATATATATCGAAAATTAAACCGACTTTTCGGTTAAATCTAAACCGAACTTGAAAAAAATGAATTTGTAAATTCAGGTCGATTTGGTTCGGTTTGACAAAACTAACCCGGTTTTCTGCACTAACAATCATACAAGTAGGGGTGTCAATTGGTTTGGTTTGAACCAAAAACCGATCAAACCAAACCAAAGAAAGGTTGGTTCAGTTTTCTTCCTATTTTGGTTTGGTTATTGTTTAAAAAATGAAAAAACGAAATAAGCCTTCGGTTCAACCAAACCAAACCGAATTAAACAGAACATATGTAAACAATAACCAAACCAAAATAGGAAGAAAACTGAACCAAACTTTCTTTGTTTTGGTTTGATCGGTTTGTGGTTCAAACCAAACCAATTGACACCTCTACTTGTATGATTAATTGTTTTATTCCCATGGGGCAATACATCTGCTAGCTCGTTTTGTGTTCAGGACATTTTATATTTGAATAGTGAAGTTTTTTGGTCAGATGTCAGGAGTAAGATCCTCTATGCATGGTTAAGACCTACTTAACAACACACTATCTAATGAATCATCGACTCATGTTCTCCTTTTGATGCACATACAAGAATTGTCCTATTCTACTTTGATAGACTATTTTATTCAATGTTTGATCCATTGCAAATACATGTTCAGCAACCTTAAACATGGTTGGACTATTTATATAACTAGATCTGTTTTGTACATTGTATATACAGTTTTAAATGGTAGTGATTTAACATTTCCATTCAGAGTTCAATTGGTTCGTTAATTATACTGTCATGATATAATGGACTCTAAAACCATGTAATACAGGTGTTTCAGATTGTGTTTTGTAGCGTGATAGCATTTCTAATGGTTATTACTTTTTTTTTTCAGATATATTCCTTTGAGTCGGATTAATGTTCCATTGAAGAACGAAAAAAATGCTGATCTGGGTTACTCTTTTCCTTCTATGTCAACATGTGATGAAATTGAAAAGTCAGCATCAAGTTCTCTTGTTCGGTGTAAATTTGGATCATCTGAGGCTGTCGGAAAGGTGTGGAAATACTTTTTCGAGGGTTAGATATTTTTGAGTCATTTCTTTTATATACAGCCATTGTAGTTTATTTGGTAGATCCCCAGTGCTTTGTTATTTGCCATCCTTATTTGAAACGTTTATCTCCCTGGTCATATATATTCCAATACTGCAGAAGTTTATTGATTTTGGTAATGTATAGCCTCTTGGTTTACCTTTTTTCTTCATATCATTTCATTTGTTGTTTTGTAATTTTTTTAAGTATATAGGTCGTTATATTTCTCTGGTGGCATCAGTGCTGTCAAACTTATGCATTGGCTTGATTGCATGTGTCATGACATATGTTATTTTTTAAATAGGTGATATCGTATACAAAAGGATATTGCATATGTGGTCCAATGACCTCATATCTCATATGTGGCCTTTTCTTCTTTAATTATTATTTTGAAAGTTTTGATAACTTTGGGTTATTTGCACAAAGGTAGTCACTCAAAATTGAAATAGTTCACATGAAAACCATTTAAAGCTTTCATAACTCATTTTTTTTAATAATTTTTTTACTATTTCTTAAGTTTTTTTCCCAATTTTATTTTATTTTTTTATATATTTTATTTTTTTAGTTCTGTGCAACTGGACATGTACACACACCACTCTGTTCACATATGTGATCTTATACTTTTTGCCAACCATTTGGCCGTTTACTTATGGATGCAACCTTTTTTTTTTTTTTTTTTATTTCTTAATTTCACTGGGTTATGATTCCTCATCATGTTCAGACTATTTGCTTCCTTTGTTAATATCGGATTTTTGGTTTAAGTTATTGATTCTTCAGTGCGATGTTGAGGTCTCTGGCTTGTTGCATGCTGCAGGTCCGTACTTTAGATGCATCCAAGTCTTCAATGGATGAAATGAAGAATTTTGAGTATACTTGTCTAGGGGAAGTAAGAATGCTGGGTTCTCTGATGAAGCACTCTTGCATTGTAGAAATTTATGGGCATCAGATATCTTCAAAGTGGGCTCCTCCATTGGATGGAAATAAAGAGCAGCGTTTATTACAGTCCACAATTGTGATGGAATTCATAAAAGGGGGTTCCTTAAAGGTAAACCATCTATTTAAATTTGGTGTTTTGCTTTCTTTGACAATCAACCTGAACTTTTTCTTTTTTCTAATATAAATCCTTTTCGTTGCTTGCTATATAACAGAGTTATGTAAAGAAGCTGTCAGAAGCTGGAGAAAATCATGTTCCAATGGATCTTGCTTTGTTTATTGCTAGAGATGTTGCCTGTGCATTGACAGAGCTACATTCTAAGCACATTATTCATCGAGACATAAAAAGTGAAAACATTGTATTGGATTTGGAGAGCAAAAGAGCTGATGGCACTCCTGTTGTCAAACTTTGTGATTTTGATAGAGCAATTCCTCTTCGTTCTTCCTTGCATATGTGCTGTATTGCTCATCTTGGAATACCTCCACCTGATATTTGTGTTGGAACGCCTCGCTGGATGGCTCCCGAGGTTCTGCAAGCAATGCACAGGCGGAAGATATATGGGCTAGTAAGTCTACATTTCCAGACATGATTTTTTCCTCTTTGAAATTAATGAGTGGCATTCTCATACTTGAGGTTGCTTCTCAATCTGTTGCATTCTATCTAGCTCTATTGTCAATTGTTAATTTAGGAAACTGTTATTTTTTGGGTCAAATTCCAATTACCAGTGACATTGAAGGGAACAAAAAATTTAAATAAATTTGCTTCTATTCCTTGTGTTTGTGGCTTCTATCGTCATTAGTTCGATACCAACTTGAAACAGGATCGGGTTTTGGTTTGGTATCTTTGCCACTAGATCAATAGGAAATATTCTATTTAACTATGATTGAATCTGGTTTGGTGTGTCTAGTATGCTATCGTTTGAACCATTTTTGAGTCAACTGAGGTTCTTCAAATTTTGATTTTGTCGGTAATTTCACTAATTTAATATAGAAGAAGTTTGGAAGAAAATTTCTATTTTGATATGAAGTTTGGGAATTTGGGAAAAATTCTGAGGAAGATAGGAAATTTTGTCTATTTAATGGATACATATAAGATCATGATTTTCTACTCATTGTGAATTTAGTTGTGATTTCATTTTGGCAGAGATGTGGTTCCTCATTTTTGTTTATTTGGTGTTTTCGGAAGGACTTTTCATGGAATAATATTTCTTTTGCTGTTTTTCAGTATAAATAATGTGGTCATCTCACTTCTTTGATATTGTGTTACTATCTGTTGCTTTAGCTCCATTTACTTTGCTTTAAGTACTTTTATTACACGGGGAGGTCTACCATTGAAGCAATCTTTTTTACTATAGACAATTAGTGGAGAAGTTTAGAGAGGAGGATTTTCCTTCACATGGTCTTTATTGATAGAAAGAAAGCATATGATTGAGTTGTGGGGGAGTTAATCGAGTGCATTTGGGCATAAGAGTACCAATCTATACATTGAGGTTATTAAAGACATGTATGAGGGAGCACTAACTTGGGTGAAACATGAGTCAGTTATGAGTCCCCATCTTTTTGCTTTAATTATGGACTTGACTACTTATATCAATAGCAGCTTGCTTTGGTTTATGCTATTTGCAGATGATGTGGTTTTGATTGACCAACTAGAAAGGGAGTAGCAAAGTTGGTGTTATGGAGGAATACCTTGGGATCAAAGGATTTTAAACAAGTCGAATCAAGACCAAGTATATGGAATGTACATTTTGTACAGATGATAGTAGAGATGAAGCAACATTAACATTGAGAATCTAGAGATTTCTAAAAGCAATCAATTACATTTTGAGCTGGTTGGCTTAAGTGGAGGGGCACTTCTTTAGTGTTATTTGATTTGCATATTGCACACAAAACAAGAAAATAAATTTTACAGGACAGCCATTAGTCCTGTTATGATGTATGGATCAGAATGTTGGGCATCATAGAGGCAAAATATGCATACAATAAGCATTGATGAGAAGAGGGTGTTGAGATGGATGTAAGGGGGGAGATTAGGAAAGATAAGGTGACGAATGAAAAAATCTGAGTGTCTAGGTGTTTTACCCAAATAGGGAGAAAGGAAAGTAGGTTAAGATGGTTTGGGCATGTAAAGCGAAGATCTATAGGGTGGCAGCTGTGAGAAGGTGTAAGGGATATTCACTTAACTATCTAAGCGGGCAAGAGGAAGATCAAAAAGTACTTGGATGGAGTCAGTTAGAAAGGATTTGGATACTCATAAATCTGACTGAAGATATTGTTTCTGACAGATTGGAATAGAAGAATAGGATTTGTGTTACCGACCCCACAATTAGTGGGTTAAGGTGTTTTGTTGTTGGCATTGTTGTATTCCATAAAGCAATTATAAACGATGGTGCCAAACATAACCTTAGAATCTTTATGGTAGCTTTTTCTTCAATATTTAAAGTTCCATTTGTTCAAATGTTAGTTTTGTCGATCTCCGCTGTATTACATTATATTAGATGTAAGCGTATTTCCATATTGAATTGATAGGAATGATACTTTTGAAGTATCAAGGTTTATTGTATGTATCATAATTTGTCTGTGGAATGTGGCTGCAGGAAGTCGACATTTGGTCATATGGCTGCTTACTTTTGGAATTGTTGACACTGCAAATACCTTATGCAGGGTTATCAGAGTCAGAAATTCACAACCTACTCCAGGTAATGTTGAACTTCTAGCATTCTCTTCAATGACATTCATTTTTTCCATTGACCATTCTTGAAAAGGCATCAGATAGAAATAGAATGCGCGAAGGAAATAAGAGTGAAAAAAATGTCAATTATGGGATTGAATTTTTGGTCTCTAGTGATAAAGGGTATTTTTCTTTGATTTAAACAGATGGGTGATCGGCCCCGACTTACAGACAAGCTGGAGACATTAATTTCCCTGGATGAACCTGCAGTAGCTAGATCAGGAACGGATCCAACGACACCTGATGCTGAATCCCAAACACTGAGATTCTTGGTAGATCTGTTCCGCCGGTGTACTGTGGCGGATCCTGCCGAACGACCAACAGCAGAACACATCTACGATCTGTTGCATGCACGCGCTCTCTCCTTTTCCAGTACAAGAAGTTAGGCAACTCTGTCTTTACATGCTAATCTTATCCCCATCGTCATTCTGGTCCCCAACCCAAATTTTGTAGCTTTTAATGCCTAGCATGTAATAATTTGTTTTTTCTTTTACGAGTACTAAATCCTCTTATAGTCCAAGATTTTGGTTTGTCCTAATCCCTCTTTAGGAGTAATAATCTCACCGAACCATTTTATCTGTACAAGTATTTCCCGGAGAGCTCAGATTGCTAGCATATTATTTATTTTCCAATCAAAATGAGGTGAAAATTTAACAATCGTCTTCCTGTTTTTCCTTTCTGTTAATAAGTATTCTTGTGACCCTTGGGTTGTGTTTGGAACCTTGGATTTTGATAGAAAAGAAAAGACAATGCTAGATAAATCACTTTCTTCTGTTCGATTGAAGAAAGAAAGAGGTAGGGATAGGGAAAAAGAAATAAAAATTTTCTTTGAGGGTCAAAATCTTTCTCTTCAAAAAGGCAGAAATTTTGAAAAAAAAAAGAAAAACAAGATTATGAGTACTCACCTATTATTCAACCTAAATCATGACGTCTCTAATCTTTCATTGGTAGTCAATCAATTTTGTTGGAATGTATGAGAACTTAACCGAAAATCCTTGGAATCTAATTTTTGTCTTCTCAATGTCTCGTATTAACCAAACATTAGAAAAGAATTATTAATTAATTATTTTATTTTCTTTTTCACTTCTTTTTTCTCTTCTTCTAAAAATCCAAGGTTCCAAACACACCCTTAATTTATCATTTTTTGACGGTTAATAATGATATAATATTATATTATGTCTATTTCGTAAGCTATAACTATTTTAACTGTTAATAATAAAAATAAATAATTTTTTATTAATTTTGAAAAATTGAAATAAAATGATGCATACTTTCCAAGATAAAACTTTCAAGGCTGTTTTTTTCTATCTTTTTCCCTTCATCCAAGATCTTATCTTGGAAGAACTACTTCTACTGGCTACTACTAAAGATGGATCTCACACTAGAATTATTTATTTATTTTTATTAGAAACAGAGTAAGAAACAAAGCGAGACTGTAGATGGAAAGGGATGCATCGATTGTCTAAACAACTCAACCCCAGTAGGTGCAGGCCCTTGTGCCCACAAAAAGAAAAAGGTAGTTATAATTTAATTTGTACATCTTGTTTTCGTCTTAGCTTTTAATTGTTTGCATTTGGTGCCCCCCACCACACCTACTGTCACACCGCCCTATATAACGACCACCTATCATCCTACAACCCCAGGTCCACGTTCCTACCCAGCCTACGTCTTCTCAGGCTCTGTCACTGTGGCCCCCATTCCCCTCTTCTTTGTTTTTCTCTCTCTTCTCTTCTCTCTATAAATTAATAACATATCCCCAAGTTTGTATTTCTAAAAACCTTTCTTGGCTTCATTCTTTTTTTCTTGATTTATTATTCCCTTCATACTCTTGTTCAATATCGGAATTGCCTCTTCACAGTTCACACCTTTACTAGTCTTCTTTGAAACAGTTATCTTGTAGTGTTTCTTGTTTACTGTCATCACTTGTGAACTGAGAAGTTGCACCATCTTCGTTTTGTTTTCTATCCATTTGGTTTCATCTTTTGTAACCTAAAAAAGTTGCACCAACTTCTTTTTATTCTTCTTTCCTTTTCTTATACTAGTTGGCTAGACCTTTTAAGTGATGTCAAGTGTTTTTTTTTTTTTTTTTTTCATCTTTGGTGCATAGTGTTTAAATTTGGTACTGATTCGGGGATCGTTTATGTTGAGTTGGCTCGGCCATTCAAAACATTGATTTTTCTTAGGGTTGTTGGATGTCCGATCTGACTTGTCCAAAACCAAGTCAGAAATCATGACTCGTCCTAAATCGATCCCGAATTGTATCGGCCAATCCGACTCAAGATCAGCCCATACTTTACATTGTGCTTTGGTGGGGGTAATTGCACCATTGTTTTCAAAGCAAGGATCTCTAATGCAGTCACACCTTTTGTCATTATTTATTTATTTTTTTCTATTTAGCAATTAGGAGGGATTTTTGAGTTCTTAATTTCTCTCTCACAAAAACAGAAGAGACAAATGTAAAGGTAGATGAAGCATGTTTTATCACTTCTCATTCACTTCCCTCCCCCTCTAGGATGAGAATTTGCATCCAAGATTCCTTTCTTTGTTAGTTATTTCTTGCATGGAAGAAGTTGGTTTATGCTCTTCTTGTCAAGTGCTTGTTGTTAGTCTCCAAGGGAACAAGTGAAGCTGCCAGCATGATCTAGCTATAGTTGAGTACAAAATCACATCATCTAGGCCTGAACCTTTGTGATTTGATTATAAGTTGAACAACTGCAACATGGATGGATTCCTTTCAGGCCTAATAGTAGCATGTGTTGCCTCCCAAGTTCAACTTGATCAACTCATAAGGGGACCAACTCTAGATGTTCAAGCAAAAATGCCAACCCTAACTAGGTCATGCTCTGGCAGCCTCATTTTTTCCCTTTAGAGGCCAAAAAAAAGGATAAAGGAGACAAAGAAAGAGAGGAATCATTGTAAGTATACTCCTTATTCAATGTTGTTGATGTTAACTAACCCATATCCTTCTTATTTTTATATTGACCTTGTAACAGGAAACATGTTGGCTTTTGCATGTACAGCAACGATTCCTTCAATCAAATTTTCTGTTTTGCTTTAAAAGTGTGTAATTTAAAGCTGCAAAGTTTGGCTTGTACGATCAAGAAAAAAACAATTTTACAATATAGCCAAAATCCAATTCTCTATGCTGTTTTTTTTTTTTTTTAATCAAACAACTATCTGTATTTCTATAACTATGAAGTAGGGTTGGATGGGTGTAAGTGCTTATGGGGAATGTATTTTATTAATATAGGAGATAGAAAAATTGTAACAAATGATAAACTCAAATGTTTGAATAAATATGATAAGAGTTCACCAATATAATTGTATTAACAAGATATAATTCATAAAGTTTATTTCAAGATAGCCTAAATCGTCGTGCAATCATTCTATCAAGAATATTTCTTCTAAAAAAATAACATGTAAATATGACACAGAGGAGAGGAAAACAAAAAGAGGAAAAAATGAGGTCTTAAATGTGCAAAAAGAATATACACTACAGAGCAAGAGACCCTCAATATAGTGTCCGAGAGATCTCTCTTTTATCTCTCAATGAGTCAGATGACGTATTATCTGTTGTAAAAATATAGGTATGTCTACGGGTAAGTAAGATAAGATGAACGTTATAGAAAAAATAATTCTTCATAATATAAATGGGCACATGCACTTATTCTTAATTAAATAATATCTGAATAAATACTAATTAAATCCACTCAAGAAAATGAACAGTATATAATATAACTATAAAACAATAATAAATAGGAGAATAAAACTTGTCGATTTGTAGATCAAGGCATGTAGCCACTGCCCTTGATATCGATATTGTCCCGTATCAGATTATATCCTTAGTGCCTGGGTTGATGGCTATTGGCGTCCAAGATTCAACGGTCCTTGACCTCTCGATAGGTTGCACCGTTTACCGGATTCAAGGAGAACTGAGTATATCACTCAACAATGGAAGAAGAAACAACTATTAAAAACTCAAAGGAGTATTATAACACAATGCACAAAAAGGAGGAGAGAGAAAGCAATTAGCAATTCACAGTTGCTTGTGCTGTGTATCAAATGGGTGGAGAGGACCTCTATTTATAGAGTTCCTTACACTCTTTTGAAAGGATGTGTGCCTTTTCAAGGCGCTTATTGGGCTAAAAGAGGACACATGTCCTAAAGAAGAGTCTAGAACAAGTCCAAATCCATTATCTTATAATTGTCCCCATAAGGCCCAAAAAGCAACTACTGGACTAAAATAAGACCCAAAATATGATTCTAATTTTGAATCAAAATTTCAACAACTTCCCACATGATTCAAAATTTCAACAACACAAGACACAGAAAAAGGATATGCCGAGTGATAAAAAAGAACGAGGTGCAATGATATCGGTATCTTTTAGACTTGAACCATTACTTAGGATTTGCAAGACAATGTATACAGAGATATGATGATATGAATATCTTGAATTGAACCTCTTTGGTGTATACATTCCATTCTTCGAACCCAGACAACATCTTACCACTGTCTAAGTTCTAAGTGGGGTGACACATTATACGACTGTGCGCCTCTCCTAAAAAGTAATAAGTGCTCTAGAGAATCATCCCGATTCTCGACGGAAACAGCCTCACTTCTACACTTATTAGGTGAGATCCATCAAGTGTGTAATTGCAATTAAACATACTACCTTTGAAGGATGTGTTACTCATTAAGAGTCTTAAATGACTTAACATACCGTTGCAATTAGTACTGTCAACATTGTAGGGAGGGATTTCTCAAATATAATTTCATATTAATACAGTGTTGACAAACTCCTTAGTGACTTATTTTTCCTATTGAACCTAATTCCTATGATCTCCATTCACATAGGCTGGGGTGCCATCACTGGTCATTTTTGTTATGGATTGTAATATCATCCCCCTCGATGTTATACACATTAACCTTTTGTTAGTGCCTTAAAGGAGCTGTCAGACTCCTTGAATATGTCATGACGCTTAATACCTCACAAACTGACAGTTATCATTTATATTAATTAGTATACTTTCAATATACTTCACCACTTTACCTTCTTAAAGGTAATATCGTATCTCATATGCTAATCTTCATGGTATGCATTTAAATGCATAGTCTCTCCACATGTTTAAGTGTAGACATGTGTTTTTCATATATTAGTATACTTGTGATAAACTCTTCCATTTTATCTTTTTCAAAGAACTTTCAATGAACTGAACAATTTATCAATTAATCGACCTTTGCTCAAGCATAAGATACTTATCACTAAAAAAAAAAGATACTTCTCAAATTCTAGAACATTTTCATACTTCAAATGGATAGTCATCTCTCATCTTCAAATCTGAAAATAGA
>JAUPMG010000006.1:12851730-12863919 GCA_031762675.1 Pachysandra terminalis | reverse complement strand
TTCTAATTCTTCTTCTGCTTCTTCTTCTTCTACTTCTTGTTCTCTCTCTCTCTCTCTCTCTCTCTCTCTCTCTCTCTATATATATATACATATATATATATATATAATTTGAATATATTGATTTTGGTAGTTTAATTTAAATCATGGACAGCATATTCCAAAAACTGAGATTTTTATAGTTAATCAAATTGCGATGAGTTTTGAATAGTAAATCTCAGGACATTAATTGTAGTTTGTTTCCCCTACAAGGGTAAAGTGTTTATGATTATAGCAATGTAGAGCAAGTGCATGAAGTAAGTGGAACCTGAGTATACTATAAATAAGTAACTGCTGAACAGCTGAAGTAACTTGTACTATTTGATGAAGATGTGAATACAGCTGAGATCTTGCAAATTGGGTTATGAATGATATATCTTTTTTCTGCTGCTCTATAGCTTTTGATTGATTTAGGAAAATGAAAGCATAAGAGATCAGCTTTTTAAGAGGGACACTGAGTACTCTACTATAAAATTATATGGCTCTTCTATTTTGATTTTGATAAAACTACTACCTTCTTTAAATTTTGATCAAAAATAAAATCATTTAGATCAATCTGCAAATATTTGGAAAATAGAATAGGCTGAAAGCATGAACAATCAAAGTATAGTTCAGGTCTTTAAAGATAGCTTGTAAGGAGTAAACCTACCTTTATTTTGTTAATATAGAAACAACATATACAGCCAATTGAGCAGCTTTTTCAGGTCTCTGAAAAATAATTTAGAAAATAAACAATCCTATCTGTTCATAGTAGCTTGTGAACCCATTTAAACTTTATCCAAGCTAGGTCTTAGAAAATGAAATCATCTCTCTCTCTCTCTCTCTCTCTCTCTCCTCTGTGTGTGTGTGTGTATGTGATGACAATCTGTAGTTCTTTTGTTTCAAGTAAACGAGGAATAAATGCAGATTTTCTATGACATAAGAAAATATATTCTTGTAATAGCAGTAATTTTAACGCTATCCCCTTGTTTCTGCAACCTTAACCCCATACTTTGACCTCTCTCTCTCTCTCTCTCTCTCTCTCTCTCTCTCTCTCTCTCTCTCTCTCTCTTTCTTGATGATGTAAGTGTGCATGGACTACTATGATGTAGTACACAGATTCATGAATTACATGAACATAATTACTTGTTGAAGTTGGTACCTCAATCTTGTTGGGAGCTCTTATAGGTCTACAATCCACCCACCATTTTGATTTTGTGGATCTCCATGCACCAAAAATAAAAGATCAGTGATTTGATTCTCCAAACTCAGTTCTAGGGTTTTCATCTGTCTTCATCAATGATCATTCATCAGGGTGAGAAGGATCACTACTACCAGCCAGGAGTAGTAACCCTAGAGTCCTCTTCCTAGCCAGGACCTTCCTGTGAGGTGTAGTAACCTAACCCTAGAGTCCTCTTCCTCTTGGCATGGTCATTAATTACTTGGATGCTTGTTTGAAGCCAATTGATAGGATCTTTTGTTAAATATAGGTATATTGAAAGGGAGGTATCAGGCAAAGCAATAGAGAAGAAATTTTTACTGTCATTTTGTGTGAATCATTTTAAGGGTGAAGCAAGCTAATTACTGATGTTACTAGCTTGAAGCTTACAATTGGAAATTGAAAATTATGGTTCTTACTGGTAATATTGATTGCCTTGTGAGCTCAAATTAACTATATATCTACTGAATTCTATATGAGCTTGAATTAAGCACATGCCAAGGCCTTGATTTGTTGCTTTGCTTTTGGCTCAGTCATCTTTGTTAAGCAAGTAAGTTTCAACTATATATCTTAAAGGCCTTAATTGATCTGTTACTTTGCTTTTGGCTCAATCATCTTTGTTATGTAACTTCATGATCTTCATACTATTCTTTTTCTGTTGTTTCTGCTAAGGAATTCCTTAAAACCTGAAGGATTTCATCAAGCTAAAGACATGCACTTTGGTACAAGTGTGTTAGATGTAAAAGAGATGGAGCATTTGGGCTTTTAGTGGAAGAAACTTTGAAGCTACTAATGAACATGCTTTGCCCTGCTCAACAGTACTAAATCAAATTAAATTGAAAATAATAGTTACAATATAGACAGTTTGATCATCAGAAACTTTAACTAGATCATTGTGATGATTGGGAAAATGATTAAAAGGATTAATGATTTACTATTAAGAGACACATCTATGAGCTAGTTCATGACTTCTGCAATCTTAACTACATAAATTATATCACTTGAAAGTTACTTAAGCAATTAGCATGAGATCTCAAGAGAAATAAATTAAAGACCAAGGAATAGAGTAGTAGTCTACTTCTCTTACTAAAGTTTTTCATTAGATGTAAGATCAATTCACTACAATTTCACAATACAAATTCATTCCTCGTGAGGAATCCTTACATCGGTTCTATAGGATAAGTTCTATAGCGATTGTGTGGATACGGCGATCAAATTATATAGGCTTCTGTTACAGCACTTGGATGGCATTATTATTTATTATTAAGAACTAACCCAATACAATCTCAAAGAAAACTCCTTAGTTTAGCAGTCTTCATCATCCCTAGCTAGTATAATTCCCCAACCATGAGATAATTCTAGTATATGTAGTTCATATATCTTTTAAGTGTATAAGATCCATTTGTCTTTGTTCGCGCACGATATTGGACCAGAAGAAACTGTGTACTCAGTAGTTTCTATTGAGTATAATTTGAAGCAATTTGTGAACATGATATTAAGAATGATAAAAATGAAAATGTGGAACAAAATGAAAGAATTAGAGATTGAATAGAACTCAATTGCTTTAAATTATCCTCTTGAGAAAGTAAAGAGTGCTCAAAGTAATGTATGGGAATAATCTCATTTTTCTTTTCCATGTGGTGAACAAAATGCAGGTTTTCATGATATCTAAGTAGAAGATCTGTTAAAATTCAGAAAGTATTAAGTGAAAATCTTTTCTTTTCTTCTTTTAAGGAAAGACCCTCTAGGCAGGAGACACTCCAATTCAAAAAGTAGTACTAAAAATTAGTTAAAAAACTATACAAATGTAGGGACATGAAACAAAACCCCCCAAGTAATGTTCACCAACTAATAGAAGATGGCCAAGTTTTTTAGGGCACCCTCCCCTTATTAGGTTGTCCATAAGGTCTATTTGTATAGCTTTGCTTGCCCATAGCCAGGATGTCATACAAGTGGGGAACTTGATATGCTGATCATAAGTCTTTCCCACATAGAAAGATCAAAACTGGCTGAATCTGGGTTGGTCCAGGACCATTTGGGGACATGGGGCCAACACCCAACAGGTTTACAAAACCAATATTGATCAGACCTTTATTTTGTATGTCAGAATCCAAAGAATTAAGCCTAATACTACTACAGTCCTGAAATCCGGGTCCAATACTGGCTCATGTACTAAAAAGTGTGCCTCAAACCTGACCCAGATAAATGGATCCATATGCCTGCAGTGCCATTTAGACCTGAAATTTTTTACCCAACTTGCGAAACCACCCGTTTTAAATGGGTTCAGATTGGCATGGTCTTGGGTCAATTCAAACCCACCCAAATAACAGTTTAGTCCGGTTGGATTCATGGGTTTATAATGCAAAACAGCAACCTGTTTAGACTGTTCTTCATTTGGGTAAGTTGGGGTTTTTACTATATTATTAACCGGACCCATTGGTATCTCTAGTGCCATTCCAAGATGCTTTCAACATAGCATTAGATCCCTCGTTTCAATACACAATTGTACTGAGCTTACCTTCTCAGTTATAAGTCTATGGACTAATCATTTTTGTTTTGATAACCTGGGTGTCCGGACCAGCTTGCGTGCACCACGGCTAATCCCTAGGGCCCTGAAGTTGATGACCGGGTAAACCTTCAGTGGCCCCAAGTGAAACGGCCCCCCCTCAGAATCGAACCCCAAACCTAATGCTTCATGAGGCACTAGCTACAAGTGACCATTGGGACAACCCCCAGGGTTATTTAGGGACTAATCATTACTATATCTTATCTTGCCCACTACATTGCATTAGTTTTCGATTACCATTGAAGATTTCCAAAATGTACCAATCAAGGACCAGAAGATAGATTACAATAAAAGACCCACTTAGAAGTTAAATATTCAAAAAAAAAAAAAAAAAAAGAAATATATCTAAATCTAATTTAATCATAATAAGAACTTACTAATCTTCAAAATCCGCATTTTGTTATTTTGGGATAAATTTTGCATAAAAACAATTGGGAAAAAAATAATGGTAATATTACCTTTTAAAGGGCCAATAATTATATAATGAATTTCTTTTGTTCCTGATTTTCCTCTTTTTTTTCTTTGTCCTTTTACCTTTAATGGTAAGAAGTTGATTAATGAATTCATACACTCAATTCAGTGAAGCTAGAACCTATCATCCTAAAAGAAAATTATAAACAAATCAGAGCAAATGCCCTGTGATATAGAATTATCATTGATTGAGATTTGAAGAACCTATCAGCCATACAAAATTATCATACATAGAGAGAGGAAACCAAAGAGTGATACATTGTTGCAGCATGCCCATCACTACTTGTCGGCGGCTCCACGGCCCACCACCCACCACCCACCACCCTCCGCCTTCTCCTCTCTCTCTCTCTCTCTCTCTCTCTCTCTCTCTCCCTCTCTAGCAGTAAAACATTACTCTCTTCACATTCTCCTTGAGCGCTGGCAATGGCCGGACACCAGTTTCCCCAGGAGCCCGTGTAGCTCGGGCTGCTTGATTGACACCACCACCTGTTATGCCATTCTCTTGCATATCTGGTTCCATGTAGAATCGAGCTCGGAACGCTGCTAAATGTGCATAGTAAGCAGGAGGAACTGCACAAATGCCACCAGTTATGCCACTCATTTATAATAATTATTGGAACAAAGAATTGAGGCTTTGTCAACTAGCAGAAATTTAACTTGCAAAACATCTAAAGCTAAATTTTGTTGTTAATGTATCCTGTATGTATATATAGAGATCATTTAACTGTGGAGCTAAATCTGTACACTCGAATGGTTTTACCATAGAATTATTACTTCTAGACATAGTGTTTAGTATCGGCCGATCCATTGGCTGATACAACTCAGGATGAGCCATGATCCCAAGCCAATCCCTAAACTTGTTAAAAATTCTGACTCCGTCCAAAACCGAGTTAGATAGGACAATTCATATTGGATCGTCCGAAAAGTGGGTTCTTTTGGTCTGATCACACGAATAGGCGATCTTTTCCCAAAACACGGCCTTTATTTACATATAAAGGCATTTTGAATAGAGATTTTTTAGTATGCATCTGATTTGACCCAAGTTCGGATCGGCTGTAGTCAAATGAGGACCAGATGCATACTTTGATTTGGCGATTGCATGAATGCAACAATATTGGTTGATAAAATGATTTTTAATAAGTTTCTAGATACTTATTTCAACATGTTTTTATGTATTTATATTATTATGATTTTTCTAATTTTTTTTTTTTAAATCGGACCATGTTTTGGATCAGGTCAACATTAAGAACATATTAAGATTTCAAGAATTGAAAATTTTTGTAATTGAGACACAAGGATAATATTCATCTTCATAAGGATATAATGGAACTATAGAAGCTGACATCAAACAGAAGAAAATAAAACAATAACAAAAGTAAAAACTTTGACATACCAACAGAAACGGATCGAGTACATCTCGCGTAAGTGTAACAGAGATTGTTTGTCAAGGACTGAATTCCATCCGCCGTAAAATTGTTCTCATCCCATAGTACATGGTAATGAGCTGGTCTGCTTGTCCCCTGTCAAAATAACCAGCATATGGGACATATATGAGCCACCAAAATCATCAATCCAAACAATTCAACATGTACTGCAACCCTTGGATGATATATTCCAAATAAGTTGCTGCTTTGACTTCAAATTTTCATCCCCGTCACCAATCTGGCTTCTGGCGATCAGTCTTCATTTACTAAAATCCTTGCATCTTTCAAAGTCATGGTTTTGATTTCGCTTTCAGAAAATTTTGGTTTTGGATAGCACTAACAAAACTGAAATCTGAAAATTCACTAATCATTTATTCCATTCAAAATTTTGGTCAGTCAGTGATAATATCGGAAATTTTAACTCATTTTTATTTCTGATATTAAATACACAAAATCGTATATAGTAAAGCATTAAAAATACATACAAATAGAATATACATCCAGAGTTTTGGTGGTAAAACCAAAAAATTTCCAACATTTGTTTTGGTAAAAAAAAAAAAAAAATACAGAAAATTTGGTTTCTGAAAACCTTGTTCAATAAAAAAAAAAAATTCAGTTGATCGTGAGAGAACCGATGAAAGATTCTTGATCAATTCCTTGAGGAAATTCATAATGATTAACCATTCTTGTTATTTTCTTGACTTTGGATAGTTACTGCGTAACAAAGTTTCACCTGAATTCCAGCATGGCTGCAGAGGTAAAAATCAAATTCTGTAGGATGACATATTTTAGAATCAACCACTGTGCCTGTAAAAAAAAATTCAGTACAATGTAGTCAGTGAACATGAATTCCAAATGCAGTTCTCACTGTATACATACAATATACATATATACACAAGCACATACACATAGACATAATATCTATAATATTACTTTACCTGGTAAAATGTTCCCACTCTTGTCTGTACTGCTGCGATCTTTGTGATTGTTAGGAAATAATCTGGTATGATGTCGCTTTTGGACTACGATAAAAGTCACTGGAGGTTGGTAGTTGGGTTCAAGAGAAGCACATGCCTGTACAAGATCCAAATATTATCATTGAAACATTTTATTTTTACCAAATAATTGGGCAACAAATATGAACCAGAACCAACACCCACCTTCCGGATTGCATCCAATTCATAGAGTAGGACTTGATAAAATTGCCCTTCGCTCACACCATCCCTGATCAAATTATTCTACACTTGGTAAGTGCTACTTTTGATAAGACCAAGAGTTATATACATTAGTGTTCGCTTTCAATGTATATTATGTACCCCAGATAGACATTTTTGGATGGGCATACATGTGCATCACCATATGTGTGCAAATTATATTTGTCTAGTTCAACAGACTCTTATGTGTGAGTTTATATAAGACAGACATTTTTGCATGGGCAAATTATATTTGTCTAGTTCAACACTCTTATATGAATGTACCACTCCCTATTGACATGCAAATTGTATTTGTCATGTTCAACAGAATTTTATATATATGATAATATGACCACTCCCTGTTGACATGCAAATTGTAATTGTTTAATCCAATATATATGCAAATACATATATAAGATGGATTATGTGGATTAAGCCAAGTTACGCGTGTAAAAAGGTACTTCGCCAAAAAGTATATAAAATGGTACGATGGACTGATGCCCACAGGTAGGGATGTAAAAACATGCTGGGCCGTGCGTGACGGCCTGGCCCAACACGATTTGGGTCATGCCCAAGCACGACGCGGCACGACACGATAGACCTTATTGTGCCGTGCCAAGCCTGGGGATCATGGTCCACAGCACGGCACGGCATGGCCCAAGCACGATTAGGCACGAACATGATTCATTTTTTACCCAATTATAGGCAAAGCACAAAGCCTGGCTCAGCACAATAATAATTGCTTCCCATGCCGTGCCAGTCCTAGGGCCCAAAAACTAGGCACGGCACGGCACAAAGCACGACCGGCACGAAAAAAATCGTGCCGAGCCGGCACGCATTGCCCGCATGTACATCCCTACCACAGGGTTAAATTAATGGAAATATTCTCTTATATTGATTTTACTAAACATATAGAAATATATATTTTAAAATCACATCAACACTAAAATAAAGCTAGTAATGGGTTTCCCCAGCCACAGCTTATCCAGCATCCAGAATCAGTGCATTAAAATGTTCAGACAATTAGAATGACTTTTTCATGTTATATAACGAACAGTAAACTTCGCTGACCTGTAGAAAATTATCCTCAATGGCTTTTGTCCTGTTGCCTTCCGAAAGGAAACCAATAGATCCCTGATTAAAAGGGAATGAGAAATAGAAACCGTGATTTGAATAAAGAGGCCAAGGAGAAAGCAATCAGAAAAGGTATTTATACCGGATCATGCCGCCACTAACTGTGCCACGGACGGGATCATTCCATGTCTTGTATAAGTCTTGTATGAGTTCTTGTCGATGAGCTTGAGCACAAACTAGTCCTGCATACTTTGTGACTTCAGGCCAGTCTTGAGAAGCTACTACCTATAGCCAAAACAAAATTTCATCAGCGTTTAAGGTCCCGCCGAGTGATTAAGAAAGATACAAGAAAAATGAAATTGGTTAATTGAATGTACAGCAGCGATAGAAGGGCTCGAGTCTTCTCCATTCTCTGGGTGGGTCACATCCGCCCCAAATATTATGGTTGGTATATCACTCACTAACGGTATCCTGCAGCTAATAGCATCCAGAAGAACGGTGTTTCTTCCCCCCATCTGTGACAAGACCAAATCAGTGCATGCATGCACGCATGTAAGCATGATGAATGTGAGGTGAGATTCATTTATATGATCACAAGATCGATTTGCACCTTAACGTTGATTTTCAGTGATACATTAGCTAGGTACTGCTTGCTTATCTTGAAGACATGCTTTGTGAGACAGCATTGTGATATTAAACCCAAATCAGTTTCACAAATTCGCTTGAGATCACCTGAAAATGCAGATTATTATCAGAAAATAAACTTTATTCTGAGACTCAGATTTCATGAATGAAGCCACCGGATAACAAGCACATCCGGCATACCATATAAAGAACCATTGTTATCAGGCAAAATGACTAATAGAAGCTCTAATTCTTTCCCTTTCAGTTTGTTCATGGATGAATGATAAACATGCTTCAAAGCCTTCTCCACTTGCTCAGGCTTCGATGTATATATTGGAATTACGGGTTCATGATTGAATTCCTAAAAAAAAAAGAACACGTTAATCACAAAATCAAGAGCTATTCCTTTATCAAAAGACATGAGGATATAATGATCTAACATAAAAAGCTTAAGAACAATGAGGCTTTGGGAATCAGAGAAAACTACCATGCCCGAAATTTGACACATTTGAGCCAGCTCATTACAAAACCCACGAGCTACGTTCTCTTGAACACTCCTTGAGAAATTAATACATGCCCACCGGCTGACAGTGCTTCCATTGATCATTTTCTGTTTTTTGAGGAGCCAGACCAACAGATTAGTGGTACAAGCTTAAAATTATACAGAAATGAGATTGATACAAACCCTAGTATTTCTAGCTCAAACTTGGGGCTTCTATAAAAGAAGAATTTTAGGAACAAAAGGTTTAAGAAGAGAAAGGAGCGTAATTAATCAAATCGAAGAAATGATAATTGTAAAAGGACCATATGAATTGTTTAAGTTGAAAAACCAAACCCAAGACCAAAAGGGGATGGAAGGAGATGGGAGGAAATGAAGTAATACAAAAAAAATAATAATAATAATATGAAAACATCCAACACGAAGTGCAATGGGGGCAGAGGATCAGTGACATGATATACCATTTGAGTTTAAGATCATAATGAACTGTGTGAATGAGGGCGTGAGTGACAGGCATGTAAAACCAAAGTGAAGCAAACGAAAAAAAAAATCCAAAGAATGAAAGGAAGAATACCTTATTCATCATATTCCACTGACCTACTTGAGGCAAACAATCCTTTTCCTTCCCAGCATCATGATATTTCAGCTGCAAGAGATTGCAATGTCAGCTGGGCAGGCCAGTGAGGATGACACTAAGTATTTCATCTGAATCAAAAGGTAGGGATTCAATGAGTAATAGCATTACCCATGGAGCAGGAAGAATCCGGGCCTCAACGGACGCTAGCTTTTCGCTGATTTTGATCCCGAATTCGTTTGCATATGGGTCTTGATCATAGGCATTTTGTTGAACCGTCTGCATAAGTGTTTGAATGTGTACATCATATGAGTTTCAGCTTCATGTACATCAAGACTTGACAACAACATGAATAAATTCACTGACCAACTAAAATGTAGAAAAATCATTTAATGATAAGTAATCCTATATTTTGATGTTTTCAAGATGCAGACCTACCATAAACAGATAGGTGCTAGGTTGAGTTCATGTTGAGACCTAACTGGGTTTGTTATTCTAAATTTGCAAAGCACCCAAGCTAAAGAATAAAATGAAGAATACAAAAGTGTACCTTCAGAATTTCACTTTCTCGATCTCTGGGTCTTTGACAAGTAACTTTTAAGAGGGCGGTAATTTGCTTATCGTTCAACCTCTTGGTGTAACGTTGACCCTGGACAATTTTGCAGGCCTGGAAAACCAATATCACGTATGTACCACACCAGATTTAGAATCATTCTAATAAAAAAAAGTGCTTTTCTAACAAAGACGTCATTCACAAGAACAACCCTACCTCCATTGGCAAATAATTTGCCTTTCTCTGGTTTCCAACTTGAAGGCAAGGAAGATGTGTATGTTGAATGGTGAAGCCATAAACCTCTTGAAAGTATTCAACGACTGACTTCATGGTTGAGTTGTCATCAACTGGAAACCTGAACAAGGTCACCATGGAGGATGCCCAGTTGAATAATCATCAGATGTTCTAAAGCTCACATATGCATCCATATTTACATAATTTACAGAACTATCGAGTCCAGTTCCTCACTTGATAAGACTAAAAATTGGAAATGCGTGAGAAAATAAAAGTTAAAGTCCTCACTACATTTATTATATATGAGACTTGTTAATCGGAATCAAGCAATAATAATAAACACAGTAAAACGAAGACCAAAACAATGCACACAAATATACGTGGTTCGGCAAAGCCTACGTCCATGCGAGAGAAATTTCTACTATGTCGAAAACAAATCAGGGTTACAACTTATACTCCTACCCGATATATAGGGAAAATCCCCAATATATCCTCACCGTACCCATGGTGCTCCGCTTTGCTCCGTCCGATGGGGCCCCTCAGGTCCCTCCCCCTTGATCTAGAGACTAGAGAATATGAGCCACCCACTGTCTCTAACAAGACTTAACTAATATTATATGACTTGTGTACTATTTTATGGATAAACAAAATTGATCTTTGATTAAACAAACAACTTCACTAGAAAAAAAATTTAGACGCTTCAGTAAATTTTGAGATTTACAGATCTCAAAAGTATGAAAGAATGAAAGAGAAAAGCAACTTACATGAGTTCTCTAGTAGGCTGAGATGTTAATCCAGAAACCCGATACTTTCTACGCACGTTCCCTCTGTGTGTTACTTCAACTTTCACTCCTCTAAGAGCCTTCTTGATCTAATATCATCCAAAGAAAAGTTTCTAAATCTAAAAAACTAAGAAAATAATAGCCATGATTTAAAAAAATATATAAATAATAAAACAATCAGCCTCCATGATCAAAATAAATAACAATACCTTCACACAGTCAGAGTCAGACAAGGGCCTTGATAATACATCCTTGGCTAAAAGCTGAGCAACAAACTCAATTACAGGTAGAGCCTCAATAAATGCTGCTGAAGAGATATCTATGAAACAAGAAGGGAAATGAATGAAAATGAAAAGGATGGGTGTCAAAATAGTATAATAACTAAAGAGAATGAAAAGTAGCGGGGGTGTAATTCGGTTGGCTTGGTTTGGTTTAGTAGTCAAACCAAAACTAAACTGAATTACATTACACTAAACCAAAAACCGAAATAAAAACCGATTTAGGAAACCGAAAACCAAACCAAACTATAATGAATAAAACCGAAAACTGAACCAAACCGAAATAGAAACCGAAAAATTTGGTTTTTTGGTTCGGTTTGACAAAATTAATACTATTTTCTATCTAAAACACACATACCCATGTATATATGTACATATATATAATCTACTTTGGCTTTTTCGGTTCAGTGTGGTTTAGTCAAAGCCTTAACCAAAAACCAAACCGAATTAATTCAGTTTTTTGTTTTCTAAACCATAACCAAAAAAACAACTTGTTTCGGTCTGGTTTGTTCGTTTTTGGTCCAATTGACACCCCTATGAAAAAGATAACTACTTTATTTTGGAAATATTAAGAGACATGGTTTATACTTACCAACATTGAGGGCTAATCCCATCTGGGTTGGCCTTATACTCTGGTAAAATCCACACCATGACTCCAAACCCTCTCCAAGCCTTTTGGGTGT
>JAUPMG010000006.1:12833644-12845123 GCA_031762675.1 Pachysandra terminalis | reverse complement strand
TCATTAATTTTATAACGGCATATTCATTGCTAATCCAGGCGTTTCGAATATATTCATTGAAACGTTATAATCATTAAAGAAGCGTTTTGAACATTCGAGTCAAAACGCTTGTATATATTAATGAGACGTTTTGAGTGAATTGAATGAGACGTTACAAATGGCTCAGTAGTGGATATGAGGTTATAAAAGACCAATGATACATCAGAAAATGGATTGGATTTCTTAGCATCCTTGACTATTTTCTGAGAATTAGCAGAGCATTTGTCTTAAGAATTCTATTTCTGAGTTAACGTTCTGTGTGGACCTTTCTGTTCATTCCTGATTGATCCTCGTTTTCATCTCACTCACATTTCTTAAGAAAACCTTACATTGGAACGATCATCTTTTTGATTTAGGCCAGTGTAAACAGGTATTTCGAACCTTGTGTTGCACGAATCACCAAGGGTAATTTATTTACCGATTTGTGCATCACCAGTATTAGAAGATAAAACTGTGAAGAGAATATTACAAAACCCTAAATCGGCACGCCTCTTCCTCTCCGTTTAATTGACTCATATTGATGAAAGAGTAATCTTCAAATGTGCCCCTTAGCTTTTAAAAATAAATGTATCTTTAGTTAAAATATATTTAATATTTAAAATATAAATTTATACATAAAATATATATTTAAAACATAAGTGAATGACAACGGGATGAGTTGTGTCAAACCCTAATCCAACTCACGAGTTACGAAACCCTAACCATTAGGAGCGGGGCGGATTACCCGTTCAACCCAACCCATTGCCATCCCTACCACTTATGTCGATGTGGATTCTAACTATTAATGACACTTTGAAAATGACACTTCTAACTTTGAACACAATAATAAACTTTTTAAAAATAATATTTTCATCTCTAAAATAAATTTTTTTTTTATGAATTTTGTATTGTTAAGATATTTAGATTATCCGTGTTACTAAATACGTTTTTTTCAAATCGAAGAACTTATTTTTTTTTTTTGGTTTCCCAAGGTATCCCCAGGCTTCACCCAAGACTATTCCTCCGAGGTATGTCGGGCGCTGAAGCGGGGACCTCTCCCAACAAAGTTTGCTGCATCCACAAGGACTCGATACCGAGACCACTTGCTTAAGCGACCCGAGCCCCTTGCACTCGGGCCAACCTTGGTTAATCGAAGAACTTATTGATACTATGAATAAATACTCTTACTGAACCACTTATTCAACGAGTGCTTGTCCAAGAGCACAAGGGTTAAAAGTACATCAATTCATTCGAAACGATGGCCCGATCTGCCATGGGCTCGGCGGATTACCCTTTTAAACTTAACCCATTTCCATTCCTAATGATAAGTCGTACTAATCTATCTCACTTCATACATGAATCTAGCAATGAAAATGTGCAATGTTCAATGGGTGGCTCCATCACTGATACTCCTTATCAAAGAAACTACTCTTTTATATCAAGTCTTTGAATTCATCTCTCTCTCTCTCTCTCTCTCTCCTTTTGTTTTTTTTTCTTCTAGTACAAAGTTCCTGACGTAAAAGGCGTAAAGACAAAGTAGTTTTCAGTTCAAGTCCTGGACTTTCCATGACAACCCAATCAACAGCAACGCCTGATAAATAAGGACTTCCATAGTAGGTCCACGTGTCTTATATGAGATTGCAGGTCATGAGATCGTCATGACCTTCGGTCAAGATAGCATTTACTCTCTATTATAAGAGGATAGGTTCATAGAGAGACCAGAGTCAACAAAACTTGGTCTCCATCTCTAATGGCATCCATGGGAACTCTCTTCGTCAAAACCCCAACCACACATCTCTCTCATTCCTTCAACCACACAAGAAACGGTTCAACACCCATCTCGAATTTTCATCTTTTCTTCAACCCCAGATTGGAAGCAAGAAGAAGAATGATCAACAGTTTCGAATTTCCTGCGGTTTGATTGAACCTGATGGCGGGAAGCTCGTCGAGCTCTTCGTGGAGGAGTCTCTTAGGAATGAAAAGAAGAAGGAATCGATTTCGATTCCTAGAATCAAGCTTTCCCGGATCGATGTTCAATGGGTTCACGTTCTCAGTGAGGGTTGGGCAAGTCCACTTCATGGATTCATGAGGGAACACGAGTTCCTCCAAACACTTCATTTCGGTTCCCTCCGGCTAGCCGAAGGTTCCGTCGTTAATATGTCGGTCCCGATTGTGCTTGCAATCGATGATTCGCAGAAGCAGCGAATCGGTGAGTCGAGCAAGGTCGCTCTTGTCGACTCGGGTGATAACCTGGTGGCGATTTTAAAGGAGTAAGAAATTTCTTCGAATTTTCCTACTGAAATATATCTTTCTTTTTTTTTGGGTGGAAATGCTGAAAGTTATCTTGATTTGCATATTTATATCAGAGCTTTGAAATTTTTGTCTTTTAATGCATTTGGGAATTTATTAATTTGATCAGTGATAAGTTAACATTAGCTCTTCTCTATATGGTAATTATTCTGTTTTTCTTTGACTGAATTTGGTGTTGTTGAGCCAAAGATTGGGTATTTAATTCATCTATTAGCTGCTGTAGTGTGTATAGGGAGTTATTGCTGCAACCAAAATTGGATTATTTATTTTGGAGAAATATGATGTGAAGATAGAAAAAGGATCTAGATTAGTAGAAGTCTTAGCATTAAGAGTGTTGAAATCATCCTGCATTGGGTATGGTCTGCACATCCAGTTTTATCTTCAAAACCGTCTATGTGTCGAGCCTGAATATTTTGATTTTTGTTACATTGGTTTTTATGGCGCTAATTAGCAATTGGTTTGGTCAGGTTCAATTCGGTTCGGATCATTATTGAGACCAATCGAGTATTGCATGTTAGACAGTCTAGGATAACCAACTCGAACCAGTCCATATAGGGGATAGATTGGTTGGTTTACATCATAAACCAACCAACCCACCGGACCTGCAACTATTTGGGTGAGTTCAGGTTGATCTAAGGGTATCCATATCTCACGTTATGCTGACCCAAATCCGGTTAAAACCAGGCAGGTCCAGGCGATTTGGTGGTCCGGGTCAAAAGTTGCCAGCTTGTATGTGGAGTCCCAACATTTAGTCAATAAATAGTTATATTGGGATCATATTTCAGTTGACCAAAATAGCATGGTAACTGGTAAAGAGTCTTAACATATGTCTATTCATGTCCTTTTCTTCTTTTCAATTGGAGGGACATTGTTACATAAAGATTTGTCTTTGTTTCTTTTAACTAATAGTCTAATACAATGCCGAAAAAGTTGACTGTTAATTAAGTTGGTTATAGCAATCTCTATTATCTGAAATTTGATTGAATTATAGAAAAACATAGTTCATACCATCCTACATTTGAAAGCCTATTATATATTTGTTGGGTATGATTTGAATTAGTTCATCTTTCTGGTGTGGTGTAAAGTTTACCTTTGACAAGAACTATTCAGCACATCAGAATGATTATACTTGCGTTTCATGTTTGATACATTTCTTGGAGAAATATTCTGCAGTTGTATGTTACAGCCATTACCTCATCAATCTTTATATGGATTGGCCTCACTTATCTGTTCCTTTCTCAGATACCCATTTAACATAAAAGTTTATAGATATATACATTTTTACATGTTCATAGATGTTATAAGATAGAGGTTATAATATAGATTGTTTTCTTCCCAAGTTCTCCAATATTTGGAATTTCCAATCTTGTTATACCTGGTGTTAAGTGTTTGTGTCCTGTGGACAAGCTATTAGGGATGACCTAGCATTCATGGATAAACTCTGCAGAAAATTCAATCTGATGTGGGGCATATCTCAATCTTGCAATTAGGCTTTAATCGATATTAGAAGAAAATAAGCAAATCAAAAAAAAAAAAAAAAAAAGAACATGGAAAGGAGAAGAGGATGATACGAAGAACCGACCATCCTTGGATCTTTGATTGAAGTCTCACCAATCTTGGGTCAAGGTTGAAGATGGAGTCTCTAAAACTGACATGTTAATAGCAACCGCTTGAAAATTGTATTATCCTCCCCTTTAGAAATCACAAATACATGACTCCTCATTCTACATGTATCTTAGAGTTAAGCAAAACAATAAAAGAAACTCTTTTCATAGGAATGCTGAGACGTCTAGGATATTGAAAGAAATGAATTCTACCGAAACGCTATTCTCTGGTATATGAAGAAATGTATCAGATGAAACAATGCAGTTTTATGGGGATGTCTTAATTATATTCTAAGTGAAGTCTCTCCTAGCTCTGCTAACTAGGAATTTGTAAACAATGTCTTTTTTGAACTATGTTCATAAAAAAGGCTCTTTCATCAAAATCATATTTCCTGCTCCATCTTCTGGTAATTTCAGTATTGAGATCTACAAGCATAACAAAGAAGAACGGATAGCAAGAACTTGGGGCACAACTGCTCCTGGTCTTCCCTATGCTGATGAAGTCATAACTAATGCTGGGAACTGGCTCATTGGAGGTGACTTGGAGGTTGTAGAACCAATCAAATACAACGATGGTCTTGATAGGTTCCGGCTATCTCCTGCAGAACTTCGTGAGGAATTTACGAGGCGAAATGCTGATGCGGTGTTTGCCTTCCAGCTAAGAAATCCCATACACAATGGCCATGCTTTGCTCATGACGGACACTCGCCGACGGCTTTTGGAGATGGGATACAAAAATCCCGTCCTATTGCTTCATCCATTAGGAGGCTTTACAAAGTCGGATGATGTACCACTTAGTTGGCGCATGAAGCAACATGAAAAGGTTTTTATTCTCCGTTGACCTGCTTACATTGGTGGCCTTTAAACTGACTAAATTTCTGTATGAAATGGTGCTCGTAAACCGACAACAGTTACAAATTATATGTTAGAGATACTGGCTCACATTCACTAGTCTCTAGATCCGAGGGGGAGGGACCTGAGGGGCCCTATGAGGAGAGGTCCTTCCCTGGGTCACAAGTAACTCGTTCGTGCCAGGAAGAACCATAGGGCCGCCCCCCTCAGTATGGTAAGGGTGTATTGGAGATTTTCCCTATATATCGGGTAGGAGTATAAGTTGTAACCCTAATTCGTTTTTGACATAGTGGAAACTTCTTCTCTCCCGTGGATGAAGGCTTTGCTGAACCACGTATATCTGTGTGCATTGTTTTGATCTTCGTTTTACCTTGTTTATTATTATTGCTTGGTCCCAATCAACATTATAATAGATAGATGTTTCTTCAGGTGCTTGAAGAAGGCGTTCTTGACCCAGATACGACAGTCGTTGCGATCTTCCCGTCTCCCATGCATTATGCTGGTCCAACTGAGGTTCAGTGGCATGCAAAGGCCCGCATCAATGCAGGAGCCAACTTCTACATTGTGGGCAGGGACCCCGCTGGTATGAGCCACCCTTTGGAGAAGAGAGATCTTTATGATGCTGATCATGGGAAGGAGGTTCTTAGTATGGCTCCTGGACTCGAGCGGCTAAAAATTCTCCCTTTCAAGGCACGGCATCTATTTTATGCTATGTTTTTTAATGATCTGAACTTTTTGTTGCTTTAATTTGCATGAAGCCCCAATTCTTATTATTCTACATCAACTGCAGGTTGCTGCTTATGATAAGACTCAGAATAAAATGGCTTTCTTTGATCCCTCGAGGCCTCAAGATTTTCTCTTCATATCAGGCACAAAGGTAACTTGCACCTTAAGAAAAACTTCTAGCCTTTTTTATTAATAGGGCAATAGTAGTATGCTACATAGTACCATCCCATTTTAAGTACTACACTTTTGTATCTGGAGTGCTATCATTGATTTGGACCATCTCTTGGACATATTGTTAAGTATAGGTCGATCCCGAGTCGGTTCGGCAAAGCCTTCATCCACGTCACGATCCCAAGCCGATCCCAAAAATTGCTCAAGTTCTTTGATTCGGTCTGAAACCATGTCAGATCGGATGATCCGATATGGATCGTCCGGCACCTCTCAAAAAATTTATGATTTTAAAATAATAATAATAAAAAAAAATTGGGCCATGTTTGGATCGGCTGATCCCTGATCCGATACCGAGTTTAAACACTATGCTCCTGGAGATCTCTCAACCCAAAACTCATTCCTGTTAAATGTAATCATCCATCCAATCTCTTGTCACTGTTTTCTAGAGTTGTGAATGGCAGACCAAAAAATAATCAAGATAATTAGACAAACTGGACTAGTCAATTAGGTTGATACTCGTGGATGGCAGTTCTCTTGGTATGGCCTAACTATTGGGATGATCCAGGCCCTACTGCAGTTCAACCATATGTATAATTTATACATGCTAAATTATGATTTATTTCAATTTACAGATGCGAGCACTTGCAAAGAACCGAGAAAACCCTCCGGACGGCTTCATGTGCCCCAGTGGATGGAAAATCTTGGTTGAATACTATGACAGTTTGGTTCCCTCAGAGAATGGCGCAGTTCCTGAAGCTGTTCCGACCTAGACACACATGCATTAGCAAGTACTGTAACTGTTCATCTGTTTGAGAGAAACTTTATCTATTTCCAGTATGTTGTTCCAATTTCTAGTCACTATAGCCTCTGTTATGAACTTCAATAAAGCATTCAAGGCAGTTGTTCAGAGGCACAGGTATGTATCAACGCTTGCCTTGCTTTGTAAATAGCTTGTGCTTGGCATCCTGGTGTCCTACAATGGGTCCTGCATTATTTTGAATGCAAAACTGTATGAAAACTGCACTATTTTCGTTAATATTATGAAAGAACAGATTGTGGAACTATTGTCGTCGTATGCATGCCTCGACTGCCTCATTTTAGTATATATGCTGTGTGTGTGTTATAATTTTTACACGTTGCAGTTGAGTTGGTGAGGCTGCCTGATGAATGATGTGGAGGTTATTCGTTTGGCAAAAAAAAAAATTTGGTGAGATAGACCAGAACCATTTCTGTTATGAAGATAGACCTTGAATCCGCCAGAAGGAGAATCAAAACTGGAAAATAGAGAAAAAAAATGTCTGACCTTTAGTCCACCAGGTGCTTCATCAAATCCGAAGTTTTGGGGGAAACACAACTAGGAGATGGTTGCAAGCTATTAAAACGAAAATAAAAAAAAAAACAATAGAAAGGAAATGAACAGAACATTGGTCGTACTGTATTTTATGTCTATTTATTTATTCTTTTCGGGTAAATATACTGTAATATTGTGCCATTTGTATGCTCTACTCACTGGACAGGTAAAATCCTATCCTGTCAACAGCTTGGCTTGCTTGTGAGCTCGATCGATCATGAGCCCAGGCTGAGCTCAATGTTGTTGAAGAAACCATCTCCGGCAACATCTGAGGTAATAATCATTTCTTCTCTTTGTTCTCTCAACTCTTTCTTTTGCTCTGCCTTACTTTCCATTTCATCTTGAAGAAACATGTATAGCAACATTTGAGGTGATCATGGTTTCATCTCTTTCTTATTTGATCCATTTCTGCTTCCTCTTGAAGAGACCATGTCCAGAAAACTGTATAGCACGAGCATGGTACGATCCTCCCTAACGCACCCACCAACCTTCACAAACACCAAAAGAGACGGTCTTTTGCCTTTGCCGATATCTAGTCCTTTCCTCACTTGCAAAAGAGGTCGCCAAGAACAAGGACCAATTCCTCTCTCGGTCCTTGCACTTTCGCTCTTATATACCGCCTTGATATCACACTAAACAATGACACAGATTGTGCTCGTGAATCGTGATGACACTGTAAGCTACTTCTTCAATGTTGATCAACGAAGCCTTGGTCTGTGCTGCTACTACACCTTGAATGCCTCTTACTGATGAAGTAGTTCCAAGTTTTCTTTTTCTTTTATAATTTCACCGAGGCTTGTCTGATCAACATTGGAGAAACGTCTTGCAATGGCATATGAGCATAGTGGGTGTCAGCGTTTAGTGTGATGTCAAGTACGGTATAAGAGCGAAAGTGTAAGGACCCAAAAAGGAATTGGTTCTTGTTCTTGGAGAAAAGACTTGAGAGATGGCAAAAGCAAAGCAACCTCCCTTTTGGAGATTGCTAAGGTTGAATAATGGAGGATTTGCTCCACAGATCTACTGTGCAAGATGGTTTCTAAACCATTTTTCTTCAGAATGAGTGTTTAATAGCATTGAGATCCATGCTTCTTATAGAAATTCTGGTCAAGTCACGGAGGAAGGTGGTGGGTGGATTTCCTGGCATTTACTTGTTCATTTCCAAGTCAAAAAGAAGATTTGACTGACTGAATGTTGTATGTTTGTGGAGGATGCTTCCCAGTATCTGCAAGATGATGAACTGATGCTTCCATGCTTTGGGGATCCAAGTTCCTTTCTTCTGGCTTCTCTTTGGGGTCAATCAATTAAATTATGTTCATAATTTTGTTTGGAAAAATTAGGGTAAAGGGTAACTTTTTAAGAGTAATTACAAAAACACCTTTTGAAAAGTCTTCATTGGACAAAAATCTCTATACTCAGAAATAATTGCTATGAAGGTACTTTGCACTGTAGCAAAGTGCCTTCACCCCAAAATACCCCTCTTCATCAAATGATATTACCTTTTTCATCTAAGGATATTAGTATTTTATGATACTAACATATTCTTCACAAGTTACAAGAAATTTTTAAACTGGTATACTAGCTTTTTCATCGGAGGCCACTAGTACTTTCATCAAAGGATATTATTTTTTTCATTAAAGTTTACAACCTATTTCAAAAATAAGCAATTAACTTTTCGTGTACAAAATATTTGAGGATACTAGATTTTTCATCTGAGGATACTAGCATTTTCATCTAAAGATACTAACATATTCTCACAAGTTACAAGAAATTTTTTATGAAAGAGACTTTCATGAAAAAGATAATATTCTTTTGATGAAAAAGGAGTATTTTGGGGTGAAAACACTTTGCTCCGGTGCAAGTGCCTTCATGGCAATTGTTTTTGAGTAAAGAGACTTTTGCCCAATAAAGACTTTTCAAAAGCTGTTTTCATAATTACCCTTAAAAACTTAACCTTTATCTTAATTTTCCCATTTTGTTTTTGGCATCTTGTAGTAAAAAAGAAGATATCTCATCTGACATAACAAAAAAAAAAAATCTCACATACACACTATAAGGGTTAATTTCACTTATATCCTCTCAAATTTTTGACAATTGCAAATACACCTTTTGTGTTTTTTGATATTTCACTTGCACCACCTGTCAGTATCGTCGGGTTGAGGTGTAAATAGAGTATGATAATTTACCTTTTTAACCGTGTCTTAAAAATTATATTTAAATGAGAGAAAACTAATTTGTATAAGTCAAAATTATCCTTCTATCGTTTTTATCTTTTGAAATATTTCTACTTAGTAGACTAATAAAGCAATACAAATATAAGTATATATATTTAAATATTTAAAGTCTCTGACTTTAGTTCAAGGGTAGAATAGTCTATAAGTTAAAGAAAAAAACGAATGACATCAGTATGTATGTATCAGTACTTTCCGTTAGCTGATAAGATTGAAAGTTAGCGGAGGGGTAGTCTCCGCAATGTAAAGCAAATCTCAAGGATGTAAGTGAAATATCAGAAAATACAGGGGTGTATTTACAGGTGACAGAAATATAAAATGTGTAAGTAGAATTAACCCAAAATATAATTCTATTACAAAACCTGGTTTGCTATTTTCTAAGATATGGTCCTTCCAAGATAGTGTTTGTATATTATAATGGATGCATGTTTGTTGTGGATGCAGTCAAAATGTGATGGAATTTACTGCAATCGATATGAGAAAGAGCTTGTGAAGAATATCAAGAATGCAATTTCACCTCATACAACATACTAATTTTATATTAGTTATCTTTTAATTAGAATTAGTAGAATGGGAGTTCATTATGATAATAGAATATAAAAATCTTCTCGTAAAAAATAATAATTGGATAGGTCCCGATTCCCAGTTTGTCAGATAAGTGGCTAAAAATCCTCTTGCAAAAAATAAGCTAAAAAGGATTTCTTATGATTTGTGGGAATTATGATAAAAACATTGTAATTCTCATAAACGAAGGAATCGAGTGCTTTTTTTTTCTTTTCTTTAAACGTGAATTTTAATTCCTGTAAAAATTGATCATCCAAGAATTAAAATTTGTACGTATCAATTTTAATTCCCACCCATGAATTCCTAAGATCCAAACGTATTGAGGAAAAATTTATTTTGCATTAATATTCAAACATTGAGACGGCTTTCTAATCCAAAGGAAGATTGTTTGTGCTTAGTTTGCCACGTGGCTAATTGAATTTGATATGTGAGGTTTATAGTCTTCAAGGAGAGCATTTTGTCTGGTCCTAGAAGCTGGACTATTTGCTGCATTGCGCTTCTATCATTGTTGAAATGCTTATACCTCGTTATAATACACAAAAGTACAAATATTTCAACACAAGACAAACATTACAACATGTAGTGCAGCAAATCGGCTGACTTTGTAGACCAGATGAAATGCTCTTGCCTTCAAGCTTATAATATCTCTTTCTCCTCTAAATTTATTCTGTCGTCTTGAAGTTCTCAACCTTCCCTTTGTCCTTCGCTCAACTTGCTAGCTAGCTTCGAAGATTCGCTTAAGATGGAAGTGGATCCTCTGTTAGCAAGCTAACAAAGGATCTCCTGTTAGATGCATATGCACGGAACATGTGCTCATGGGCCCACAGATGACCTGCAAACCACCTTAATAAGCCACATTAACGGGAGTGGATCTTCTGTTAAATAGCTAATAGGAGCCGTCCTCTGATATAAGACAGCCCTGATAGGCAAAAATACATTTTTGCCCATCGAACCCTACCAAAATGGCTCTCGATGGGCAAAAATTTGTTTAGCCCCAAATTTTTGCCCCCTCGGAACTGTCTCACATCACAGGGCCGATCCTGTTAGCTATTTAACAGAGGATCCCAGCCCCACGTTAACTAGTTTTGCAGGTCACTTGTATGCACCTAACAGGATCCGCTCCCGCTTAAGACAACCATGAACGATAACAGTTAGGGGGTCCATGGAGCAAACGAGCGGTCTGGATTGATGTATGATATTGCCTACGGTGTTGCTTGTATATTCCCCCCACCATCTCCCATGTGACCGTCAGCTGCTCTTCTCACTATAACCACACATTCCACCATTTTCTCTTAAAGACTTCTCCCTTTATCTTTACTTTCTTATTCTTTAAATCCACTCCACCATACGTATACTGGTTCCTTCTCTCGTCTTTTCTCTTGTAAGAATCACGATTTTGTCCTTTAAAATAATTGATTATTAGATGATTTTGTCCTTTAAAATACAAAATGATTTTGCACCTTTCTTCTTAAAAATTTTGCTCTTTAAAATACAAAATGACATTTACACCATTTTTCTTAAAAATTTCAATTATGCCACCACCCTCACCTCACCACCACCACCACCACTATTAGATAATTGAGGGGTCTAAGTGCAATATACCTTTAAAATAAATAATTTATTACGAGAACAACATAGTAATTATATTATTTTTG
>JAUPMG010000006.1:12795748-12815261 GCA_031762675.1 Pachysandra terminalis | reverse complement strand
CTGATGAATTTTCAAATTTTAAGGCCAATGTAGTTGCAAATGCATTAGGCTGAGGAATTTGACAATTTACAGAAATTTGACTTTTATATTTAAATATGAAGGTTAATAATTATGAATTATTTATATTTCACCAACTACCTTTATATTATTATTATTTTTGTAAATTAAATTAATTACTGGGTCTGAGTCTGGTCAGGTACTATTCATATCTGACCCGAACCAGGAACCACACCCAATTTAATTTTTCTTAAAGCTTTCATGTTTGGAGTGATTTGATGTGATAAAATAGCTTCTTAAATTATGATAAAAATGTGTGTTTTGAAATTTCTCAAATTGGACACCAGGTTAGCTTCAGCGACCTATGCGGTGGACATTTAGGCTCGCCGAATGTCGGGCCGTAGCCCTAACCGAGGTTCATTTAAGGTCTTTTTGACCTCTTTTCTTCATTCTTTCTTCTTGTCTTTCCTAACTCCTTCCTCCAAGTCTTTTTCACTCCATTCCTTAGCAAATCAAAGCCCCAAGAGTTATTCCAATCAAGGTAAAACCATTCTCTCTTTCCTTTTTCCTTACTTGTTAAGAATCTCAAACCCTAGATTTCTCTTTTTCTCTAAACCCTAAAACCAAGATGCCTAGAGCTCAAAAGGGTAAGCAGACTTCCAACAAGTCCAAATCTACTAGAGGATCTAACTCTAGGAGAGAACCCTCTCCCGATCCCTATAAGGTGGAGAACGTTGAAACTCCATCCAAGCCTGAAGCTCAGGCGGCCGTCTCGGAGTTCTCCTACATAAATTTACTCATAGAGAGATCCACCGTGGCCCTACATGTAGAGTCATACAGTGTCCCCTCCATCCTTCGTGCCATAGGATGGGAGTCTATCCTGACATGGAGTGGTCAGGCGTACAAGACCCTCACCAGGGACATGTACGGGTACATCTCAGTACCAGACCTAGAGACCTTTTCTATTACGTTCGTCACACCCAGAGGAACACGAGTCCCTTCGCAGTGTATACCCTCGCAAAGGTAACACTAGCGAACTTACTCCTTTCATGGTGCAACTACTTTATATGGTGGTGACGAGTCAGCGTCTCTGCCTTCCATCTCTAGTGATCAGCCACATCATCAAGTACTATCGGCTCACCCGGAAGGGTGACTTACCTTTTCCTTGCCTAATGTGCGCTGCGGCCAAAAAGTGGGGTATCCAGCCAAGCCATCCCGACAAAGTCTTGCTCGAGAGATCTTTCACATTCACAAACCTCTCCTTGATGAAGCTCCCTCAGTATGCACACGAGCTTTCTCAGCAGCAGCCTCAGGAGGTCGAGTACAAGCTGCCACAGGAGCAGGCTGACCAGCCGCATCGAGCATCCACCTCCGCCACACCAGGACCCGACTATGTCTCCAGACTCAGACAATCGATAGAGGCGAGACTTGCTGCCATGGAGAGGGTGAATTATCGAGCACACTTGAGGACGAGAGCTGTAGTTGCAGATGAGCACCGTCGGACTCGGAGGCAGATGTCCAGATTGCAGAGATCGGTAGATGCCACCCACCGTTTCCTTTAGGAGACTTTCGGCTGCGAACGAGTTGTTGATGTCGCGCCTCTTGCGAGCATACCTCCACCACCACGTCCAGCAGACCGGCGATAGTTGTGCCCCTGTTCTGTTTATTTGCTGTGTAGCACCTCCACTCCCTCTCGATCATGCATTTTCTTTTGTATGTACTAGACCTTTGTTTTAATATTTGAATTTTGAGTTGGGCAACGGTTGGCCCTTGTCTCGTATGGAACTGGTGATTCCTCTTTCTATGAATGCTTAGTTTTGTGTAGTGATAAGAATTTCTTGCCGTATACATCCATATAGATCCTTATTTTAACCTTAGAACTCCTTAGAGAAATTTCGGGGACGAAATTCTTTTAAGGGGGTTAGGATGTAAGGACCTGAACCATTAACCTTAATTAAACTTGATTAGTGACTAATCTTAATTCAAAATAATTAAACCAGGTCAACTAACAGCCTATGTTTATGCCCATTAGATCCCTGACCTTAGAAAGTTAGGCTAATTAAGAAAGTAAATTAATTTAGGTAGCCATCTGAAAGGCCAGCTGAAAAATTAGAGATTAATTAAGATTTAATTAACTTAATAAGTTAATTAAACACACTCGTAGATTTCCAAAGTCTACCTCAGACTCACTTACAAAATCCCTCTAACAAAGCCCGCATAGATAGCCAGTCGGAAAATATAGAGCCAAAAACCCCATTTTGCCCTTAAGTACTGACACTATTCATAGTTTGTCTATAAATAGAACAACTAGCTCATAAAATACATTTTCTCCTTCTCTTCTTCTTCTCTTGGGATTTTGGAGCCATGGATGGGATTTGCAGCCCAAGGATGGCCATCCAAGTTCCGGGATGCGCTGCGAATCACCCTCGATCCACACGGCTACACCCACGAGCTAAGTAACCTCCTTTGAATGTGTCATTTAGTTGTGTTTTAGTATTTTGACCTAGTATAAGGGTTTTTTGCCTCACACCCACCTTCTCCTTGGGATTTAGACCATTTTTATTGATGTATGTGGAACCCTAAACACCAGACCATCTCATTTGACCATGCATGTGGAAAAACCCAACCCTAGGTGGAGAGAAAAATGGGGAAAACCCCAAATATCCACTATAGACCAAATGAAGTTGAAGTTTGACCTTAGTCGAACCTTCCAGGGAGTAAAACCTAGCTCCCAGTGAAATTTCAACCTCAACGGACCTTTCCCTAGCTTCGACGCACCGAAGTGCTCGCTGAATCTCAGAGGACAAATATGGTCATCGGAAATTGTCGCCGAAGGGATTTGGGAGCACCGAATTGGTCGCCGAAGCCTCCTTTAGGTGAGCCTAAGAGGTCACCGAAATATAAAGTGACCAAACCAACTTGACTTCTCGTCTATTGAGACCCATTTGAACCAAACCCCGAGGTGCCAACTCATTTGGCACACTTTACCACATTTAGGCGCGCCAAAAGGTCGTCGACGACCCCGCCGAACCACTCCACCGGTCCAAATAGAGTGATTCCAACGGGAGCGCATGTATCTTGACTAGTTACACGTGTCTAGCCTATTTTCGAGTCAGTTAGACCTCTCGTGTAAAATCCGACCCGTCAACCTGGGAGTCTAGTCTTCTTAGTTTGGCCAAGCAATAGGAGATTTCGGGAAAATGGGTAAGCATGACCCCCAAAACCTTTCTATGAGCTTAGCGCCATCATAATACATGTGTTGAGATGTAATTGGTTGATATAATGTTTCATTTACTTGCTAATTGTGAGTTTAGGCATATTGAGATGCCCTTGATAGCTATTATATGGAAGTGTAATTGGTTTAGGCACTTGGATGCCTCTCATGTAAATATATGATGAATTTGATCACGTGGATGAATCCAAATTGATAATGTTGATGAGGAATTGGTGCTGGTGTGCCCAACTTGCCTTATTCATTTACTGTAGAATTTTATTACATTTAGTTTCCTGTTACTAGTATTTAGAAAAGTATGTAGTTGAATTTGATCTGTTATATATATACTCTTAGTAAGTTAGGTTATATGTTTTATATTAGGTATTATGTAGTAAGTTAGATTATATGCTATATAGTGCTTAGTATGTTAAGTTATGTACCTTATCATTCTTAGTAAGCTAGTTATGGGGCTGTGCCCATTTGATTGAATGTTTGAATATATGCCTATCAAATCTTGACTGTTGCATTTAATAAGGATCTGAATTGAATGTTGCATATGGACTTTCCGGCTGTGAAAGCCTGGTCTAATACCCCTCATGACACCATGGGTTTAGAATGACACTTGGGATGTTGACTTGATAACCATTTAGTCCTACGAGCAGACCCTATGATCGAACCCAAGCTGAGAGCGAACCCACATAGGGAACCTCATCAGTCTTGCGAAATAATGTTTCCCAAGGATCCGCATGTCGATGTAAGCTTGGGAGTTAGCTAGGCCATATATATATACCTTATGTTGGGTTGTGAAGATGTATGAATCCCTAAGGGATACCGCAGGTGGCTGCAAGTCTTGGCTGGATGGCCCGTGATCAAAAATAAGTAGGGCGATTGTGCCTCCTAGGTTGAAAACTCTTAAAACTGCGCGATATCCGTAGAATAGTCCTATCCCTTAGTCCGTTAATACGGGGGATGCATTTAGGTTGCTGGGACATCCTGGGGTGCATTCAGGTTGCTGGGATACCCCGGATAGAGATCGAGATCCCTTGGGATCATACGATATTTCACATCTTAGACAGCGTAACATTTCTCTTGCATTCCATACTATGTGCTGATATTATCGTCAGAGCCACTTGTATGAAACACTTGGCCTAATTCTCATACTTAAAATCTATCTATGTAGCTGTAGGATCACAGACCACTGAGTAATACTCTTTGAGGATGGGAGAGAATTATTATTATTGTATCCCACAACTGTATACTACTTGCACATATTATTTTTATTACACAATTGTACACGTCTGCACTTTTCTCAAATACTGGAACATGAGTGAATGCCCTTCATCGAAGGTTTACTCATCCGGGCTTCCAGCTTATGGATGTCGTTTAATATTTCAGGTTCAGGAGCTAGTCGCAACACGAGAAGACTCGGTTTGGTTAGCGTACTCTGATAGACCACTTGGTATAGTTTAGAAGTATACTTTACTTCATTTAAATTTGCTAGTTTGGCATTTCTCTAATAATTACTTATATCTTACTAGAATTATTTAATCTTCCGCTTTTGTTTGTTGATCCACCTCCATAGCGATATGGGTGAATGTCGCAACTTAATCTGAAAATTCTAAACTTTTGGGTTGGTTCGTGACAATAACTTTGCATTTTAGATTTTCCTTTACTAAGATCCAATGCCTGTTGCGGGATTTTCATGCAGAAGTAATGATTATTATGTTGTCATTTTTCATTTAATTTAAGTACAAATTCAAGAATAATAGTGCAGACGGAAATAAAACTTAAAAATTTAGCTATAAGGAAAGAAGATAATTCATAACATGTTCCCAATGTTTTTCACTATAAACTATTTTATGAAAAGATTTGAAAAAAATGTGAAATTTTGGTTAATTTCGAACTGAAAATTTCAGATATTTCATTTAAATAATTTAATTTTTTACTTTAGTATAGAATTAATGTGTATACTTATTTTTTATTATTAGTTTAGTAGCTTATTAAATACAAAAAAAAAAAAAAAAAAACATAAGTTAATTAAATCAAAAGGGGAGCTCTTCATTGAATAAATAGGCCGAGGATGCTCCTCGTACCTATGTCAGGTTCAAGGTAGTTGGATCCAACCCGGGCTTAAACCACTATGATACGATCGTGCTCGAGACATTTGCTTCTACCAAAGAATGGGAGAGCGGGTCGAGAAGGCATGAAAGGTAGGCTACAGCTACGATTTGACGAATGGAGATACTCAAGTTTGGACAAATACCGCTTGCCGAAGAATCTCTAAGTGTGCCGAATGATCTTTCTCAAGTATGCCGAAGAATCTCTATAGAGATCTCCTAAGTTTAGAGCTAGGTGTGGAGTGCCAAGAGAAATTACCAGAGTCTTCTCCTCCCACTTGTTCTCCTCTTTTTCGCCTAAATTCTCCATGGCTTTATATAGGAAGGGAATCTCTAAGTAAGCCCTCCTTGGCTAAGGGAATCTTTAGGATAACTGCAAAATTGCTATTAACATGATAACTCCTCATATTAATGCATAACGGCCGAGTTAATGAGCGCTCTACTGGTCAATTAACTATTTCCAATCTATGGCAACTTTCAAACTCGTATCTTGTCGTTACTCAACTTCGTCAAACTGTAAGTCGGTGTGCCAAGTTTGGCTATGCCATCGACAATACCCGTGTCCATATCCATATCCGCCACATCTTAAGGACGTCGAAAAATTCTCGTAAATGGACTCTCGCCCAAGATGGAGATCTCCGCTCTGGAAAAAAGAAGAAGCATTTTTTAATTACCAAATGGAATAAAATATAAAATAAATAAATTACCTTTTACATGTTATATATATTTGTGTGTGTTTGGAGCAAAGCAGGAGTGTGGAGTGTGGAAGCTGGGGCCAACTCAGGTAAAAGGAAGCCCAGCCCAAAAGGATAGCCTAAGACGAACTTGGGCCAGGTCAACTAAAAAGGAAATACTGGCCCAACAACCTTTACCCATTCTAAATAGATCTGGGCTGACCGGGTCCTAGATCGGCCCACTGAGACTTGGCCATAGTCTTGCTTGTCGTTTCTATCATATTTAGCAGATTAGTATGGGCTTACCGATTCCATCTTAAGGCCCAGCCCAACTATGGACAAATCCAACCGAATAGATGGACCCAACCAACAAGAAGAGCAAGTTGGCGAGTGATTTTCATGATTTTTATTTACTAGAGAAAAGGGAAGAACTTGGAGTCTATACCCCCAAAGAGAAGCAAAGTGATACAATCATTTCAAAGGTTAGTTTTTGGAAGAAAAAGTTAGATGCTGAATCAAGAAGTCTTTATCTCTCGAGTCTCAATAAAAGAGAAGAAATACGGGACCGTTAGGTTTATTTTAAGCATTAAGGAAGCTAAAGAATTCCAAATGGAATGCAAAGCCATGATGAGATCAATATTATTAAACCCAAGTCCTTCCCCACCCTGCATCTCTCTTAGGCCCCGTTTGGTGCAGCTTCCTAAGGGCCAGGAAGCCCTTCTTATACCTAAAAGGGCTTCCTACCCAATGCTTGGGTCTTTGGTGACACTTCTGAAAGCTGCTTCGGATAGAAGAGTTTCTTCAAGAAGCCCATTTTGATGAAGCTGGAGTGGGGCTGCTTTTAAAAAGTGGCTTTGCAGAAAGCAAATAGCGATGTTCTAAATTTAAGTAAAACTTTTAAAATAACAAAATTATCCTTTTATTTTTATTATAGTTCTTTAAAATGACAAATATATACATCTAACCTAAAATTATGTAGAGAAGCATCCTTCACCCTACCAAAAAACAAAAAAAAAAAAGCATCCCTTTACATAATTTTTCTCACCAAACACAATTTTTAGCTAACGGTTTTGATTCAAAATCCTTTTTCACAAAGCCCTTTTATTTGTTGAAAGTTACGCGGATCAAGGCCTTAAACTTTTACATTTTTAAAATAGAAGGAAAAAAAAAACTTGAAGAACAGAACCCCTCCCCCCCTTTCTCAGATCTTTATCAGACTCATTACGCACCATGAAAGTGAAATAATGCTTATGCCAGTCTATAATATAGGCCCTACATGTGCACATGCCTAGTGGTCTGTCCCCACTGTTCACTAAGCCAATCTAGATGGTTTTCTTGGCCCAAAACTGATGTCTACCAGATGATCTTAAACATGCAATCTCTATAGTTATTTAAACACTGGTACTCAATTCTCATACAATTTCAGAAATTTTCAACTCTTTGGCCTAAGAGACCTCCCAAGTGGATTTCATCATTTCAGGTCCCATTCCTCTTATATGTGCCGCGCCATGTGTACATCAAAGATAGGCTAGAAATACAGATAATTGTCCATCTGGACAAATCTTAGCAGGTAGCATTCACATTACAGAATGGCTTGACTAAAATAATAATCCAGCAAATCATAATCATGTCGGCAGGCCACCGGAATGCGATACATGGCAAGAATCCGATACACTAGGTTGGTGGGTAATTTGGTAGGCAGAACTAAGATCTAGTCTGCGCTCAAGCTGTCTGGTCAGAGAATGTCTGTGCCAAAATAAAAAGGAAGTTGCCACCAATCTTGTTTCTAATCCTATCTTTTTTGTGATGTATTTGTATAGATGGCTAATGACCCAGTTGAAGCTTATGGTTTAAGCAATAGGTGAACTATAGCTAGCTGTTTTAGTCAATACCAACACTCTGGCATTCTCAAAGAAGCCAAGCTGTCTGTTAATGTTTTAAAGCTCTTTGGGTTTGAACAACAACATCATCATGGTATAGAGTTCAGACTTCAGATCCTCCTGTTTTCAACTTTTTAAGTTCAATTTTCATTCTTTCTCCCTTTGGGGATTGCAGGGTTTGGATTAACTGATATGGGCAATGAGATGGGTAACTCAAACACATCAGGACTAAAACAAGGTAATGTTGTTTGAGTAATCTTAAACTGTTTGTTTTGTTTCAAACTCGCGGAAAGTAGGAGTTGTTCTTGAGCTTTTTACCTGGTTATTGATTTAATGCAGAACAAGATAACACTGGGGTTGATACTGAAAACAAATACTTCGAAGTTCCGGCTGCCTCGATTAATGTAGTTGTAAAGGGAGGAACCCAGTTGGTTTCTGTGGTTGAAGGTAACGATGTTCATGAAACGCGTATCGGCTTGGCTTCTGAGGACTCATCAGGATCAGGTGAGCCTGTTGGTGATAAAAAGACATCAGATGGAACAGGTTAGTTGTTTATATTTCTCTCTTTATCTGTATCTACCTATCAATCCATCCATTGATTTTCCTTATTTTGTCTACTGTGTTTCTCTAGAACAAGAGAGAGCTGAGATTCAACTTCCTGAAGAATCTTCAAAAGTTTCATTAGAACACAGTGATCCAAATCATGGAGAAAGTGAAACAGCTTCTGGGTATGTGAATTATCATGAGAAGCAAACAGATTTGGAGGAGAATCTGTCAAGAACTAGTGAACATCAAATTCAGAAACAGATGAAAATTGCAGGAGGTTGGTATCTTTCTTTTCTTCCAAACTCATTATTATGATTCAGCTAATAGAAATATAATTTTATTTCCTCATAAATTCAGAATATCCATATCAGTTTTCTGTGATTAGTTATTCATATCCCTCAAAACAGGTGAGCCTGGTGGTGATAAAGAGACATCAGATGGAACAGGTTAGCAGTTTCTCGACTATTGCAGTTTATATCTGATGTTTAATAACCAGAATTTATATTACAAAACACTTAAATCAAACAGAATTACTGAAATTTTTATCTGTATCTACTGATCAATCAATCCATTGATTTTCCTTATTTTGGCTACTGCGCTTCTCTAGAGCAAGATAAAACTGAGATTCAACTTCCTGAAGAATCATCAAAAGTTCCAACAGCACACAGTGATCCAAATCATGAGGAAAGTGATTCAGCTTCTGGGTATGTGAATTATCATGAGCAGCATATAGATTTGGAGGAGAATCTGTCAAGAACTAGTGAGCATCAAATTCCGAAACAGATGCAAATTGCAGGAGGTTGGTATTTTTCTTATTTTCCAAACACATTATTCTGATTCAGCTAATAGAAATATAATTTAATTTCCTCATAAATTCAGAATATCCATATCTACCCGTCTGTTTTATTGTTTTAATATGAAGAAAAGAGTATAATTACATAGATATATCTGCATGCACTTTTACAGCCTCAAATTGATTAGCTAAGAATTGCAAAACAGATGAAGAAATAAAAAAGATTTCATCTCCAGACCCCAAATCCACTTCCTACGATCCAGATTCTGTGAAACCGATAGATTCCAAGTATGATGATAAACAAGAAATCACTGAAACTCATACGAAAAGGATTGATGAAGGCCGTAGAGGAATGGAGGAAAGTAGTGAGGAAATTTTAGGACTGAATGAACATCATGAAGAGAAAAAGGAAGAGAATTTAGAAGCTGAAATAGACAATGCACCTGGAAGTGTTGTTTCCAGTATCAATTTAGAAACAACAAAGAATGTGGATGATTTGCCAAATAAGGAAATGGCATCCCAGGAAAAGGAATTACCAGAATTCAGCAATCTTGAAGAGAAACTTGAAAGTTCATATGAAGTTGATATTGGGAATGATTTGTTCACAACAACAAAAACAATAAATCTGTCAAGTGCTATCAAAAACAAAGGCGACTCAGAACAACCACCCGCCAACCTGAATTTAGGTATGAATGATTCACTAGACTCCTTTCAACAAGAAGTTTTCAACCCCGAAGATAAATATTTAGTTCTTACTGATGATACAGAAGTGATAGGGGATGGATCAGAAATTGATCACAACAAAAATGATTCCAACCAAACTTCACTTTCCAAGGAGTCAGGGGAAGAATCAAAGACCGATGAGATGAATACTTCTCAATTTGGGATCATGATGGTAGCTACTACTGATCATGAAGAGAAGAGAATGAAAAATAAGCTTGATGATCTGTGCAGCTCTGAGAAGGATTTTCAAATTGAACAGGCAGATATGTCTGTGAATGGTTCCCAAGTTGACGTCCATGACAGCAACCTGAGCTTTATTTCAGAGAAAAGCCACGAGGATCTGGAGGGAGAAAAGAAATCCATTGCTGAATTCCAGACAGATGCAGAAGGATTGATGTTCATAAATGGAAACCATGAAGGAGAGGAGCTTACTATAAGCTCATCATCTTTGCCTGATCCAACTGAGAAGAACGCTATCGAAGAAATGACGGAGAATACAGAAGATTTGGATACAATGGGAAAGGATATAGAAGCAGAAACAGAAAATCCGATTGAAACGTCAGAAAATTTGCTCCCACCATATCCTCAATTCCCAGTTCAATCTCAAGATTCTATACAGGACACTGTAATGGGACCTGATACTACAGAAAACACAGGCTGTTCAATCGTGGAATTCGATCAAGACAGTTTGAGTGAGCTTGTTGTTACTAATGCTTCTGATTTTGATTCAATCAATTCAACTATGGAGACTGTTGTTCTTGCTGAATTGGGGGAGGAGAAGTCTGAGCAAGATTCTCCAGTGTCTTTGGAATCTGAGACTGCAGAAAACACAGGCAGCTCAATTGTGGAATCCGATCAACACAATGTGAGTAAGCTTGTTGTTACTAATGCTTCTGAATTTTATGCTATCAATTCAACTATGGATACCGTTTTCCTTGCTGAATTGGAGGAGGAGAAATTTGATCAAGAACCTCCAGTGGCTTTTGATACATTTCATACTTCTATTGGCTGTCTTAAGGATCAAGAATCAATACATGATGTTGATTCAAATTCAAGGTCTGAAGCAACAGAAAAATCTGAGAATTTTTACTCTGTATCTGAATTATCAAGTTATGATTCTGAGGCCGAGGACTATGTGGCAAGGTTCAGTATGGATTCAAATCCAGAGAACCTTAACATCCATGTCGACGTTAGTGAACCTGCCAGCTTTGATTTTGAGCTCCCACCCGAATCAAGGACCGAAGAATCCGATCAAACTCCATTACAATATCAGGAAAAAGCCACGTCCAAAAGCTTATCAAACCGGATTAATGTTAGCGTCGAAAACTCGGTTTCAGAAACTAAAGCTTCTGAAACTGGACAAGTAAACTTCCCATTACAGTACCAGGAGATGGCAGTGGAAAAGAAAGTTGTGAAATTGGAGAGAAGTGATTCTGAGAAGTTGAGATCTCCACTTCTAAGTTTCTTGAAGGAAGAAAAACAGACTTACGTTGTGCAGACACCACAGAGAGAAGAAACTTATGTTGTGAAGACACCACAGACGCAAGACAGCATTGTTGGTGCAAAAAAGGAAGTGGAATTTCTGGTTGAATCACCCAGTAATGAAGTCAAAATAACTTCACAGAGATCGAAGGAGAAGCGCAAGCACAAATCTTCCATCTTCAGCAACTGCATGTGTTGTACAACAGTGATCCATTAATAGCATATTTCTATATTACTAATTCTTTAGTTTTCTTTGCCATCTGTGATTGTTTTATTATATGATTCTTCTGTATCTATTTTGTTTGAAGGAAGATTGTATTTTAAGCAGCTTTGATACTTGTGATTGTAATAAATTATTTTCCACTACAATGGTGCTGAAGATTTCTATTTGAGTAACGCTTACACTTTACATCATTATATGATAGTAAAACAAACTTCAATGAGACTTGGAAACTTGTAAGCTAGCTCAGTTGAAAGATTGGCTAAGACAGGTTAACATTATTCATAGAGAAAAAAACTTGGCCAAGCTAGCTCAGTTGAAGGATGGGCTAAGTCAAGTTTGCTTGAAGACTATTTTGCCCATGATTTCCAGGATGGGATTCTGTTAGAAATGGTGGGTGGCTCATATTCACTAGTCTCTAGATCGAAGGGGGAGAGGACCCGGTAACTCGTTGTGCCGGGTCAGTAACATGGGGTTGGGAGGTTCACGGGCAGAGCCCCGTGGTATGGCAAGGGTATATTGGAAATTTTCCTATATATCAAATAGGAGTATAAGTTGTAACCCTAATTCGTTTTTGACATAGTGGAAACTTCTCTTTTGTGGACACATAGATAGGCTTTGCCGAACCACATATATTTGTGTGTATTGTTTTGATCTTCGTTTTATTGTGTTTATTATTATTGCTTGATCCCGATCAACACATCCTGTTATAGTACTATTTTGAAGCTTTGGAAAAGTTTTATACATGACATTTGGAACATTTTCAGATTCTAAGTTGGGGTACCATGTGTTCATCGAGAAACACGCTCCAATGGGGCAAATTAAGGCAAAAATTCACCATCATGGTTTCAAGGATCAGATTGGATCAGTCCGATCCCAAGCCACCATACAACTATTGTATCGTGAGATTTTAGATTTGACCGGTCCAACCAATACCGATCCGGACCAGCTGATCCAAACCAGTTTAGTGACTAGATTGGCCGATCCTACCGATCTCCATTTTTTTTTTTAATTTATAAAATTTGTATCAGCCTAGATCAATCCGATATCGATCGAACCCGACCTGTTTGCCGTTCTGACGACCAGTCCGGCCAATCCAAATTTTTTTATTTTTTTAAATTAAGATCCAACTTTTGGATTGGTCAGTACTGACCGGTATCGCCGATCCGGATCGGGATCGGCCCGATCTAGGATCCCGATAATTAAATCCTTGTTCACCATAGCCATAATAAAAAGCCCCAATATTTTTTTTTTTTTGGGTAGAATGATTAAAAAACAAATGAAACTGAATTTAAAAGTAAACCTTACCCTCAAAAGAAAAAAAAAAAGTCAGAATGAGAAATAGAGAAACTTGGAAAATTGAAATTAGAAATGAATAAAAAAAATATTACAATAGGAACAGAGTAACTGAGATGGCTTGCCCAGTTGCTCTTCTTGTCTTTCTAGTCTGTGGAAAGGAAAGACGTGACTTGGTTTAGAAGGATAGATTATCAAGTTACATTTTTTGCACTTAATTTAATCCCCACTGCAGAGACAACAGCAGCAGCAGCAAGACTACAACTACAAATAACAATAATTGATTACTAAAAACTTGGAACAAAATGAACAAATTAGAGTATCATTCTTTATCATAACTCAATCTTTGATCAGACAACCATCATCATCTTCACAAATTCCTCATAATTAACTTGACCATCGCCATCCAAATCAGCTTCTTTGATCATCTGTTCTACCTCTTCATCCGTCAATTTCTCACCTAAATTGATCATAACATGCCGCAACTGCACAACAACCACGAGCATCTCCGTAAAAAAAAAAAAAAAAAGAAATGCATGAGAGAGATCTCTGTAACTATGTTTTTGTTTTCTTGATTATAGTGGATTTTCTGCTGCTCCATGGTTTGTTTTCCTAAAGGGTTTTCTACGTAAATCTGTGTGTTCTTGCTTTATTTTATATATAAAAGAACTCTAAGAAATAATAATAACAAAAACAACAATAATGTAATAAGGAAATTGACCTCATTAGCTGATATATATCCATTTTGATCCTTGTCAAAAACTTTGAAAGCTTCTTTTAGCTCCTCCTCTGCATCGGTCTCCTATAGAAAATCACAAGCACATTACAAGACAATTAGCAAATTAGGAACAAAGACCTACTAGAATCAGAACTATGAATGGATACGAGACGATCCAGTTTTTCGTTATTTAGATACAATACCTTCATCTTCCTTGCCATGAGATTCAAGAACTCCCCAAACTCTATAGTGCCATTTCCATCAACATCAACTTCACTGATCATGTCTTGGAGTTCTTCTTCTGTTGGATTTTGATCTAACGATCGGATTACTGTTGCTAATTCTTCGATTGTAATGCAACCTAACAAAAAAACCAATTTTATTACCCAAACTAAAAACAATCTACCAATTTATTAATAAACCAAACTAAACAGGGAAAACCATGGAGGAAAAAAAAATAACAACAAAAACAAATCTGTTCACAAGGGCAATACATAGCCTTAAAAAAGAAAAAAAAAATATGGATATCTAAAGGAGAGAGAGAGATAGAGAGAGAAATGTTGGTATGTGGAGATCGATGCTATTGGGGGCATTCCGAAAGTAGTGATGATCCAGCCATCTACTCTTTGTCGGAATTGCAAGGGGCAAAGCCATGGCTCGAATTTTTTGGAGGTCAAAGGCTATAATAGTAATTTTACTTATTGTTATATTTAGCCCTAACTATACTGTGTTTCTCTTTGTAACACTTTTTCTAAGCTTTGAAAAATAATAGAACTCTGGTGTGTACCCGCATACGTAGGCACTATGTATCGAACCTCCGCATACGTAGGCACTATGTATCAAACCACGTAAAGTTTTGTCTTGTGTGTGGTTGATGTCTTCTTCATCTTGTTTATCTTTGATCAGTAAAAGTTACCCTAACCATTAATTCTATCCATAAGAAGAATAAGGAGATGGGAAGAAGAAGAAGAAGAACAACAACAACTATCAATGCTAAGCCTTTATTGTAAGAGATGACTTGAGGCTCTTACCAAATCAAAATAATTGAAGTCTCAAAAGACCAACCCAAACTAAGGCAATCCATCCAAATATTATTACCTCAAATTTCTAACCAAAACCATGATCAGGCCAAAGAAGAACAACAAAAGTTAATGAAAAGCAATTCACAACTGAATTTTAGAAGGAAAAATATACACAAATTCAAACTCATCAAGAAGCAAACAGTACTAAAATAGAATACATACCCCTTCATCATGACCAAAGCCATTGAAGGAAATTAACAAAAAGATGTTTATAGATGGGTATGGAAGAAAAGATATACCATCTCCATCTTTGTCAAACAGACAAAAGGCTTCCCGAAACTCAGCAATCTGCTCTTCAGTCAAGACATCTGCCATCCTGGTTTTGATCCTTTTAAAACTATATAAACCCAAAGAAAGAAAGAACCTTTTTTGATTTACAGAAAGTGAGAAGAAAGGAAGAAGATGAAGAGAAGGAGCAGAGAAAGAAGAAAAGGGTACTTAGAAAAATGCCTTCACCAACTCAATCATGGCTGGCTTTATGTAGAATTCTCAAATGGGGTCAAGAAATTAAATTCCATTTTTGTCTTGAAATATTAAAAAAAAACATGTAATAATAAGTTAGTAATAGTCAAATTATGCCTTGGAAAATTTCCATTTTTAAGGATTTCTGGAAGGATTCAAGGGCAATCTTTTATGGTTTGAGAGTCTGGTCTCTGCATATACCAAAAAAAAAGAGTCTGGTCTCTGCACCTAAATGGTAGACCAGACCAAGACCATTAATAGCTTCTTTATTTATTTAATTTTTTTATGTAAACAATGAATCGGGACAGCTGTAGGGGTTGGATGTTTTGGAGACATAAGCATTCAAAGAGAAGACGGAGAAGATATTGGCAAGAGGTGTACTTTGTTTTGAATTTAAATTTTCAAACCCGGAAGAGCACGCACGCCGCAACCACCCATGGCCTATTGGTCTGCACCATAGAGGAAGGGATGGGAAGACTTTTATGTGCATGGATTTTTTCCTTTTTTAGTCACTCTTCCTTGTTAAATTACGTAAATGCCACTCCCACTGATTTTCATTTATTAACATTTAAAGAAAATATAAAAAAAGGTCAAAAAAAATACAAAATAAAAAACTAAGATACCTTGCTTATTTTTGTCTCTCTCTCTCTCTCTCTCTCTCTCTCTCTCTCTCACTCTCCGATACTCTTCTTTCTTTCTAATTTCTTTCTCTCAACTACTTTTTCCCGCGCTTTTACAACTCCCCCAACACGTAAAGTCCATTTATATATGATTTAAGTAAGAGAGTGTTTGGTATTAATTCTTAGGGTCCTAGAAGTGATTTCAGAGTTCAAAAAGCATTTTAAATAAATAAAGAAGTGTTTGATAAACCCAAGTGAAAAGCGATTCTATAAAAATTACTTCATCCAAAAATTGATTCTTTTGAAGCTATTATACCCTATTTTTTGAAGTCACGTTTGCAAGAATTAAATTGAGGTTTTAATGAAATATGTCTTATGGCTTTTTATATATTCTTTTAAAACTTTTAAAATAATTATGTTATCTTCACGAGCAAAACTCTTACAGAATATAGATTTCTTACTACTCTACACAAACTTCTCACAAATCTAATTTAATATAATCCTTATTTTTTCAAGACAATCTCCAAAAAATAAAGAATAACACAAAAAAGACATACTCAAAGGTTCTTCAAGAAACAAGTTTATAATTTTTAGCATGTTAACCTTTTAGTCTTTTTTATTCTAATCTATTGATTAGTTGTTGAACCTAATCAACGACCTTATTAGAAGAAGATCGTAAAATCGCCATGTCCAAGTAGTCTCCAATATATAAATGAGGACAAATAAGAGAAAAAAATAAGGGTTGATAAAGAAAAAAAAAAAGGAGAAGAGTTCTTTTGGGTCCACTTTTCAGTTCTGCAACTCCATCATCTTTTTCCTTTCCATTATAAATTGTTCTAACAATTTTAGCTAACTGCTCGTTTTGGAAGCACTTGTTCAGTAAGTGAATACCATACATCTTTATTCATCTGAAGCAATTCTTATAAAACATTTTATAAAAATCAATTTTAAAAGAACCGCTTCTCCTATCAAAAAGCAACGACAAACACGCCCATCTAAAATGTATTTTTTCATTTTTTTTATCGTGAACTCTAAAACGTGTTTTCGTTACACGCTTATGAATACTTGTGGGTCCACTGCTTTATCGTGTACGGATGTACACATTGACGAAGTGGACAGCAGTAGCTGTACATACGTGTAACGCGGTTTCCATTTATATTTCACCCTTCGGTCTCCGTATGAGGGCATTTCACGCATCTCACAGGTCAGTCTCAAGGGTTGATTTTCTAAGCCCTGCATACTTAATGCCGTACTCGTAAACTACGTAGAATATAGGGAGGTGACCTTGTCAAAATCTAAAAAAAATAAAATAAAATAAAAAAATTACACTTTGACCCGCGTTGGGTTTCAACTGAGGTTTCAACTAAGCTCTTGAGGCTTGTTAAACTATAATTATCCTCTTTGTATATGAAAGCACGATTATGGATTGATTTATTTCTAATAAAATATAAAATTATTTCTCTCAAATCTACCACTCCACTATCATCCACCACTTCAAATCAGATCATATCATTAGGGGCGTAAATGAGTCGACCCGAGTCGAGTTGAGCTCGACTCGAGCTTGTAAAATTTGGACAAGGCTCGAGCTTGACTCAAGCTTGGTAAAAAATTTTGAGCTCAGACTTGTTATTTTTTCAAGGCTCAAACTCGGCTCGTGAAAAACTCGAGCCGGCTAGTGAAAGCTTAGTTCATTAAAAACATGGAAAATAAAATAATTCAACAATAATTCTTTTTTTTTGGTGAATTCAGTACTAATTCAATTAAATTAATTAAGGTTTTTTAATTACTTTGACTTAAGCACGCCACTAATTAATTATGTATTTAAAAATTAATATTATATATATATATAAGGTCGAGTGGAGCCTACCTAAGCTCGGCTCAGGCTCTTTAAAATAATGAGCTTTTTTTTGAGCTCAGGCTCGGCTTGCGAGCCTAAATATTTAGCTCAAATTTGGCTCATGCAAGCCAAGGCCTAGCCCGAGCCGATGTAATATCTCAGTTCTGTATTTATATATAATTATAATTTAAGTAAGTTGGGAGAAATAAATAAATATAGTTATTTATATCAACTTAGTGATTAAGATTAATTTTTGAACTTAAATGGAATTTATGTAAGTTGATTTGGATTTAAATGGAATTTCTTGAAATTGGCAATATCCAAAGTTGGTCTTACCTGTGTTGTACCCTAGGATAATCAATAGCTTCATGAAGACGCTTGACAATACCTAAGATCTATATTACCTAAGATGTACCATAGTCAAAGCATTAGCTTCTTGAAGAAGCTAGCTTATGAAACAAAAGGTCTTGGTTTGGTTTGGTCTAAGAAAGAGATGAGGCAGAAGTCGGTGAAGAGAAAAAGATAAGAAAAGAAGAAATTGGTGAAGGAAAGATGAAGAAGGAGAAGAAGAACGGAAAGAACACTAGGGTTCGGATTTGGCATAAAAAACCGGTAAGTCTATTTTGCAAATCTAAGAAGAATATTAAGGTTTTTGTGTGATTTGTTGATGATTAGGTTGATAGATTTAGTTAGGGTTGAAATGTAGAGGTTTGGAAACAATTGGTAATTTCTATGGTTTTCTTTGAGCATGTTACTGATTTTAGGTTGAATATTACCATTTTAGTTTTATGGATGTTTATGGTAGAAATCTAAAAATGTTGGGCTCGTTGTGTTGCTTGTAGCTTGTATGAAACTAAGTGGTTGAAAGATATGAATGCAAATTGGTTTACAGCAGAAAATAAACTATTTATGGGTTGATCGCTTTTTGCGATCGATCACACTAAGTGTGATCGATCGGCTATGTCTCTGGACTAGGTATCTGGATGTTTTGTTTGGAGGTCTTGTTTGGTAAATTTTGTTTAAAACAATTTATGGGTTGATAGTTTGGGCTAGTGTGAATCTTTTTGAGTTAGTGTAATCAATTGGATCTTCATATGACGTTGATGCAGTCACGTATTTGACTATGAGGATTGATGCCTGTTTGGTAAATTCTAAAATTTTATTTAAATTAAAAGCAATGTGTGGAGGATTTAAAGGATCATTGAGGTTTTGTAGGGATTATATGGATCGTGAAATTGGTGGCTTATAGTTTCATCCTCTTAGGTTGCTGAGGATTCTAGGTTAGATTTTATCATTTGATGTCAAAGATCTCAAAGATTAACAGAAATGTGATGATATATGGTATAAATGTGGACAGTGTAGTGTTTGTGAGGTTGCTAAAGTGGTTGTTTAGCATTGTTGTTCAGTTTCACGCAGATTAGCTTTCTAACAGAAAAGTTTGGGTCTTTGCGATCGATCGCACCATCTGTGATCAAGCACAAATGAGATCGATAGCACCAGGTGTGATCAGTCGACTGTGAAGTTTGATGTTTGTTTGCTAGCGTTGACGCCTATTTGTTATCTTTAATATGTTTGATTTAAACCAAGGTGTAGAAGATATGTAAGAACACCAAAAAGAATATTCTAGCATAAACAACATAATAAATTGAACCCCCTTTTGTGTTCTGTACATGTACGAAGTATGTTAACTTTTTCACTTATGAATTAGCATGAGTACGTAAGTTGGATATTATTTTGTTGTAGTTTATAAACTTGATATTGGTGCATTCATGTAACTGGATGTGTAGGAAATCTACTGAAATCAGCTATGTTTGACTTAACATAATTTATGATGCTAATTGATCACTTTATG
>JAUPMG010000006.1:12781135-12795648 GCA_031762675.1 Pachysandra terminalis | reverse complement strand
TCGGTTTCAGAAACTAAAGCTTCTGAAACTGGACAAGTAAACTTCCCATTACAGTACCAGGAGATGGCAGTGGAAAATAAAGTTGTGAAATTGGAGAGAAGTGATTCTACGAAGTTGAGATCTCCATTTCTAAATTTCTTGAAGGAAGAACAAGAAACTTATGTTGTGCAGACACCACAGAGAGAAGAAACTTATGTTGTGAAGACACCACAGAAGCAAGACAGCATTGTTACTACAAAGAAGGAAGTGGAATTTCTGGTTGAATCACCCAGTAATGAAGTCAAAGTTACTTCACAGAGATCGAAGGAGAAGCGCAAGCACAGAGCTTCCATCTTCAGCAACTGCATGTGTTGTACAACAGTGATCCATTAATAGCACATTCTATATTACTTATTCTTTTGTTTTCTTAGACATCTGTGATTGTTTTATTATATGAGCTTGAAGAGGGAAGTTTTTTTAAGGAGACTACATATTTGAGAGATACCAAAAGGCGAACCAAAGTGTGTTTATAGTCATTATCTGTATTAGTTATGTTTGTTTTCCTTTTTTTTTCTTTTGCAAATTTCATTGTTATGCAACACAAGTTCATGTTTGAGATTTTTTTTTCTTCACTGATGATTCTTCTGTATGTATTTTGTTTGAGAAAAGTCTGTAAGGTTTGAAGGAAGATTGTATTTTAAGCAGCTTTGATACTTATGATTGTATTCTATTATTTTCTATTACAATGGTGCTGAAGATTTCTATTTGAGTAAAGTTTACACTTTGCATCGCTTTGTTATGGTATTTCACCATTAAATTCCTGGTTAGACTTGAAACAGAAATGAGATACCAGTCACATTGCTTTAGATAGAAAAAGAAAGAGGCCAAGTACATAATAGTTTTGTAAAATTCAATGAGACTTAAAAACTTGGTAAGGTAGCTCAGTTGAAAGATGGGTGAAGACAGGTTAACATTATTCATAGAGACTAAAACTTGGCCAAGCTAGCTCAGTTGAAGGATGGGCTAAGACAGGTTTGTTTGAAGACTATTTTACCCATGATTTCCAGGATGGGATCCTGTTAGTGATAGTGGGTGGCTCATATTCACTAGTCTATAGATCCAAGGGGGAGAGGACCAGGGGTAACTCATTGTGCTGGGTCAGTAACATGGGGTTGGGGGATTCGGGAGGCGGAGCCTCCGTGGTATGGTAAGGGTACATTGGTGGTATGGTAAGGGTACATTGGGGATTTGCCCTATATATCGGTTAGGAGTATAAGTTGTAACCCTAATTCGTTTTAGACGTAGTGGAAACTTCTTCTCTCGTTGACACATAAGCTTTGCCGAACCACGTATATTTGTGTGCATTGTTTTGATCTTCGTTTTACTGTGTTTATTATTATTGCTTGATCCCGATCAACAGATCCTGTTATGGTACTAATGTGAAGTTTTGGAAAAGTTGTAGTTATAACATTTGGAATTTTTTCAGATCTGAATTGGGGTCCCATGTGTTCATCAAGAAACATGCTCCAATCGGGCAAATTAAGGCGAAAATTCACCATAGCCATGATAAAAAGCCTCATTTTTTTTTTTTTTTTTGGGTAGAATGATTAAAAAAAATGACAACATGAAACTGAATCTAAAAACTTACCCTCAAAAGAAGAAAAAAAAAAGTCAGAATGAGAAACAGAGAAACTTGGAAAATTGAAATTAGAAATGAATAAAAAAAAATATTACAATAGGAACAGAGTAACTGAGATAGCTTGCTCTGTTGCTCTTCTTATCTTTCTAGTCTGTGGAAAGGAAAGATGAGGCTTGGTTTAGAAGGATAGATTATCAAGTTACATTTTCTGCACTTAATTTAATCACCACTGCAGAAACAGCAACAGCAGCAGCAAGACTTCCAATTGCAAATAACAATAAATGATTACTAAAACTTGGGATGAAATGAACGAATTAGAGTATCATTCTTTATCATGACTAAATCTTTGATCAGACGGCCATCATCATCCTCACAAATTCCTCGTAATTAACTTGACCATCGCCATCCAAATCAGCTTCTTTGATCATCTGTTCTACTTCTTCATCCGTCAACTTCTCACCTAGATTGATCATAACATGCCGCAACTGCACAATAACAGCGAGCATCTTAGTAAAAAAAAAAAAAAATAGTGCGTGAGAGAGATCTCTGTAACCATGTTTCTGTTTTCTTGATTATAGTGGATTTTCCACGTAAATCTGCTTGTTTTTGCTTTATTTTATATATAAGAGAACTCTAGGAAATAATAATAAGAAAAACAACAATAATGTAATGAGGAAATTGACCTCATTAGCTGATATATATCCATTTTGATCCTTGTCAAATACTTTGAAAGCTTCTTTTAGCTCCTCCTCTGCATCAGTCTCCTATAAGAAAATTAAAAACACATTAACCTTTAGTAAGGTTCTCTACAAGACAATTAGTCCTACAAAGGCCTACTAGAACCAGAACCATGTATGGATACGAAACCATCCAGTTTTTCGTTATTTAGATACCTTCATCTTTCTTGCCATGAGATTCAAGAACTCTCCAAACTCTATAGTCCCATTTCCATCAACATCAACTTCACTGATCATGTCTTGGAGTTCGTCTTCTGTTGGATTTTGATCCAGGGATCGGATTACTGTTGCTAATTCTTCGATTGTAATGCAACCTACAAAAGCAACCAATTTTATTACCTAAAGAAAAAAAAAATCTACCAATTTATTAATAAATCAAACTAAACACAGGTAAAAAAGGAAAAATAAATATTAAAACTAGCAATAACAACAACAAAAATAAATATGTTAAAGAGGGGTATTACATAGCCTTAACAAAGAAAAAAGTAAATATATCTAATGGAGAGAGAGAGAGATGTTGGTATGTGGAGACTGATGCTAGTGAGGCATTCGGGAAGTACTGATGATCCAGCCATCGAATCCACTGGTTGAGATCGCGAGGGTTGTAGGGGGCAGAGCGCCAAAGCCCCTGCCTGAAGGGGACGCGGATCCTTTGTGCTGAAACCCCGTGTGCCGTGAGACACACCTCGGGACGAAATTGTAATTTCAACCCGAGGTTGAGGGCAAAATTACAATTTTGACCCTCGGTGTATGTCACGGTACACACTTGGCACACGGAGTTTCAGCACAGAAGATCCCGGTCCGCCCGAAGGGGGATCCGGGGTGGAGCCTTGGCCCGAATCTTTTGGGGTCAAAGGGTATAATAGTAATTTCACTTCTATTATGTTTAGAAATAACTATATGATATTTATCATACTATTTAGCTCTAACTACAGGGTACTTATCATACTTTTCATGATTGCTCTTTGTAACACTTTTTCTGAGCTTTGGAAAATAGTAAAACCTGGTGTGCATCCGACGTGTATGTATTATTTGCCGTACCACATAAATATATCTTGTGTGTGCTTGATTTCTTCTTTGTCTTGTTTATCTTTCTTACTTAACAAAAGAGAGAGAGAGAGAGAGAGTAGAATAAAAAAAAGAAATCTAATGACTGGTAAAAGTTGTCCATAAGAAGAACAAGGAGAGAGGAAGCATGTATCAATTGCTATCCTAAAATCAGAGCATCTTGCTTTATGAAGAATCAATGTCAAGCCTTTATTGCAAGAGATCACTTGAGGCTCATCAAATCAAAATAATTGAAGTCTCAAGAGACCAACCCAAACCAAATATTATTTCTAACCAAAATCATGATCAGGCCAAAGAAAAACAAGAAAAGTTGATGAAAAGCAATTCACAACTGAAATTTAGAAGGAAAAATATACACAATTCATCCAAACTAATGAGGAAGTAAACACCATTAAAACAGAACACATACCCATGTAAGGAAATGAACAATGGTATGGAAGAAAAGAAATATACCATCTCCGTCTTTGTCAAACAGACAAAAGGCTTCCTGAAACTCAGCAATCTGCTCGTCAGTCAAGACATCTGCCATCCTGGTTTTGGTCTTTTTAAAACTATATAAACCAAGAAGGAAGAACCTTTTTTGATTTACAGAAGGAAAGAAGATAGAGAGAAGGTGCAGAGAAGGAAGAAAAGGGTACTTAGAAAACTGCCTTCACCATCTCAATCCTGGCTGGCTTTATGTAGAATTCTCGAACGGGATCAAGAAAATAAATTCCATTTTTGTCTTAAAATATTAAAAAAAAAAAAATACTTATAATAATAATAATTTAGTAATAGTCAAATTTTGCCTTGGAAAATTTCCATTTTGATTCAAGGGCAATTTTTTTGGTTTGAGAGTCTGGTCTCTGCACCTAAATGGTAGACCAGACCAAGACCATTAATATCTTCTTTACTTATTTAATTTTTTTATGTAAATAATGAATCGGGACAGCTGTAGGGGTTGGATGTTTTGGAGACATAAGCATTCAAAGAGAAGACGGAGAAGATATTGGAAGGTGTGTACTTTGTTTTGAATTTCAATTTTCAAACCCTGAAGAACACGCTCCAACCATCCATGGCCTATGGGCCCTTTGCACCATAGTGGAAGGGAACGGAAGACTTTTATGTGCATGGCTTTTTGCCTGTTTTAGTCACTCTTCCTTGTTAAATTACGTAAATGCCACTCCTGATGCTCATTAATTAACATTTAAAGAAAATATAAAAAGACAAAAAAAAAAAAAATCTAAGATACCTTCCTTAATTTTCTCTCTCTCTCGTATACTTTTCTTTTTTCTAATTTCTTTTTCTCAGCTACTTTTTCCCGCGCTTTCTCACCGCCCCCCACACGTTAAGTACATTTATATATTTCCACCCAAAAACAACAAAGGTACATTTATATATGATCTAAGTAAGAGGGTGTTTGGTATTATTTCTTTGGGTCTTAGAAGTGATTCTTGAATCCAAAAGCGTTTTACATAAATAAATAATTATTTGGTAAACTCACGTGAAAAACGATTCTACAAGAATCGCTTCATTCAAATGTTGATTCTTTTGAAGTCATTATTCTCTACTTCTGAAATCACATTTGCGAGAAGCAATTAAGGTTTTAATGAAATATGCCTCATGCTCTTATATGCCCCTTTAAAACTTTTAAAATACATTTTTTACTTATGTTATCTTCACTAACAAAACTCCTACTGAATATAGATTTCCTACTCTACACAAACTTCTAATAAATCTAATTTAATATAATACTTATATTTTCAAGACAATTTCCAAATACAAAGAATAACAAAACGAAGATTTAAAGGAAAGCAAACTCGAAGGTTCTTTGAGAAACAAATCTACAATTTCTAGTATGTTAAGTTTTTTGTCTTTTTTACTCTAATCTATTGATCAGTTATTGAACTTAATCAACGGTCTTACTAGAAGAAGATATGTTCTATGCATTGCTTTAAAAAGCTTGTCGTAGGATCACCACGTCCAAGTAATCTCAAATATAAAAACGAGGACGAGAAGGAGACAAATCAAGGTTGAGAAGATAAAGGAGAAGAGTTATTTTGGGTCTACTTTTTAGTTCAGCAACTCCCACCTAAAGAGAGAATATTACTTTGATTGTAATTGTTATGATTTCATTTAAAAGATTACGTTGCTTTATACAAGTAAGTTACTAATAAATGAAAAGGAAACTAAACCTAGATATGGAATGAATGAATACAAGTATGGTAATGAGTTATGCATGGTACTTACATAGAGAATATGGGTTGTTTTTATATATTTACACTAGCAGATCACGATGGCTTGATTGGCTGCGTGTTAGGTGATATTGAACTGATTATATACGCTCGATCGCATTAGGATTGATCGCATGGATGATATTGACTTATCACCACCATCTTTTTCCTTTCCATTATAGATTGTTTGTAACGATTTTATCTAACTATTTGATTTGAAAACCCATTTTTTAACTCCCACCATCCAAGTAATCACCAATATGAAAACAACCTTATCTAACTACTTGCACCAAACATCTTTTATTCTTTTGAAACAATTTTTATGAAGTGCTTTATAAGAATCAATTTTAAAGAAATCACTTTTCTTTCCAAGAAGTAACGTCAAACACGGCCATCTAAAATGTATTTTTCTTTCTTATTATCGTTATTATCGTGAACTCTAAAACGTATTTTACTTACACGCTTATAAATACTTGTGGGGTCCACTGTTCTATCGTATACTGATGTACATTCATTGTCGAAGTGGACAGAAGTAGCTGTGCACACGTGTAACGCGGTTTTCATTTTCAACCCCAGTCATGACTCACGCATCACATGTCAGTCTCAAGTGTTGATTTTCCAAGTCCCTACTTAAATGCCGCACTCGTAAACTACGTAGAATATAAGGAGGTGACCATGTCAAAAGGTTGCCACACCTGCTGGAACTGTTCCAGTGCTACGTACATGCTGAGGGATTATTTTAGACCTCAGATTATGAAATCAAAGCAAGACCGAAGACCAGAAATGGTTTTCCAGCTCCCTCTCTCTCTCTCTCTCTCTCAGTTGAATCAGACTAAAGTAAGCTCATCTGTGTCTCCGAAATATTTGGTTCAATGGCTCTCTTCAAACTTTCAAAGGTAGTAGTTGTGATTTGTGAGCACAATACTCTTATTTCTACAAAAATATAATGAAATTTAGATGTGACTTCAAGAAAAATTATTCCTAATTTCTAAAAAAGATTTCTTTTGGGTAAGGTAGCTCCAGCCCTGAACCATTGGATCCAGGCAAATTCATGGATGATGGTGCAAGCAAAAGAACATCTTGTGGTTGAGCTTTTTTTTGGTGATGTGGATCTCCGACCTCACTTAGTGAGGACAGGATAAACACGAGATACATGACCCCTACTTACATGTGAGTCTGAGGACTCGAAATTGGGACCCCAGTTCCTGAGATGGAGAGCCTGCCAATAGAACTAATCCATGTCATTGAGATTTTGATTGCACAAAAGTTCCAAGTTTTTTTTTTTTAATCTTTCTTCAAAATTTATTTTCTATTGGTTGTGTTCTCCTGACAATAAAAGTGCCCCATGGCCAGATTGGTTAAGGAGAGTAGTATTCAAAAGCATTTAGCGAAATAAAAAAGAAGAGAGTAGTATTCAAAAGGATTAGAAGAAGACACTTGAACTAACCAGAGATATGAAGTTTGACTGGTTAATGTTGTGGAGTACGATTTGGGTTGATGAAATTTGGTAACATTGAAGTTCATTTTAAAATTAAAGTTTGTATTAGCGCATAATTTAAAAGAAGGTTGAACTTTATAAATACCAGTAGGTGACACATGGACACATGTAGTATTGTACGTTTATAAATATCTAGAAAGTGTTAATTGTTTTTTTTTTTTGCCATGTCATTTTTTTATAATTAAAATATAATGGGAATGATTATTTTGAAAACCTAATTGCCATCTCGTTGAATAAATCAAAAGATAATATTATCCCTAATTATATTAAATACTTTATTATACTAAAATTTGGTTTTTAGATTATTTAAAAAATAAATAAATTTGGCACACTTTACGATATGCATTTCCCGATATATATATATATATATATATATCGGAGAAGGCATATCGTAAAGCGTGCCAATTATATATATATATATATATATATATATAGTTATTATCTGCTAAAGAGGGACGGTGATAATATGCTTTTGTGGGTTGCCATAAGTATTGCCTTCGTTTAATATTATCATATGTAGGTTTGTTATGTATTGCATGTACATGGTCAGGAATACTAATTTGATCAGGATCAATATCAATTTCAATTTATGTTTGATTATCAGAAATATTTGTATCATCTTTAGTTAGAACGAAGATTTGTTTACCTTTATTGGATACTTGTAAATCATTTAATTTTTTGGAAAATTCGTCAATAAATTCATTGCTAACAGTATTTGTTAAATTAAAGTTGGGATGTTCAATGGGTCTGACTAAAGGTTTGGCAGGTGAAGAAGATGATGGAATTTGTGTAAGTGTGGCTTGTAAAGGATAAGGTTCTGGATCAGTTATATTTTTTTAACTTTTCTAAGGGAGTTTGTAATAAATTTTCTACCGTATCTGTTTGTTGACCTATGGTCTGGAGATGTAGATTAGTATAATTATTTTGTTCAATTATTGCTAATAAACGTTCTATTTTTGTAGGTAGATCTTTTTTTTGATTGACTCCTATGGATATTTTAAAATGAGTAGCTCTATTATTTTCTTTAAGAATTAGAGTTTTGCCTGGGGGGATGTATAGCTTCAATAGTTGTGTTTTTTGATGTTATCCAAGTTTTAGTTTTTTTTTTTTTTTTTGTAGCATTTATTTGTGGAGTCCGATTGTAGGTAGAAAACCATTTGAAGAAAGGAACATTAATTTTGAGAGTATTAATGTTAGTATAATATTGGTCTTGTAATTTATTTCTTTGTTCCTGAGTATAGGTTTGGAAAAAAAAAAATTTGGAGAGTATTTTTAGGATCATAAAATTCTTTTCTTAAAAGTTCTTTATCAATTTGAAATCCATTATCTGTAATAACCAGAATGTTGATATCATTAAAATTTATTTCAAGATCTTTATAAGATTCACTAGAGGGATATTTTACAATACTTATAACAACCCACAAAAGCATGTTATAACCATCCCTCTTTAGCAGATACACTATATGAAGACTTAACTGACTTATATTATCAAGGTAGTTATAGTAGTTATCATATATATAATTGGAATATAGATGGTCTAGCCGAATATCAAATAGTTAATGCTGTCCACCAAATATTAATGTATGCTCAAGTTACTCTTAAAAATAGTACTGACTCACAAGCCGCATCCATGATCGCCTGTGGCTTCTCCAGCCAACTGAAAGGTTGGTGGGATAATTACCTCACTCATACAGATAGAGTTACAATATTAACATCAGTCAAAAAAGATGAACTAAATCAACCAATATTAACAGACAATGGTGAACCAATACAAGATGCAATTTATACTCTAGTTACCAATATTATTAGACACTTTATAGGATTTAATCCTCTTTCTCATGATAAAATCAAAGAACAATTAATTAATCTTAGATGTCCAACCCTTTCTTCCTTTAGATGGTACGAAGATATGTTTTTAACCAAAGTTTTTCAAAGAGAAGACCCTAATCATGAATTCTGGAAAGAAAAAATTATCTCTGGTCCACCTACTTTATTTGCAGAAAAGGTTAGAACTAAACTTAGATCCCAAAATCCCCATGGAACAATTAATTATTCAAATTATACTTATGGTAACTTGATAGTTCAAATTAATCTCACTGGTAGTCAGTTATGTAATGATCTCAAACTAAAAAATCAAATGAAAAAGGAAAGATTATTAGGAAAACGAGAATTAGGTTAATTTTGTGAACAGTATGGTTATACTTCAATTCCTCCTATTAAATCTTCTAAATCCTCAAATCTTCACGTAAACCCAAATATTATCCTCGAAAATCCTATCCTAGAAAACCTAAAAAAATACAATAAAACCTCAAAACCCAAATCAAATAATAAATCTAAGCCTTTTCAACCTTCAACTTCTTCTCCTACTAAATCTTCCAAACCTAAAACCTGTTATAATTGTGGAAAAGTAGGGCACTATGCTAACAAATGTAGAGTCAAACAGAAAATTAATGAATTAGAAATAGATTCCAAATTAAAAGAACAATTAACCTTTCTATTACTTTATTCTGACAATGAATCTGACTTTTCTTCTCAAAATGATCAACCTAACCCTGATGATGAAGAATTATTTTCTGATTCCTCTGATAATAATACATTAGAATGTGATAACTCCAAACAATTTAGTTGTATTAATTGCCTTTTCCAAAAACAATTTATTAGTGTGCTTACTAGTAAAGAAAGTTTCATATTAGATACAATAGACCAAATAAGTGATCCTCAAATTAAAAAAGAATATATTTCAAAATATATACGATTACATAAACAACCTCAAACTAAACCAATCATTAAACCAAACCCTTTCGTTCAAAATGATGCTCATACAATCAAAGAAGTTTTTAATAGGTTACGTACAAATCCTAATAATTTTAAAGAAACCTCTATCCATGATCTTCAAATAGAATTAGCCCAAGTAAAAATAGATTGAAGAGAATTACAACAAAATGTTAAACAATTAGAATTATCTCAAACTCCTCAGACACCTACGTTCGACGATTTTAATCATTTATATGAACAATTTCCTCCCAAAGACAAACCTGAAACCAGTAATAATCAATTAGATGATATCTCCGAATCAAATTTAGAAGATCAATTTATAACTACTATAGATAAATTTATGGTTCAAAATTGGTATACGCACATAACTATAGTAATTAATAATGAATATGTAATCAATACTATAGCTTTAATTGACTCAGGAGCCGATTTAAATTGTATTAAAGAAGGTTTAGTACCAACAAAATACTTTGAAAGACAACTCAAAAAATTAATACTGCTTCAGGACAAGGCTTACATATTTCTTACAAACTTTCTCATTCTCATATCTGTAATAATAATCAATGTATATCTTCTCCTTTTATATTAGTCAAAAACCTCACACAAGGTGTAATATTAGGAACACCATTTCTTCAAGCTATCAAACCTTTTCATGTTGATGAGATAGGAGTACATACCAATGCTTTAGGAACCCAATTAACTTTTGAATTTATAGATAATCCTTTTATGAAAGAAATTCACAATCTCAAAATCTCCGTTTCTTGCAAGTAAAAATTTATTTCTCATTTAAAAGAAGATATTAATTATAAGAAATTAATAACTAAATTAGAATCTCCTTTCATTCAAAAAAAAATTACAGATTTCCAAACCAAACTGAATAATGAAATATCCTCTTATCTTCCCACAGCCTTTTGGGAAAGAAAGAAACATGTCATCAAACTACCTTACATTTCTGATTTTAATGAATCTAATATTCCTTCAAAAGCTCGTCCAATACAAATGAATAAAGATTTAATATTACATTGTAAAAAAAAAATAGATGATCTTCTCAAAAAGAATTTAATCAGGCCTAGTTATTCACCCTGGAACTGCTCTGCCTTTTATGTTTATAAAGCTACAGAAATAGAATGGGGAGTTTCTCTCTTAGTAATTAATTACAAACCCTTGAATAAAGTTTTACAATGGATTAGGTACCCAATTCTAAATAAACAAGACCTTTTAAACAGATTAACAAATGCTAACATCTTTTTCCAAATTTGACCTCAAATCTAGTTTTTAGCAAATCCAAATACATGAATCTGATAGGTATAAGACTGCATTCTTTGTTCCTTTCAGACATTATGAATGGAATGTTATGTCCTTCGGATTAAAAAATGCTCATTCTGAATTCCAACACATAATGAATGATGTTTTTAATAATTATCAACAATTCATCATCGTTTATATAGATGATATATTAGTTTATTCTGAATCTTTAGAGTCCCACTGGAAACATCTTAGAATATTCTTTAATATTATTAAATCTAGCGGATTAGTTATTTCTCAAGGAAAAACAAAATTATTTCAAACCAAAGTTCGATTCTTAGGTCATTATATTTATCAATCCACAGTTCACCCAATAGAGCGTGCTTTAAAATTTGCAAAAACAATTCCTTATGAAATAAAAGATAAAAAACAATTACAAAGATTTTATGTAGCCTCAATTATATAGCTCCATTCTTTAAAAATCTTGCTATTGATTCTACCCTACCCTTATATGATAGACTTAAAAAGAATCCTCCACCTTGGACAGATGTCCACACCAAGGCCATCCAAACAATCAAAGTAAATGCCAAAATACTTCATTGTCTTAATATAGCAGATCCCCTTGCTTATAAAATTGTAGAAACATATGCATATGACATAGGATATGATGGAATACTTAAACAGATTAATCCTTCCACTAATCAAGCTCAATTAATTAGATTTAATTCTGGAATATGGAGACCCGCTCAATTAAAATATTCTACTATTAAAAAAGAAATTCTATCAATTGTGTTATGCATTTCAAAATTTCAAAGTGATCTTCTAAATCAAGAATTTCTTTTAAAAATTGATTGCAAAGCAGACAAAGATCTTAGAGAAGGATGTAAAAATGTAGCTTCCAAACAAATATTTGCTAGATGGCAAGCAATACTTTCTATTTTTTATTTTCAAATTGAATTTATTAATGGTGCTACTAATTCTCTTCCTGACTTTTTAACTAGAGAATTTCTACAGGGACATAATGAGGCCAACACAAATACCACAACAACAGGCCCATCCGACCCATAGCTCTACATCCCAAGCTCTAACCTATTTACATGCCCTTTCTCAACCCTCACCAAGGCCTTCTCCATTTATTAACTATCCTCGTTATAATATTCCTAATCCTTCTACTCCATCTCCATCTAGACCCTCTACATCTTCATCTAGACCTCCTTTTTCTGAACCTTCATACCTTCCACAAGACTTTATACATATTATCGCTCTTGACCCTGAAGAAGTCAAACTTCCTCCTAATACTGTAGCCAATCACTATTTTCCTCCTCACACTCACATTTCGTTTGATGGACCCAAAAACCACAAATTTTATGAAGACATTTGTTCAGTTGTCATAACCCGTAATGTCAACCCATCTAATCATCATACTTGGGGAGATATCAATACTGTTAGTTTTCTTCATCAAAATCAATACGGTACAAACATTGTACGTACTCACTACTCTTTTTGGGATTACGTTAAAGCATGGTTTAATATTTTCTGGTTCCAAAATAAATACTTCAAACATTCTTGGTTCATTTTCTTCTGTTCCGATTTTACCGACCACCCTTTTCCCCCTTGGTTTTATTAATGGTGGAAATCCTTTGGACCTAAACCTCAATTCCTTCTACCAATAATATCTTATTCCTATGAAATTTATTTTGATAATAATCCCAATTTAGCCAATTCACCACCTCTGCCATTTCTCCATTTCATTCGTGAGTTATCTATTCCATGGATAATGGTATGGCAATACTCTTTTGATCATGACAATATTCCTCCTTACCTTTGCAGACAAATTGTTACTAAGTGATGGGCCAAATGTGATACTGTTCACATTTTGCCAGAGAAAATATTTGCTTTATATCCTCCAATTATTTCTCCTGATAATAATCCTATAACCACGTTTCAAAAACTCAAACAGCAAATACTATTCAAAAACCCAAGCATTTCGGCCCATGATCTTAAGGCCCAACTCATGGCCTTGTTTGATGCAGCCGATGATGAATCCACCTCCACGAGCCCAATTAATCCATCACCCCAATATAATCCTACTTTTGGTCATGATATTTCAAGCCCATAATAATGGCTCAAATACTTAATACTTAATATTTCCAATATCCAATACTCAAGCTCGGCCCACTTGGCCCTTAATACTGATCGTGACGCATGCACTGACGTTTCTACTCACTTATTGGCAACGTGTATGGGCGCGTGGATACTATTTGTAAATTATATCACTAAGGTCCCAATTCATAACTTATCATAATTAAAGTATCATGCGTATTTTATTTGATTCATGTAAATTGTGAGTTGAACTATTTTAAGTGGGAATTATACTTATATGGGCATTCCAAGCTCACTGTAACTTTCATATTGCAGGTTGAGCTAAACACTGGAGATTTGACTAGATTATGGTTGTTTATGGAATTGTTTATTGTTATTAAACATTGGATTTGGATTTGTTATTTGAATGATTGTAATAGATGGCCAACTGAATGCCATAAAGAACTAAGTACTTTTTGTTATTAAGTTGTAATATTTGTTTCCGCATATTTATGAGATCTGCTTATTTTGTTTCAAACCTATGAGATGTTGGTTATGATATGGAAATCCGCGATTCAGAAATGAATCCCGAAGGTCTCATCTCAAGATTCGTGTCCAATACTTCTAGAAAGTTGTGATACGGGTTCTGGGGCATGACAATACTAAAGGAAAAACTACTTTAATTCAAATTAATGTAAAAAATAATGTAGTAATACCTAAAATCATTAATTCGCATTAAGTAACTTTACCAAACTCTTGGACCCTACAAAATGAAACAGCCCCAGTAGCTCCTACTAGTTCCCTAGAACATATTATAGAACACCTTGATGGTAACGTAGAAATACAATTTTCTTTTAATAGAAAAATTACTTTAGGAAATTCATCAGTAAAATCTTCTCGTCATTCTTGCTCTTCAACACCTGTATCTGACCATAATCCAAATCTACAAAGTTTTCACAAACCACTCCTAATATTGAAAGACCAGTTTATCATGTAAAATATTCCTCTAATGAATCTTTTAAAGATCTTGAAATAAATTTTAATGATATCAATATTATGGTTATTACAGATAATGGATTTCAAATTGATAAAGAACTTTTAAGAAAAAAATCTTATGATCCTAAAAATACTCTCCAAAGAAAATTATTTTTCCAAACCTATACTCAGGAATAAAGAAATAAAACACAAGACCAATATTATACTAACATGAATACTCTCAAAATTAATGTTCATTTCTTCAAATGGTCTTCTACCTACAATCAAACTACAAATAAATG
>JAUPMG010000006.1:12763892-12781035 GCA_031762675.1 Pachysandra terminalis | reverse complement strand
TGGTGAAAACCTCACAGACTTATCACCGCTTATAAGTATCTGCTTTCTAACCTATCTAAAAGGAGTTTTGTCTTATCTAGGAATGACGGCAGGATGGTGACGTTGCTCATTGGAACTTGTGTGAAAGTGACACACGTCTGCAAAACTGTGTTGCTCAAGTCCCAAAGCAACCTTTTGTAGAACAGTTTTTAAGGTTTGAAATGATTTAGTTTCTTTCTCTGAACGCAACTTAGCCGTGTTGGAGTACACGCATCCCTCAAGATATTTTCTAGGACTACGTGTCACTCAAGATTTTCTTAGCACTCGAGGGTCCCCCTCTAAACGCTTAGCCAAGTGACACTTGTTCTACTGAGAGTGGGAAACTCTCTACAAATACCACCATCCATCCTCCATTGAAGAGGATCGAAAGTCTGAAGTAAAAAATCAGATTTCGTAACCCTGAAACAACAGTGAGTAAAGACACTGAAAGAGAAAGAGAGATATCTTCAAACATATGAGGTTTTACTGCTTTGTGACTGCATTCACTCCCCTCCTCAGTTATCACAATCCCTCATTCTTTTTAGCCCTTTTCTTTGTCTTCTCTACAGGCCAATATTGACAAGGAACGCTCTTGACAGAACGGTTGTGTGACGATTTAGGTTGTCTTGAGACAAACTTTCTACCTTATTCTCTGGTTGATGATTGTAATTGGTTCCTTATAATACATTTATCCTTTTACAAATCAGTCATCACCATCACCAGTATCATATTAAAAGGGATAATTGTAGTTTAACCAACGTCCGGAGGTTTAAGTGCAAGTGGACGAAACCTTAGGAGGTCAACATATAATTTTTGAAAAAAAAAAATCTTATTAAAAGGTTTCCACACGTGCCGAAAATGTTCCAGTGCTACGTACATGCTGAGACAATATTTTAGGCCTCAGATTATCAAAGCAAGACCGAAGACCAGAAATGCTTTTCTAGTTCTCTCTCTCTCAGTTGAATCAGACTAAACTAAGCTCATATGTGTATCCGAAATATTTGGTCCAATGGCTCTCTTGAAACTTTCAAAGGTAGTAGCTGTGACTTGTGAGCACAGTACTCGTATTTCTACAAAATTATAATGAAATTCAGATGCGACTCCAAGAAAAATTATTCTTAATTTCTAAAAAATTCTTTTGGGTAAGGTAGCTCCAGCCATGAACCATTGGATCCAGGCAAATTCATGATGATGGTGCAAGCAAAAGAATAACTTGTGGTTGAGTTTTTTATTTTTTATATTTTTTTGGTGATGTTGAGTCCTCGACCTCACATAATTAATGAGCACAGGATAAACCCGAGATACCCAGAGGTGGATCCGAGAACTCAAACCTGGGACTCTCAGTTCTTGAATTGGAGAGCCTATCAATTGAGTTAATCCGTGTGGTTGTAAAATTGTGAAGTTTTTTTTTTTAATCTTTTTTAAAAATTTATTTTCATATTTTCTATTGGTTGTGTTCTCCTGACAATGAAAGTGCCCCCATGGCCACATTGGTTAAGGTCATCATCAAACTTGGAGTCCATTGGAAAGATTTGCATCGTTTTCTACATGCTGGTTAAAGGGTAGGAGAGTAGTATTCAAAAGGATTTACCAAAAAAAATGAAGAGAGTAGTATTCAAAAGGATTAGAAGAAGACATTTGAACTAACCAGAGAAATTTGACAGGTTAATGATGTGGAGTAAGATTTGGGTTGATGAAATTTGGTAGCATTGAAGTTCATTTGTAAACTAAAATTTGTGCTTTACCAAAAAAAAAAAAAAATTAAACTAAATTTTGTGTTAACCCATAATTTAAAACAGTTTGAATTACACTAGTTTATTAGTTTTCCCCTCTCTCTCTCTCTCTCTCTCTCTCTCTCTCTCTCTCATATATATATATATATATATATATATATATAGTTTTTGATCAAGGCATTCCAAAGACATTTTTCAAATCAAATTAGTCTCGACCTCAATCAACCACCTCTCTCTCTCTCTCTCTCTCTCTCTCTCTCTCTCTCTGTAAGAACTGAAACTTGAGGACGTACTTATGTTGAAGATGTTTACAGTTAGGATAACAGATTGCACAATTATATGATTGATTTGTTTCCTTAACCGATTGTATAGCTGTAGGATTTGTTCTGGAATGTTTCCAGGTTGTATATTATCTTTCCTCATTCATTGCTAGGCTTGATTCTATAAGTTGTAATATAGTGTTCTTATTTAAGATATGAAAAATACAAAGAAAGAGGAATCGTTCCAGATCTGAGAATCGTTCTAAATCTTAAGATGGTATCAAAGCCAGGTTCTCAGACCACCATAGATCGCTATGCTCGTCGCTGAATCACCAAGCTCGACAACACAGACGTGATGTCTTCCTCCAACGACACGTCGGAACCGTCTGGAACAAAATCAGTTACTGTTGTTGTTCAATCCGAAAGTATTTTTAATGCTGGAATCATTCTTACTAAATCAAATTACGATGTTTGGTCATAGCTGATGAAGAAGCATATCGCCGAAAGGGAGAAACTCTCATATATTCGTGGTAAGACGAAGCCACCTGCAGAATCTGAAGATGGATATGAAAAATGGTATGCTGAAAATCAGAAAGTGAAAAGATGGCTATTGATGTCATGACTCCATAAATTATGAAGCGTTATTTACGCTTATCCATTGCCTACGAAATCTGGGGGCTCTGTCAAAAGCATTCTATGATGGAAGTGATGAGTTGCAAGTTTTCGCCTTGAATCAAAAGGCAGTCACCGCCACACAAAGGGGAAAGTCTCTCTCAGAATATTATGGAGAGTTAATCGGGGGTTTTTCGAGAATTGGATCATTCAGATAAAGCTGTCATGAAGGATCCGGAATGGATGCAATTCGACGAGAGGTGGTACGTCGTGCAACTCTGAAAGGGGAGTCTGAAAGTTCTGAAGCTTCAGCCATGGTGACTCGTAACCACCCAACTCAAAACTAGGAGGACCGTCAAAAAGGCAATTATCCAAAGAGCACCAATGGTGTCGATAAGTTTGCATATAAATACACACATTGCAATCAAACTGGGCATACCAAAGATCATTACTTTGAACTAGTGGGATATCCAGAATGATGGGATCATAATCGTGCATCCCGGAAAAAGAAGACTGGAACTGCTGTTGTTGTTACAACAGATGTTGCAACAAAAACCTCAATGTTAGTAACAGCTACAGATAATGGTGGTAAGGTTTTTAATATTTCTTCACCTGTTTCTAATAGTGCATGGATAATTGATTCTGATGCTACAGATCATATGACATTGGATTCTAGACAAGTCATACATCTTAAACCTTCCTCACAGAAAATTGTTTCCACTGCCAATGATAACACGACCCCAGTTATTGGGAAGGATCTTTGACCCTCACTGATACTTTGAATTTGGAATCTGTTTTAGTTGTTCCATCTTTAGAATATACCATTTTGTCAGTTTCCCAAATAACCACAGTCTTCTCTTGTGTTGTGATTTTTTTGCCTGACTTTTGTGTTTTTTAGGGACATCCGATCAAAGCAGTCGATTGGTTGTGGTATTAGACGAGGCAGGCTGTACTATTTGGACTTGGTGTCAAGAATCTCCGACAAGTTATGACAAGTTTTTACAGTAAATGGCTCTAATGGGGAGAAGAAGAAATTTAAAATTTGGCTATGGCATCGACGTATGGGGCATGCTTCATTTGGCTATCTAAAAAAAAATTATTTTCTAGTTTATTTGCAAAAGTGGACATTTCTAGTTTCCGTTGTGATGCCTGTGAAATGGCGAAAAGCCATCGAACTTCATTTCCATTAAGTTTAAAAAAAAAAGTCCACTTCCTTTTATGGTCATGCATTTTGATGTCTAGGGTCCGTCCAAAGTCGAAGACTTTAGGAGGTTCATGTTGATTTGTTACTTTTATTGACGATTGTACAAGGATGACTTGGTTGTGCTTAATGCAGTTTAAAGGTGAAGTGAAATTATTTCAAAAGTTTCATAAAATGGTTGGAACTCAGTACAATGCACAAGTTAAGATTATCCGCAGTGACAATGATGGAGAATATCAAAGTTCTGAACTTCAGCAATATTTGGAAGCACACGGAACTATTCATCAAACTACTTGTTCCAATACACCCCAACAGAATGGAGTCGCCGAGCGAAAAAATCGACATTTGTTGGAAGCTGTTAATGCCTCATTGATCGAAGCCCATATGCCATTATCCTACTGAGGAGAAGCACTTACTTCTGCAACATACTTAATCAATAGGGTCCCCTCTAGCTCTATTGACTTCTGGACACCATTCCAGGCTCTTACTGATGTTGTTGTAACAAACGTCTCAAATTTACCTCCTCATGTCTTCGGTTGTATAGCATTTGTACATCTTTATAAACATCAACGCAACAAGTTAGCTCCTCGAGCGTTTCAATGTGTTTTTATTGGATATGCTATACACCAAAAGAGGTACCGATGTTATCAACCTCCAACTCGACGCATGTTTATCACAATGGATGTGGTTTTCCATGAAGATGTAATGTATTTTTTGTCTGAGCCTGAACTTCAGGAGGAGTACTAGAAGGAAATTCATACTCTAGATTATGACTTTCTAGAGCATGAGTATCAGATTTCTGAGGAAGCTGCTGCTGGCAATAATATTGCTAAAGATGTTGCAACAATTTTTACAATAGAACCAGTAGACTCAATAAATGGTAACCAAGATGTAGGTGCATTGGATTTGAGTGGTATAACCTTGGACCAAAGTGGTGATGACGTCCAGAAACTAAAGGAGTGACACGACTAGAAGGTATCAGTCCATCTCCATTCGAGTGCGAGCCTCTCATTGATGTACCACACCAATCGTTTACTGAGGATGTTCCTGATAGAGTGTCTGAGCCATCCAAAAAACAGCTACCACAACGTCGCACCATAGGTATTCCTAAACCCTCATATGAACTTGAACTTTCTAGTAAAGTTAAATATCCCACGAGTCATTATGTATTTAACCATAGTTTATCTGAATCAAATCGATCATTTGTAAATCAATTATCTATTGTAGCTATTCCTAATAGTGTGCAGGAAGCCTTAGCTGACCCTAGATGGAAAGCTGTTATGAACAAGGAGATGAATGCCTTGCAAAAAAATAAAACTTGAGAACTCGTTGATCGCCCACTAGGGAAGAAGCCAGTGAGATGTCGATGGATTTACACTGTAAAGTACGAGGCAGATGGCATGGTTGAACGATTTAAAGAAAGATTTGTGGCAAAAGGGTACACCCAAACCTATGTGAACAACTACACAGAGACATTTGCACCTGTAGCTAAAATCAACATTGTTCGTGTATTGCTGTCTTTAGCTGCAAGCTTGGATTGGCCATTACATCAATTTGATATGAAGAATGCCTTTCTGCATGGAGAATTGTCTGAAGAAGTTTATATGGATCTCCCACCAGGTTGCATGACACCGAAAAACCACAGTCAGAAGGTGTGCAGATTGAAGAAATAATTGTACGGATTGAAACAGTCCCCGAGAGCATAGTTCGGAAGGTTCACAAAGGCCATGATAGCTTTTGACTACCATCAGAGCAATTCAAATTAAACTTTATTTCTGAAGAAACAACAGGGTAAGATCACTGCACTCATTATATATGTAGATGACATGGTAGTTACAGAAAATGATCCAGCAGAAAAGAAGGCACTACAAGAGTATTTGTCCAGAGAATTCGAAATGAAGGACAATGGTTCCTTGAAATATTTTCTTGGGATCGAGGTATCTCGATCCAATAAAGGAATTTTTCTATCTCAAATAAAGTATGCCTTAGACCTATTACAGGAAACTGGCATGTCAGCATGTCAACCAATTGATACACCGGTGGAAGAAGGCTTGAAGTTATATGTTGAGCCAGACCAAGTTCCAACTGATAAAGGAAGATACTAGAGACTTGTAGGGAGACTGATGTACTTAGCACACACAAGACCGGATCTTGCTTATGCATTGAGTATTGTCAGTCAATTTATGCATGATCCTAGAGAGCAACATATGAATGCAGTCATGAGCATCTTGAGATATTTGAAGTCTGCACCTGGAAAAGGAATTATGTTCACTAAAAATACAGATTGTTGCAACAATTGTTGCAACATCGATGCATATACTGATGCTGATTGGACTGGAGCGATAGATGATAGACGATCGACTTCTGGTTACTTTACATTTGTAGGTGGTAACCTTGTTACATGGAGAAGCAAAAAACAAAATGTTGTTGCTCACTCAAATGCAGAAGGCGAATTCAGAGGTATGACCCTTGCCATTTGTGAAGCATTGTGGCTAAAACTTCTGTTGCAAGATTTGGGGTACCCATCTAGGCAACTAATTCAACTGTACTGTGACAATAAAGCTGCATGTGATATTGCCCATAATCCAGTTCAACAAGATCGTACAAAGTATGTAGAGGTGGACATATTATATATTAAAGAGATGCTAGATAGAAACATATTGGAGCTACCTAAGATTCGATCAAAGGATCAGTTGGCTGACATTCTCACCAAAACACTCTCAAATCGAATATTCTCAAGATTTTAGACAAGTTGAGCATGTGTGATATCTATGCACCAACATGAGGGGGAGTGTTGAAGATGTTTACAGCTAGGATAACAGATTGCATGATTATAGGATTGATTTGTTTCTTTAACCGATTGTACAACTGTAAGATTTGTTCTAGAATATTTCTAGATTGTCTATTATCTTTCCTTGTTCATAGCTAGGCTTGATTCTATAAGTTGTAATATAATGTTTTTATTCAAAAAAATGAAAAATACAAAGAAAGAGGAATTGTTCCAGATCTGAGAATCGTTCCAAAGCTTAAGAACCTAGCAGTCTTGAGAATAGCTATGATTCTATAAGTTGTAATATAATGTTCTTATTCAAAAAAATGAAAAATACAAAGAAAGAGGAATTGTTCGAGATCTGAGAATCGTTCCAAAGCTTAAGAACCTAGTAGTCTTGAGAATGCTTTTCCACACACATGAGAACAAAAGGCTTAGGGAGCTAATTTAGCAAGGGACCCCTAGTTAGATAATTTTGGGTCGAGATTGTCTTCCAAAGGGAGACATAATTGGAGATTAAGTGCCAGCCCATCTTAGCCACAAGATCGAGATTCATTAAGTATGGGACCTTCAAATTGAGCCCTCCCCGAAATTTAGGTAAGCAAATCTGAGCCCAACTAATGGAGTGAGGCCTTTATGATCAGAATCATGTCCCCAAAGAAAACTTCTTGAAAGTAACTCAATTTTTTTCAGGACCATGTTGGGTAAGACAAAAGCCGACATATCATAGATTGGGCTTGCAGACAGAGTTAGGAACATGTTGGTTAAGACAAAAGCCGACATATCATAGATTGGGCTTGCAAACAGACTGCTTGGATTAAAGTTTCTCTCCCAGCTTGATTGAGAAGTTTTCTCTTCCACCTAGGTAACTTGCTTTGGATTTTTGTGATGATGTTATTGAAAGTAATGGTAGACGGTCTCCTCGTGAATAGTGGGAGCCCAAGGGAGAGTGAGGGAAGAAGTAGCAACTGGGATTTCCAACATCTTAGAAATAGAAAGACCACGAGTACGAGATCAGTTTGGACTGAAAATGAGGGCTAACTTAGATCGATTGAGAGACTGACTAGAGAGATCACAACATTTAATAAGGAGATTTTGTATAGATAGAATGTCTTTTTGTGCAGCGTGAGAGAACACCAGAAGGTCATCTGCAAATTGTAGATGGGAGACTTCATCAACATATCTGCCAATTTTCAAACCATGAAACTCTTTTTTGGTGTGAAGGTAACACAAATTGGAAGAGAGCACCTCACTACAAAGAAGAAATAGATAAGGAGAGAGAGAGAGAGAAAGGATTCCTTGCCAAAGACCCCAACTTGGAAAGAAAGAATGACATTAAGAGCCATTCAGTAGGAGGGTGTAATTAACTGAGGACACACAAAACATAATGAGCTTAACCCAATATTCACAAAACCCAAACCTAAGGACATTCTCTAGAAACGACCACTCCATTCGATTTACTTAGATCGAGTTTCTAAAGCATCAACCCTTTATGCCCCATTTTTTTCCTACTGATTGTATGGAATAATTCATGGGAGAGAAGAGAGTTATCAACCCTTTGGTTAGGAGAGATGAGTTTATCCATGAGAGGTTTCATACGAAGCACAAAGATTTTTGAAATAAGCTTTTAAATTAACAAAGGTGGATAAACTAGTGGGACGGAAGTCAGAAATAGATGAGGGCTCTTGGGTTTTTGGAATCAGGGAGATTAAGGTGTGATTTAGTTCCTTAGAGAAATGACCAGTCTCAAAGAATGATTTAATGGTATTAGTCACTTGGGGGGCAACAATATCTCGGTATTTAAAAAGGAAAATTCCAGCGTAGCCATCAATACTTGGAGCCTTCCATAATCCAAAAGAGGCGAGAGCATTCCAGATTTCTTCCTCCGTCACGGGCATAGACAACTTCAGATTGTCTTCATGAGGGATTCTGAGGTTGATATGAGATATTAATTCTGTGGGATCCAGAGGACGATGTGAGTTGAACAGGTCCTGAAAATTCTCCAAAACAACCTTTGAAATATTCTCAAATCCCTTCACAACATTACCATCAGGTTGTGTAATAATGGAGATGATTCTATTATGGTGCCTCCTTGTGATGGTACTGTTGTGAAAAAAACGATTGTTTTGGTCCCCCAGCTTCAACCACTTGATAGGGCTCTTCTGAGCACGCAATTTAGACTCGTAAGCTTTTAGATCTGAAGAGTAACAAGCATGCAGAGAATGTTGAACAACAACGAGTTCATTACGAATACCAATGAGATTCTGATGAATATTGTCAACCATTTGTTAGCTTACATTGGGGGTGGTAGTGGATTCAGTGACCCGCTCGACCCGATCAGTCCGACCCCTATGATTGGGTGGGCTTGGGCAAGGGTAAGTGACCCATACGGTCAGGTCGGGCTGGAATTTAAGGCCTGAATAATTTTTTGGGTCGGGCTCAGGTTTATGTTAGATTGGCCAGACTCAACTTATGCATTATATGTAATTACTATTTTTTTTTATATTGTATACATATAAATATTATATTATCAATACAAATGTCATACTATTTAATAGATTAATACACTATAAATCTAAAAACTTTTCGTTTTTTTATAAATATTTATGAATTATCCTTGTAATTTATAATTTTTTAATTTTAAAAGGTAAATCATTTGAATTTGTAGTGCCGGGCTCGGGCTTACATCTTTGAGCCAGAAAATCGGACCGGGTCGAGTTTGGGCCAGTATAAGTAATGCTAAATTAGGGTGCAAGCCCGGCCCGCTGCCGCCCCTAACATGGGGATCTCACCGTAAATATATGAAATGATGAGGTTGATTTTGGTAAAACAAAGAACTTGGAGTACTCTCTTGTGAGGCGAACCCGGCGGCTCGAGTATCTATCTCCTCTCTCTCTCTCTCTCTCTTTCTCTCTCCGATCTCTCGATGCCGTCTGCGAGGGTTTTACTTGGTGAGCTTTAATCTTCCTTCATTCAAACTGTAATTTCAAGCAAGGTAATACTGAAATTCATCTTCTTCTTCTTCACAATTTCTCTTCTTTGTGATGTTAGGGTTTTAGTGTCTGATACTCGTTATTGATCATGTTGGTTCTCTTTTCCTGCAATTAGTCCAAAAACCTATGAAATCCATGCTCATGAAGCTTCTTGACCTTAAAAGTGCTGTTTATTAACAGTTAAGGGTTTAGGTTTTCCTTGTTCTGCCTCAATGTCTTTATTAAGTATTCAAAATATTGATTTTTAACCTTGTTTATTAGTTCTGTTTACTGTTTTTTGCAATAAATCATGCGGAGGTTAATGCATGTAACTAGGGAAGCATTGAATCCACGAGCTTCACAATAGTAAAAGAATAAAAGGAACATTTGTAAAACCTTAAGGAAACAGATCAGAGGCTGTAATCCAGGCAAAGCTCTCAAAATTTTGCTGCCCTGGAATGATTTGGATAGACTGAGTTTCATATGCTATTAGTTGGATTTTTCTATTTAGGAGTTTTTAGTCCTTGAATCTCAATTATTTTTTTTCTTTTTGGGGATCTGGAACCCCCGACCACACTTAATAGGGACAGGGTAAACCCCAGATAGATGACCCACCCACAAGGACCATATATCAGGTAAGTCCGGGGACTTGAACCTGGGACCTCCAGTTCCTGAGCTGGAAAACCCTTGAATCTCATGTTTGTGATATACTATTGTACTTCCACATTTTTGCAAGATGGCAGTAAAAATGATTGAACATTGACAAACATTTGAAGGGTTGCAACCTAAGAACTTTAACCTGTCTGATGAGCGGTGGGATGTCTTACCCTGACCTAGATGCCCGTAGGTATCTATGGTTAGATTTGAAGTGAGTTAACATGTTAGTGTGAAGACTGAATTTCGAGTTCGTTTGGGAACTTGAACCCAGGACTTGCGTATGCCCAATCAAGACTTCCCCTTACAGACTAGTTGGCATCTTCCTAGAAATGTTAGAATCGGTTTTTGGAGAATGATGACGCTGTACCCTTTGGCTGAGATATATTTCTGGTTTTTTTAGTTCTTGCATTTGATATTTTGATTCAGAAAACAAGTGGGAAAAAATGAACAAACAAATAAAAAGAAAAACTTCTATCTGTTGGATGGTAGTTATGATGGACGAGTTTTGCGTAATTAACTCCAGTTCCAAAATTTATTTTGATTCAATAGTCAGATTGGTTTAGAAAATTGCTTCTTAGCGCAGGAGTAGGTTCTTCAACTTGCTCGGTGGGAAGTCAACAATCAGATTGGTTTTGGGATTTTTTAAGCTGAACTTTGATGGATCACCTTTGGGAAATCCGGGTCCTTCTGGGATTGGAGGTGTGTTCAGTGACCATACAGGGAATGTGTTACATGGATTCTTTTGGTCGATCGGTGAAGGTAATACAATGCGAGTAGAGCTTCTTGTTTTGGTTATGGGTTTAGGGGAATCTAGGAGTCAGGGGTCCGAAATTTGGTGGTGGAGGGAGATTCGGCGGTTGTTATTTCTTGGATGAGGGAGAGGACTTGTAGCTCATGGAGACTATCCCATTCGTTTTTGTTGGCACTTTCTCTTTGAGAGGGTTTAAACTTAGACTTTGTTCATGTTCTCAGAAGTGCCAATGGGCTAGCGGATCGGTTGGCAAGAGAAGGGCCATCACTGAGTTATTCTTTAGTGGGGCTGTACCGAGTAATCTTATGTTGGTGGAGTGTTAGAGCTTTCCTCGTTCGAGGACTTGTTTATTTTTTCTTTTTTCCTTATTTTTCTTTTTTTCGGCTTTTGGTTGTTTGTCCACTTCCACTTCGTTGTGGCTTAACAGCTATGTACATTCTTCTCTCTATTCATAAAAAAAAAAGATTGATTTTGGGTTTTTTTTTTTTTTTTTTTTGCTTTGCACTATGTAACTCAGACACCAGCACATGGATCACTGTCAAAATAAGTGCTGAAAAGATTGGGTACATGCTGTATTAATTTTTATCCGAATAAAGAGTCAGAACATTTATGACATGTGAGAATGGAATGGTGAATGATAAAAACCTAATTAGAGAAGATTGTGTAGCCTTGTTATGTAGCTTTGCGATATCTTTACTGACATTGATATAATATTTCAGCATCTGCTGAGTGAGGAAAGATGAAGAAAAAGAACCCCCATGTATTTTTGGATTTATCAATTGATGGGGATGCTGCGAAAAGAATTTTAATAGAGGTATATAACAAATTAACCTTCCTATTTTTTTTCCCTTGAATTGTTTTGATTAAATTTTCATTTTTCTTATGGGACATCTTTCTTATAAAATTTGCAGCTTTTCGCAGATGTTGTTCCTAAGACTGCAGAGAATTTTCGAGCACTGTGTACAGGTACCTTTCAGTGACTGAAAAATAACTATTCTCTAATCATGCTTTTTTAGGAAAGACTTCTAATCAAGAGTGTGATACCATTGTATACTTCTGATATGAAGTGCTGAAATTTATTGTGTTAAAAGTTTAGAATAATATATGTGGGCATAATTTGATCTTCTGTTACAAATCTTTATTGTTAGTTTGGGTTCTGGTTGAATGTAATTCATTAGTAGATATTGGTGCTTAAAGGGATATCACTATTGCTTCCCTTATCTTTTGTACAGTTAAGGGTTTTCAATTTTCTCCCTTTTTTATTTTTCATGAAGATGCAGCAGTTTACATTGATAAGTGATTAAATGATCACAACTTCTGTTTTTGTTGAGCTGATATGTAGTGAAAGGATCCATTACTCAATTCCTTTTAGTTTTATTATGTTCTTATTATCCTTAGTTGTTGTTCCATTATAGGCGAGAAGGGTACAGGATCTTCTACTGGAAAGCCTCTTCATTACAAAGGATCAATTTTTCATCGGATAATAAAAGGATTCATGGCGCAGGTACGTTATTTCTTTTGTCCATAACCTCTCTCTCTCTCTCTCTCTCTCTCTCTCTCTCTCTCTCTCTCATGAAAAGGATCTGTTGCGTGTTCGTCATTTATTTTTCAGTAACACATATGGTGTAAAGACTTGGTATCAGATCGGGGATCTTCCCAATCCAGAATATGTCTCGGGTAAAAGTCTAAAAAAATCAAAAAAGTTGTAAAAATATAAATACATAAAAAATAGTTTAAATAAGCTTCTAAAAATTTGTTAAAAAGCATTTTACACAACGTGTTGTTGCAATCATGCATTCGCGATTTCAATTATGCAATTAACCTTACATTTATATAAGTAATAGAAAATGCTAATATAATCAACAATTAACGAAAACAATGATGCATGCCAATAAAGAATGAAAAACATTGATGAACAATTGACAATTAACATGTGATATTCAATGAAATAACACATTGAAGTTTAAATATTTAATTAACCACAAATATCAATAATCAATGTATCTCAAGTAATTAAGCAAAACAAACTTCTAACATACTTTCAAGCAAAAACTCATTCAAATCTAACAAAAATAAAGCCAAAACACCTATTTTTGTTTATAGAAAGGTTATCGAAAGAAATAAGCAGAAAAAAAATACCCAAAATTAATATAGACGCCGATCTACAACTTGGATACATTCCGACAAGATTCCGGTGAGGGGTAGAGTGCAAAAGAGAAACCGCAAGGGGAATGGACCTCAAATAAGGTCCATTCTTCTTAAAATGTTAAATTTTAAATGTGCTCACATGACCACTTAAAAAATCATATGTATCGGACGATCCGTGTTGGATTGTCCGGATCGTATGAGTTGTTTCGGTTTTTGACCGAGTTGAACTTAAATCAATTTTTTTTTCATATATTGGGATTGGATCGTGTCTCAGACCTAGCGATCGGCCGATCTTCTACACCATGGTAATACAAGATTGCTGTTCTGTTGAGTTGGTTGTTACAATGTAACTATCACATATTAGTTGTCTATTTAATGGTTGAGACTTCTGTTATCTGCTTTAAGGTTCCTCAGTTTCATGGTGTTGTCTTAAATTCTCACCTGAGGACCAGAAATTCCATATTTTATGAAGTTTAAGCATGAGGACAGAAGACTGCCCTCTCTGCCTATGTGATATATGTATTCGTTGATGGAATTGGGGGTTGGGACCCATTGTTTTATGGGCCGCCAAAGAGATATCCTGGGTCAAGGTTAACCTGATGAGGAAATCATCCCATTACTGTAATCTTTTAGGTAGTCTAAAGTTGTATGGTTAACCTTCTGAAAATACTATGTAAATCATATGTTAATAGATCAATCTTTAAGGTGGGATCACATCAGTTTATTGCATTGAAGTGATATTGGTCAACTGTTAGCCACATTGTAAGTTTTCCACAATGCACAGAGGATGCCACCCTGTTTATCGAACAGGCAGAAGCATTGGAGTTTGTGTTATTTTTCCCATCCTGAAATGAGTGGACTTTTTTTATTGAGTTGCTTTTTGTTTTCCCTTTTCCCCTTTTCTTGGTTTTAACAGGGTGGTGACTTTTCAAATCGAAATGGTATGCACTTCTCCCTAATTTCTTTCCTACTACAAATGAAGCTTCTCCATTTTTCACTTGTAATGTTCCTCTATTACAATGGTTTTTGCAGGCACTGGTGGGGAGAGTATATATGGAAGGAGGTTTGCAGGTGTGTATGTGTGTGTGTTTGTTCGTTAGCTTGCCATGCTAACTTGTACTGATTTGTGGGCCTGTGTGTGTGTTTTTTGTTCATAGTTGTCAATTCCAAATTGAATCGAAGAATTGTGCGACTGTAGGTTTGATTTAAATTGTCAATCATAGGATTCATTACGATTTCCTAAAAGTATCATAAAGAAGATAAACAATATATGGAAGAACTAGGAACAGTAGGAAAGGCTATTCTCCACTTAATACATATATAAATCTACAAAACCCAGTAGTGAGCATGTGAAGTTTATAAATCCTTTTTATGTTGCTAAGTCCCTCATAAACAGTTGACAAAGGAGAGGATAAATAGGGACTTCGGGTTACAAAGGTGAAATTTTGAGGCAGGCTAAATTCTCAACCATGCTCTTGCGTATTGCATCAAATTGAATGTAGAAATCATAAGCAAGTTGTAAAATTAACTTCTACTTGGGTATTTAGGGAGATCTCTGCTGAAAGAAGCCTGAAAATCCTGAAATCTCACAAATGATGTTTTGAGAAAACAAACAGAAACCAAAATGGTGAGTACAAAGATAAGAGTTGAGTTTAAGGTAGTAAGACTTAACCTGCTAATTCTAACCGATTCTGCAAATTGTCGTGAGTTTGTATGAATTATAGAGGTTGGTTACAATTCAAAGAATTTGGTTCAACTTCGTGGAAATTACTACTTGGACCATGATCTGGACCATGCATCAAATCGTAAAATGTGGATCACAAATTGCAACATTTTAACAATTATAGCTGGGCAATGCCAGCCGTTGGCTCTTATGCCAATGGCAGTCACGTAAGCTGTATTTTACAGGCAACCGGTAAAAGAAGTGGAGCCCACAAATAAGAGTAAAAATACAAAGAATACACTGACAATCTACAGAAACCGGTACTTTGGGGAAGTTACAAACTGATACTGATTGCTAGCATTTCCCTTAGTTGTTTATTTCCATGTGTGCATGAGTGTGTCATGTACATATATGACAGTATGAGTATAGTGTTTGTGTGTGTAACATGCGTGCACCAGCATGTTAGTTAACTGTACTAACTTTTGACCATTATATGTGCAGATGAGAACTTTAAGCTGACACATGATGGACCTGGTGTTCTATCTATGGCAAATGGTGGTCCAAACACAAATGGGTCTCAATTCTTCATAATCTTCAAGCGTCAACCCCATCTTGATGGGTATTTTATCCTATAGTGTTAACTTATTTTTCTTGGTCGACCGAGCCACATTATATCACCAAACTACATCAACTTTACTGGCAATTGATAAGATGTTCATTAACTATATGGCAGGAAACATGTTGTTTTTGGTAAAGTCATACAGGGATTTGACATTGTGAAGAAAATTGAAGAAGTGGGCACAGCCGATGGAAGTCCTGTCAGTCCTGTGAAAATTGTAGATTGTGGTGAAGTTTCTGAAGAGAAAATTCGAGATGCAGTTGGAACAGAAAAAGGTATGGCAGGAAAATGTATTTACCTTTTTAGCATCAATGCAGGGATTATTGGGTTGCTCTTTTTGTTGAGCTTAGTGTAACTTTTTTTGCTGTATGTAATGTGGTTTTTTCTTGTAGAAAAAAAGAAGAGAAAATCACGGAAAGGTATTTCATCTGATGATAGTTCTGATGAGCAAGGGAGGGGAAGACAGAAAAAAGCTTCTGAGGACAAGAGAAAGAAGAGAAAAAGAAGTTACTCTTCGTCTGATTCATACAGTTCGGATACTGATTCTGATACCCATTCATCCGATAGTGATTCTGATTCTTCACCATCTGATTCAAGTTCCTCCAGTGATGGACGACGTAAGCAGAGGAAAAAATCAATAAAAAGAGACAAACACCAACGTGGAAGAAAAAGAAGGGATCGGCAAAGGGAGAAGAGGCGAAGACGAACTGATAAAAGATCAAGGCGCAAGTCCAAGTGGTCTGTTATTTGTTTGTATCTGTATGATATGTATTCTCATCTAACAGTTCTGCTTATTTATTCTATTGCATTTATTTTTATTTGCGTGTTTATTTTTTTAGGAGTTCGGAGAGTTCTAGTGATTCGGAGAGTGAGAGTACTGGCAACAGCAGCAGCAGCTCTGATGATAAAAAATCTGGTCCTCTTGGGTCTGATCTTAAGCCTAATAACTCTTCACGTGCAGAAAATAAATCAACCCGGGATAAAGGTATTCAATCTGATTCCATTGAATAGTCTAATTGACGTTATATTGTAAGCTTAATGATAAAGCTTATGTTGTTTCCTACTCGATGGGCAATCAGGCAGTTTAGCTGTACACAAGCAATCCTCTCTACCTGTTCCAATAAAAGAATCTGTTGGTCATCAAGAGGAAGGAGAACTGAAGACAACCGAGGACAATTCACCACATGAAGAAGGTGAATTTTCAAGAGAAAATGGGGGGCTTTTGAACAATGGGCATGGAAGAGATACCAGATATGATAAAACAACTAGTCAACATCTTAAATCAGATGACTTGAACAAATCCAGGTTTTGCGTTTGGTTTTTTCTTTCTTATCTGCATGTATGCTTATGTATGGAAAGTAGCATGAGTGTCTTACATCTGTATGTGCATCTTCCTGTCTGTTTACTTGCACTGGAGTAACTCTTCTTGAGTATTTGATGAATAGGAGCCTGGTTCCAAGTCCCAAAAGGCGTCATAATATCAGCAGTAAGAACAATGCTAGCATGAGTCCTAAAAGAAGTCCAACGAAGAGCCCAAGATTGCGAAGCATTAGCAGAAGTCCTAGACAGTTGGGAAGGCAGAACCACAAGAGTTCTTCAAGAAGTCCCCAAAGGAGCCCTCGTGGTCATGGTAAAGCCCCTGAACCTTCTGCTGCTAATCGGGATCGAAGTTTATCAAGAAGCCATTCTCCAGATGGTGCTCCGAAACGCATTAGAAAAGGGCGTGGCTTTAGTGAGCG
>JAUPMG010000006.1:12730188-12763792 GCA_031762675.1 Pachysandra terminalis | reverse complement strand
TGTTTTAGGTCTAGGGGGTATAAACATCCGGCTGAAACTATTTGTAATATTTTCCATGGTTAAGATGAAGGATCTGATGAGGGAAGACCAGGCTAATAAGGTGGGAATGTGTATGGACCTGATGGATCAGAACAGACCACAGAGGATAGGGGAGGGACAGGAAGGGCTTTACTCTAGTTTAGGCGACATCGAAATAAAGCCAAGGAATAAACCAGAGATCACGGAGAGAAGTGGGTAAAGGGGGCCAGATTGCAGATTGAGGGGAAAGAAAACCAATCTCGCAAGTGGGAGCACTGGTGAGGGAGCTTAGCATTGGGAAATAGGATTGTCAATCGTCCTTAAGTGGAGCTGCAAAAATCTGAAAATCGCCTCTTTACAACTCGCTTCCCATTTCTTAACACGGAGTTCTTGCCCATTAAGTGTTACCAAACATACTTTTAATTTTACAAAGTGCTTTAATAAGCTATAAACTGAAATAAAAGGGGCAAACGCAGCCTTGTTCTTCATTCAATCTATCTCCTCGCTTACTTCGATTAACGATGTCCACGTGTTGTAGATAAGCTACCATGTGGTCTAACGGTGTGGTTTGTAATTGGATGAAAGAACAAGCAAAAATCCAGTTAAATTATTTTCTAAACCAATCACAGCCATCCCACAGCGAGAACAACAGCGCAGCGCACAGCTGATTTCCACCCAGATAACACAACGCAACACAAGTTGAGGGCAGACACTTCAGCGTGGATAACACCGTAGACTACAAATTGTACTTTTACGTGACGTATGGATGAAATGGCGTTATCTGATTGGTTAAAAATCGTGTTGCCCAGTTGCCAAGGAATGGCCTTAAGTGTTGCTGCATGTTATTATACTAGTCAACTCGTCCTCCTTTAGTCTTCAGCGAGTAAAAGACAGAGACCAGAGGAGAAAAAGGAGCTTTTTAAGAATACGAAAAGAAAATCTCATTTTTCCTATCTTTGAAGGTTGTGGAGAGCTTGAAAGCAAAACAAAAAGAATAGGAAACTCTCTCTCTCTCTCTCTCTCGGAATCACACATATACGAATCTGTCTCAGATCCGTGTGTATTTACAGGTTTTTCTGCTTCACTGAAGAGAACTTAAGTTCAAGCACTGTGAGATTAGGCGTGGATCAATTTCTTGGAGCATGTAATCAGTTACTTTAATGGCGTCGTTTTTGTAGGGATCTATTCTTGATTTTGTTAGGTTTGGAAACTAAAAGATAGGATTTGATTGCATGCCGAGATGCAGGCGGTGGACTCTGAAACCGCATCTTCGATAGATCTCCAGGTTCCTTCGGTGACAACATCCGATACGAGAGGAAAACATCGGATTCTTGCGGAACTGAAGCGTCTGGAGCAGGAAACTAGATTCTTGGAGGTTAGTACTCTTTCAACCTTCTCTACTTTCAGCCTCACTTCGATTTTAAGCATTGGTTTTGATTACTTGTTCATGCAAGTTTGACTCTGTTTAAATGCCCCAACTTCCAAAAAAAAATAAAAATTGAGTGCCCTAGTTAATGATAAAAAGAAGTGAATAAAGGCAAATATTATGTAGTGCTTTGTAGATGTGTACAGTTTTTTGATTCGGTAGTTGGAAAGAGTAAATTTTTGAGCGTTAATAGGTTTCTACAGTGATGAAGTTGGGTTTTATGGAATGTGAAATAGGAAAGAATGGTTCTCTGATTAAGGCTTGAAGTTTGGTTTGATCCAAGTTTTTAGTCTTTTGGAGTGGGAGATGGTCTGATGAATGGATTGTTGTCCTGAGTTTTAAGCAGTTTAGATTCATCATTGGAAGTTATTCTATTTTAAAGGGAAGTGTAAAACTGTTGGCATGTGATTTATCCTCATTTTTGTACTGAGGTGCTAGGAGAGAATTCCTTGCTTAATATCCACCTCTTCAAGGTACATGAAAACATAAAGACACTTTGTGAACAACATTGATGAATGTTGTTACGAACCTAACTGTTGTTCCAAACGACCCAGGACTGATGGAAACTTATTTGGTTAAGCCCTTAGCATATAGGATCGTAACATTCCACCACGCTTCCGAAGCTGACGTCCACGGTGGTCCACTCAACTGATGTTGACCTGATGATAGCCCTTTCTCTATTTGGCGGCTCCACTCACCTATCAGTATTCAATGACGTAGCACCATGCCCATACGCAATACCAAGGCATTTTAATCTAGCCTTTAGGTTGCCCCCTCTATAACTCGAACCCGTGACTTGTTGCCTGCTCTGATACCAATTGTTACGGACCTAACCGTTGTTCCAAAAGCCCCAAGACTGATGGAAGCTTATTTGGTTAAGCCCTTAACATTTATGATCGTAACAAATGTTCACGTAATCTATGTCTGATTATGCCTAGTAATACTAGTTTGGGGGCTATGAAGAAGTGGTTTATTCAGGGGAGGAAAACTCGATTGAAATGGAAATTAGAGGCATTGTAGAGGTAGGCAATAGAAGGTGGTCATACTGCTTCATGGGAATAGTGGCTAGCTACTGGTTTGCGTAACTTCCCTGGAAGCGAGATCAATCTGCCCCAAGGACGCTAGCCTAGATAATATCTACAAAGAACATAATTTTCGATGAAGTATTTCCTATCATGCTACTTTTTCCTTCTTTCATGATTTCTCTAGAAATCTTGTGTGATTCTGGGTATTTCTTGGTTGATGTTGTTGATGGTATAGAGGTAGGGATTAGTATTCCTAAACAAGTTGTACAAAATACAAATAGCTACTGATCTATGACAAAACTTACTAATTCATTCTTCTTGAAAATGTAGGAAGAGCTGGAAGTGCTGGAGAAAACAGAGAACGTGTCAGCTGTATGCAACGAGTAAGAAAAGACCAAAATACATTCTCATATGGTTAATGATTGTGAGGAGATTGATTATATATGGTTCATTGATTTATTATAGGGAACTGAAAAATATCATTTCCTGTTCACCAGATTGCTGCTTAACATAGAATCCCGATCGGAACCGCTACTCCCAGTGTAATAGCTCATGACCATTGCTGTGTGCCTTATTGTTGCAAGTTTCTTAGACTCACTTGTATCTTCATCTATTATGTGTTGTCACAGGACAAACGGCCCTACAAACCTATACTGGGATCGATGGTTTGAAGGACCCCAAGATTCTCAAGGGTGCAGATGCTGGATACTAACTCAATCATTTTATAATTTAGTATTTGCTGACACAGGCTAACTAGGAATGCTTCATTACAGATATTTTACGGCGTAATTGTTATTTTAGAAAGTGTTTGATGAAATGCTCCATTGTGCAGAAGATCAATTTTTTTGTGTCCACATAAAAAAAGATTCAATCAATTAATCTGCGCAGGCAAGGGCCCCGTTGAATTGGATGCCACAAAGAAGCTTCTTCTCGCCCTTCGAGCGATTGGGGAAGGGAGAAATGGTCCAAAATTTTCCACTTTTAACTAGTAGTTTTTCCGGTCACTCGCTGGGCTATCCATTCTAAACCATCATATAATCCTTCTCCGGTAAGGGCACAGCAAACTTGGATGTGCCAGTCGTGGGTCTTGATGCTGTGGAGAGAGGTTTTCAGTGATTTCAGCTGGACGCATGGCATCCTTGAGGTCCTGTTTGTTTGCAAAAACAAGTATGATAGAATGTTCAAGATCCTCGTGCTGGAGTAGCCTGAAGAGCTCATCCTTCATAATTGAGATCCGGGCTCTGTCGGTGCTGTCGATCACCACGATAATAGCATGGGTCCCACGATAATATGTTGCCCGACGTCCTGAGTCGCTCTTGCCCACCAAGATCCCAGACCTGATGAATCAAAATCAGCAAGATCAATACATTCGTATAAAATATTCAGAAATGCAAAAACTTAGATAAGATTACATGCATTGAACTTCAAGACATCCTCTCTTGAAGTTCAACGCTGCAACCTTCCTATGAAGAGTGGTGATTGTACCATCCAGAAGACTACTACATAAAGAAAAACAAAAAGTAGAGCAACTAATAGGCCTAACTTCTGAACCAACAGGCTATGAATCTACCCGGGAGGGGGACGGTATACGCAAACATATGAGCATAGAAATGCTGGGTCATGGATTTTGCCGAGAGTCTAGTGAGCGATAAGTTTTTCTCAAAGCTGATGCATGTGCGCACAATGTCGTTGCAGGGAGCATTAGTTTGTAATCTACAAGTCGAGACACAGCTACGGGCACAACATATAATTTCAACCCAAACACACATATGACATGTAAACAGCTGGTATAGTTTGTGTCTTGCAATCGTGTCATTTATCCAACGCTATCTTTGACTTTCAATCCTAGTTTTAACCATCTAGTTATCCTAATTTATTAAAAGTGCTTTCTCTCACAGTACTAGTGATGTAGGATGTAAGTTTTGTAAAAGACAAATATATTAGAATGAGCAAGCAACTAATACATATGGGCCAATACAACCACCCTTCCAGAAAAGTAGATAGGGAGAACCTGTCTCAAGACAGCCTAAACCGTCGCACAACCGTTCTGCCAAGAGCACTCTTCTTCAGCTTTGACCTGTGAATAAGACAAAGAGAAGAGACAAGGAGAAAATGATATTGCAATAACTGATAATCAATTCGAATGCATATCTCAGAACAAGAAAACCTCACGAGTTTGAATGACTTGAAGTCTATAACATATAGAGAAATACACGTTTATGACTGACTATCTCCTTTCTCTTTCAGTGCATTTACTTATTGTTGTCTTCTAATTCTTAAATTTAGAGAAGTTTCATAGATTCTCCAAGCTTCAGATTCTTCAGATCCCTTTTAATGGAGGATACGCTCTGCTATTTATAGGGAATTTGACCTCTCAAAAAAGGACAAATGTCAACCAAACAAATGTCCAGAGAAAAGCTTTTAGAATATCCCCATGCATTAAACATATCCCAAATGCCACGCGTATTTCAACATGCTTAAATTATTTCCAGAAAGTGATGAATCATTCAAACCTTTAAAACTTGCTCTGTGATAAGTTGCTTTAAACCTTGAGAAACACGCATTGAATGACGCGTGTTACATGCATATAAATCTAAAAGCAACGTCACCATTTTACCGCCATTCCAGATAAGACAAAACCCCTTTTAGATAAGTCACACAACAGATATTATAAGTAGTTAAGGTTTTATCACGTGCTGTCCATTCTGAGGAATCTGTCTCAATCAACTTTAAGGGATCACTTCATTGTCATAAATATTTTCTGAATTTGTATATCTCGAGGAAACTCCCTTTGGCGGCTATTTTCTTTCGAAAGAAGCCAAAATAACTCTACTTACAAGGTGACCAGTATATTCTCGAATTATCTATATAGAGAACTCAGAGTTGAGTGTCTCAGCAAGGAACTTGTTTTCATGACCAATAGTCCTTGTAAAGAAAACCTTACTTTGAAATTCTTTAAGGTTTATAACTACAGTAACCAATCCGGGTGCCCTCAACTTTAATGAAATCAGAAGTAAATATGTTCCCCTGTGAGTTCCTTTGAAATAAAGTGAGGAAGTTTCCCCAAAATTCGTAGAAAACCTATCTTCAGGAAATACTTTTGGAGATGACGTGAATTCGACTTTTAAAGTCCTTTCCACTGAGGATTTGCTTTAGAAATCAAAGTCTATCCAAAATATAACTCGTAGTCAATTCCTAAGGATGAATAAGAGTGACTTCAAGTCTTACTTTGTAATTCGGATGTATAAAAGAGTGCATTCGAGGGGTAAATCAATATATGTGTCCTTCGAAGGGGAGAGAAGTCTTTTTGAGGGTGACAAATTCATCATGGTCGTTAGCCTTCGAATTCACCATCTGGAGGTGGTTGGCCTTCAAATTCATCATCTGGAGGTAGTTAGCCTTGAGTTTGCCTTCGAATTCGCCTTAGTAGGAGAAAATATACCTACTTCGTAATTCTTTCAAGACAAACATGAAAAATGGTCCTTCGAAGTCTATGGATACGTTCCAAGAGTGACTTCTGAGTTAGAAGGCATATAAAGTTCTCTCAAATATCTCTATTCAAACGAATTACCTTTGAAATGTAAAGGTAATACAATAAATTCACTCGAAGTCTCTTCTAAAGAATGAGTAGATGTGACTTCGAGATTTTATTTGAAGTTTCATATATTTGAGAAGTCCATTAGGGATAACATATCCCTGTATCTATCCTTCGAAAAGAATAAGGTCCTTTAGAAGGAATGTAAAAATCCCTATTCCTTCGATAATTCCGAGGGCAATGAATCATTATTCTTTTGGTCATTCAAAAAAAAGGAAGTCCATGTTTGTTAGGTTTTGAGACACGTGGCGTTCTCCCACAAGCTGAAATTCAAAAAAGGTTACTTTTTCAAGAAGCCTTCATTTTTTAGTAATAAGGACGGTTAAATATCTTTGAACCGATTTAAATATCACATTTTTACCAAACAGTCTAATCAACGTGCAGCAAGTGTTGACAACTGGCACGTAATAAACGACTGTGCAGCAATTAACAAATTTATTAAATGATCTAGTGTATGCAATTCCACCCAATAAACGTGTACGCGAGTGTTAGAGATAACGCCACGTGTTTAGTGAGATTAATTAGCACGCCTGATCACCGGTACCTTCCCCCTCCAAATCCCAATTTAATTGCTTAATTTAGTTTTCTACTCCTTATGCAACAACTTGTTTCTCTTGCACAGGTGCACTCCCTTATGACAGCATTGTTTTTTATATTGCTTTCCTAACGCTACGCATTCTAATACAATTTTCATTTCGAAATTTGAAAACAATGTCTTGTAAATGAGAGAAACGTATCCTAATTACTTTTAGAAGAAGAAAAAAAAAAAAAAAAAAGCTACCCAAAAAATGAGGTATGTTTTATCACTACCACATTTAAGCCAAAACGTTTATACACTTTTACAAGTGTAAACCAACAGTACTAGAAACAATTTTACAAAATAAGACATGTAAAGTCGAGGCATAAAATCTCCGAGGACTCTCATACGAGCTTGGGTTCAATAAATGGCACAAACTCTTAGATTCCGGTGTCACCAAAAAGAGATCTATTGCGGAAAAATCTATACTTGTGATCTCATCAGACTCCTTAATAATCAAGGTAAGGAAGAGATCTATTATTTTAATTCATCCCTAAGAGTAGCCGCCAATTACGATCCCAAATCCCTAAGCATCGTCATCAAAACTGATCTTTAACTAGGACCAGTATGAAGGTAGACAAGAGATGTTGGATGTTCACCAAACACCTTTAGAAAACTTCCCACTGCCAAATGCTTCATTGGAGCATTAGAACAATCTCAACATCTCTGAACTGCCTATGTGATACATGTGATGACGGATTTGTAAAAGACTAAATATATTAAGATGAAATGACAGCTAATACATAAAAGTAAATATAATCCCTCCAAAAAAATAAGTAGAGTCTGTCTCAAGACAGCTTAAACCGTCACGCAGCCGTTCCGCCAAGAACATTCCTTCTCAAACATTACCTATAAATAAGACAAAGAGAAGAGACAAAGGGGAAAAGAAAATGTTGAAACAACTAAAAAGTCTGTTTGAATGCATATCTCAGAGCAAGAAAACCTCCAGGAATTCAAATAACTGACTATCCCATTTCTCTCTCAGAATCTTAACTCACTGTTGTCTTCTACTTCTTAAAATTACAAAATTTCCAGATAAAATTCTATATCTTTAATGGCTTCTTAAAATTACAGAATTTCCAGATAAAATTCTATATCTTTAATGGAGAATATGTTTTGTTAGTTATAAGGAATTTAACTTATCAAATTAGGACAAATGTAATTCAAACAAATGTCCAGACAAGTGCTTAAGAATATCCCCATGCATTAAACATATCTCGAATGCCGCGTGTATTCCAACACGCCTAAGTTATTTGTAGGGAAAGGGATGAGTCATACGAATCTTCAAAACTTGCTCAGTGATAGGTTACTTTAGATTTTGAGGAAACACATTGAATGACATGTGTTACATGCAAAAGATCTGAAAGCAACATCACCATTCTTGCCACCATTACAGATAAGACAAAACCCCATTTTAGATAAGTTATAGCAGATATTATAAGTAACTGAGATTTTAACATGTGCTATTCTGTTGAGAATCAGTTTCAATCAATTTTAATAAGTCACTTCAAATGTCATAAATACCTTTCTAAATTTGTATATTTCAAAGGAAAACTCTCTTTGGCGGCTATCTTCCTTTGAAGGAATTAAAAAATAACTGTATTCTTAGAAAGTGACAAATGTATTCTTGAATTACCCATATAAAGAGCTCAAAGTTGAGTTTCTTATCAGGGAACTCGTTTTCATGATCAATAGTCCTTGTAAAGAAGAGTTCATTTTTGAAATCGCTTAAGGTTCATAACTACAGTAACCAATCGGAGTGCCTTCTACTTAAATAAAGTCAGAAGTAAATATGTTCATTTGTGAATTCCTTCAAAGTGAAATGAGAGAAAGTTCCCAAAGTCTGTAGAAAACCTATCTTCAGGAAATACTTCTGGAGATGGCGCGCCTTCGACTTCTAAATCCCTTTTCCAGTGGGAATTTGCTTTTATAAGTGAAAATCCAAAACATGACTTAAAATCAATTCATAAGAATGAATGAAAGTGACTTTGAGACGTAATTTGTAATTCGGACGCATAAAAGAGTGCATTCGAGGGGTAAATCCCAAGTTCATGTCCTTCGAGGAGGGCAGAATCCTTAAGTCTTTTGGAGAAGACAAGCTTTTAAAAGAATTGATCATCTCAAGGTGGTTAGCCTCGAATTCGCCTTAGGAGAAAGGAATACTCCCCATTCGAATCCGCTCTTAGCAGGAGGAACCATACCTCCTTCAAATTCACCATTTGGAGGTGGTTAGCCTTCGAATTCACCATCTAGAGGTGGTTGGCCTTTGAATTTGCCTTTGGATCCGCTTTTAGCAAGCCAAATATATCTACTTTGTGCTTCCTTTAAGACAAAACATAATAAATGGTCCTTCGAAGTCTATGGTTATAGTCCAAGAATGATTTCTAAGTTTATAAGGCACAGACAGTTCCCTCGAGTATATTCCTTCGAGGATACTTTCTTAAGTGAAACACCTTTAAAATGTAAGGGTATGTAATAAGAATCACTCGAAGTCTGTTCTAGAGACTAAATAGATGTGAGTTCGAGGATTTATTTAAAACGTTATCTATTTGAAAAGTTTATTAGGGATAGTATGTCCCTAAATATGTCCTTCGAGTAAAATAGTCTTGAAGGAAGAGCGAAATCTTCTTTCCTTCGGATGCTTAGAAAAGGCTACGTACCATAGGAACACAAGTCCTTGTTATTTTAAGGAAGTTATGATTTGTCTTGTCAAAAGTTCAAATCATTAGTATTTCGTTCGTCTCGGAGGCAGTTAACTTGGAAGTCAACCATTACCTTTAAATTTTGGACACGTGGAATGGTTCAGTACAATGAACCATTCCCAGAGGTAGCTTCTCCAAGAAGATTTAACCTTTTTCAGGTGATAACGATCGTCAGATATCTTTGACATGTTCCAAAAGTTGTTTCCTAATCAAATCAGCGTACAACCATCATAACAGCTGGCACGCGTAAAGCAGAATGGTGACAGGTAGTTGCTTTTAGCAATAATTCAGTGTATTTGAGAATACTTAAAGTGTCGTACACTCGTTCTAAGATGGTGCCACATATTGCCCAGATATGAGATAAGATAAAGTCGATTAGGATAGTTTGAGGCGACTATGAAACAGTACAAGGGGTGCACATTTAAGGATCTAAAAGGGCAAGAAAAAGACCAAAAAGAACCTGGATGAAGTTGGTCAGAAAGTATTTAAATACACATAATTTGACTGAACATAATTTTTGACAGATTAGGATGGCAGAATAAGATTCGTTTTGCGATCCCAACTAATTCAAGTATGACATTTTTGTTGTTATTGTTGCCATTATTGACATGTTATCCTTATTTTGGCCATATCATTTTCAAGCTATACCTGGATCACCCAATCTTGGTTCTTGGACTCGAGCTTTCAAAAGATTCCAAAATCAATGCTTTCTAAGACTTTCTAACATTGGAAATTATAACCAAAGTCTATGAACTTTTGATTCCGCATAACATCATTCTTTAGCCAAAGTGAGGTTGAGTCCACTCGACATGTGGATCAGCGTGGCTGGTTCTTAAAACACTACTGACAGTTTAAGAGCATTTTTTGTTGAAATACAAATCATTAGTTGAAATGATTACAATAAATACATACAACCTCTCATTTATTGTCTACTCCAAATAATTGACACAACTTCCGTGACCTCAAGCGTACTTGGGCTCCATCAAGCAAAATCCAGATTGTTAAGTTCGAGATTATTGTATTCCCAAGTAGTAAGGTAGCAAGCCACTTAAATTCAAAGGCAGCATAGTTATCTGTAGTTGACTTACGGAATACAGCGAATCCACTCAAAATTTGCCACTACCTAATTTTTAGTATAATTCATCATAAAGTATACCATCTCGCTCATCCATAAAAACTTGAACTAAACTATAAAAATTATCTATAATCTCTAAGAAATTTAATCACCACATAATGTTGCCTTTTATAAACAATTTGAACAATTGAAGGTTCGTAACAGATTTATCAGATGTTCATATTCATTTTCTACTTTCAGCAGTATTTATTAACTGTGGAAAGAAAAGTATACATATCAAGTACGCTGTGCATAATTGCAAACAAGAAGTACTCTAAGTACCATAAATCATCTTCAATATCATCAATAAAATTCCTTAACCCAAATTCCCAACTACTTGTGGTGATCGACACAAATCCTATTCACCCATTCTCGCTTATCAAAAGTAACGCCCTCAATCAGATTATGCATCTCAAAAATCATTTCAGACCAACTCCTTTGAAGTTCCTTTTCAGCCTTCCTCTAGTCTGTTTAGATCCTTCAAATCGCACCATCCCATACAATCTCACAGTCACCTCCTAAATCTTTGTTCTACAAGCCCAAATCATATCAACCTACTTTTGTTTATTTGATCTCCAACTCGAGCTACTCCTAGATTGTCTCAAATATGTTTGCTTCTTTCTTAGTCTTACCACACATCCATCCTAACATCCTCATCTAAGCTACTATAAATATATTGCTTCTTACTTTTTCAACATTATACTCTAGTCTTACCACACATGCATCCCAAGTCCCAACATCCTCACGTCAGCTAAAATTACCGTACGAATATATTGCTTCTTGAGTTTACAACATTATGCTCCATACATCGTTGCATGTCAAGTAGCTATCTTATAAAATTTGTCTTTTAGCTTGAGTGGAATAAATTGATCAGACAATTACTCTAGAGATGCCTCTCCATTTCAGCCATTCAGGTCAGCTATCTTATAAAGTTTATCTTTTAGCTTGAGTGGAATACCTCGGTCACATAAAACTCTAGAGATGCCTCTACATTTAAGCCATTCAGGTCTAACCCTATGTACAACATCTATCTCCCTTTTATGAATGACTAATTTAAGATCATGATTACAATTCAGAGTTTCTTAGTTCTCAATTTTACTAAAGCTCCACTCCTACAGAAGTTGCTGCTATATAGTCTTAAATCAACTTATTTTGAAACTTTCTGATTCCAAGATATCCCTCAAAAATTCTATTTTCATATTTATCCACTGCAGTTTGGTCTGAAAGAATCGCATTGTCTACAAATATCATAAGCCAAGTTACCTTAAATCCTATTGAATATAAGTTATTAATTCATCCATAAACAATGGAAAAAGATAAGGACGCATAACCAACCCCCCATATAATCTTATTGTTATTGGATACCCATTGGTGCCACTAGTAATGCCCCTTCCCCTCCCATGAATTTCCATACTTCAACTTGGATACCATCAAGTCCTAGAGCCTTTCCTATTTTCATTTGGTTAATGCTTCCTTCATTTTAATAAACCTAATTCTAAGAATTTCATTTTCATTTGGTTAATGCTTCCTTCATTTTAATAAACCTAATTCTAAGAATTTCGAATTGTATTATCAAACAACTTGACTTAATCTGGAGCTCTACATATATTCTCCATTTATTGTTGTTTTAAGAAAATCTCTCAACATTTTTTAATTACTCTCCTTTATAAAAACTCTTAAATCGTTGATAATTCATCTAACCTGATCTAGCTCCCTCGTCTTACTCTCTCTAAATCTTGCAAGTTTATATATATACACACACGTTAGCATATGCTTGTTGTTTGACCTTGCTCATTATCATTGGTTTCCTTTTTTATACTCCTGTATTTTTCTAAGATTTTTTGCCATTTATTTCTTTCTTGAGTCTTAAAGAGCCACATCACTCAAATAACCTTTTGAACCTCATCACTGCACTATCCAATTTCTTTTTGCTTTAGATCCTCCTAATACGTCATTTTCCACGCTTTTATTGCAATTGACCTCTTCAGCCTGCATCTATGTGGATTTCAAGATGGCATGTTCTCTATTAATTTTTCTCTGAAAATAGTTAGTTTTTCCCCATTTATGTTCCAGCATTTTATTTTAGTCTAATTGTTATTATGTTGTTCTCTCTCCCTTCTACCAATACAAACATCTATCCACACTATCATATGTTATGTAGATAAAATTTTCCCTAGGAAAAAATATATTGTCTGGTATTTCTTAATGAACAGCATACCCACATCGGATACGTGCCAGACACATAATAGAATCCACACTCAAAATATTCTTGTAGCACACTCATTACATTTTCTTTTGTTAGTTTTTCACATCTCTAATTAACATCTAACAAAGTATTAAATATGTGCTCTAATATTAACATATTCCAAGTGAAAAACATAATATTATAAGCTCCTTAATCCCTTTGTTACATGTACACAAGGCAATTCGTGATATATAATAGTGTATAATACAACTAATTCAATGACTATACTTATTTTATTCTACATAATTCAAATATGTTGCCATATACACAAATCCAATTTCTTGAATTTGCCGAATCTGACACTTTTATTAATATACCAATGCAACATAGGAAAAATTCATTTGTCTCCAATTTGGTCCACTCTTAAATGTAACTAAATGCTTAACTAATTTTTTTTAATAGAAAATATAACAATTTGCTACTGCAATATCAAAAGAAACTACAACCTCAAGAATGAATTCCCCTCATCTCACTGTTATACCCAAATTCTCATCCTTCATGCACCCCATCATAGCTTCTACCATCTTTTCCAACATAAACATCATCTCATCACCAAAAATTTCTTGAATTAATCCATCCGTTTCTTCCCAAAACTATTCTTTAATGCTTTCTTCTAATTCTACTTGAAGTGCATGGATACCAATAATGTCAACAACCACCTGACTTAGAACTAATTGTTAATTCCCTTTTTTGTATACCAATGTTTATACACATCAACCTCTTCTATCTTATATCCTTTCCATTTAGCCTATTGTAAACACAATTACATTTGATCTCCCTCTCTCTTCGTTGTACCTATCATAAAGATGCTCGACGTGCAAATTATTAATAATAGAAATCACCAAATCTATCTCTCTCCATAAACCCACAACATAATTGTTAGTAAGGCAGTAGCAAGAAACTCATCACCAAACTAATAAACAAAAAATATCCAAAAGTGATATTACCTCAAAGCGGATGTTCTTGTAGACGAGCTCCTCAACGTTACTTCCCACCGTCGAATGTGTAGTGACCACCTCTCCTAAGTGCAATTTGTAAAGCGTAGTCGTCTTTCCAGCATTATCCAGTCCGACAACAATAATCTTATACTCCTTGGCCGGAAACATCATGAACCAGAATCTCGATATAAATGCTCCCATATTTTTTTTTCCAAATCGAGCTGAAAATTCAATCTAGGGCATAACAACAGTCAGACCTCATCATTGGAAGCAAACATGAAACTGCTAAAATTCAATAAAAAAAACGAATCGAATGCAAACGGGCCACAAAGAATCTGAAGAAAACAAAATCAAAATGTTTCAATCACAAATAACAATATCTACAATACGCAAGAACAATTCAGGTCAAATCAATTTGCAGAAGCAAAGCCAAAAGGAGAATTACATCAAAGAATATCTTCAATTCGCCGCGAAAAGCCTTCAACAAAATGATGAAAAAAGAAAAGAATCAAACCTAGGTTTAGCAATAAGGAAGGGCACTGAGGAAGAGATTCAACGTTTCTGCCGTTCCTTTAATGGCAAGAATTTAGCCCTATTTCAGTATTTCGTGCAAGAATTCAGCCATTTATATATATTAGGAAGAGAACCTGCTTCATGTCGTTGCCACGGTAGCATGAGTGGGACGCTCGGTTGCTGAAAATGGATTGATGATGAAAGGATAGTGGCGTCGTTACTCGTCCTCTTCGGGATGAACGAGATCAGGTGTAGTTAAAGTAACAAAATTTTCTATGCTTACTCAATAGGACGATGACATGTGTTATTAAAAATAGATTCTTTTTCGATTAAGACTATTATCACCTCTTACTTGAATGAACAGTAAAACTTTGTTCCTAGGACCAGATCCTGTTCTGCTCTTCAGTGTCTGATCTAGCTTGTTAGGTTTAGTTTTCAAAAATATCTCGTTTACTTCTTTATTTGATTGATAGTGGAGCTGTTTTGTTGTTTGTTATTGCAGTGGTGATAGTGGTTGAGCCTTTATAGTATTCATGATATCGAAGTCAAATAATTAGATAAGCTCATTAGAAACAATGAATAATAGAAAGTGTTGGATTTTAGAAATGGGTCGACCTCGTTAATTTGATTTGTTTGTGACGATTTGAGGTCTTCACTTAATTGGACGTTTATATTTAATTAGAAGTGTAGATGTGGATAATTCTCTTCTAATTGGATTAGTAGATAAAGAATTAGGAGGAGTTGAATTGAATCTTTTATATGTAGAATACTCCTCCTCCTTACCCAAAAATTACTATTCACGTTTTTTGGAATCCACCTCTAAAGAACTCTCTCCTCTTTTTCTCTTCTTCCTACATAGAGATTAGGATGTGTTATTGGGGTTCATACAAAGCCCTAGGTCAATTTAGTGTGGATTCATTGTATGTGATTTTAGTCATCACATATTCCGATGTGGGACGTTACCCGGTTCGATAGAAATCTTCTGCTGCAGATTCGGGTTCGTGTGCATCAAGATATGCGATCCGGATCGTTTACTATCTTCAGAAAGGAAAAAGATGGTAGGAGTTGTAGAACTACAAAGTAGACCCGAAAGAACTCTTCCCCCTTCTTCTCCTCAATCCCCATTTTCTTTTCGTTCTCGTCCTTGTTTCCATATTAGAGACTACTTGGACGTGACGATCTTAGGACAAGCTCCTTGAAGCAATGCATAGAATGGATCTTCTTCTAGTAAGGCCGCTAATTAGGTTCAACAAATGATCAATAGATCAAAGTAAGAAAAACAACAACTTAACATACTCGAGATTTGTAGATTTGTTTGTTGAAAGAACCTTCGATTTTGCCTTTCTTCGAATCCCTTTGTTTTATTATTCTTTGTTTTTGGAGATTATCTTGAAAATATGAGGGTTGTATTAAGTTAGATTTATGAGAATATTGTGTAGAGTAGGAAATCTATATTCAATAGTAGGAGTTCTGTTCGTAAAGATAATATGGGTCAAATAGGTATTTCAAAAAATTCAGAGGGACATATAAGAACATAAGACATATTTCATTAAAACCTCAAACTGATTCTCGCATATCACGTCTAGACCCGAAGAAGCAGTGTGAAACACGCCCTATATATTAGGGATGTCATTCGGTCAGTTTGGTTCGGTTTAGTGGTCAAACTAAACTAAAAACCGAACCGAATGAAATAGAAACCGGTTTAGAAAACCAAAAACCAAACCAAACTATAACGAATAAATCCAAAAATCGAACCAAACCGAAATTGAAACTGAACACTTCGGTTTAGTTTGACAAAATTTATATTACTTTCTATATAAAACACACATACACATGTATATATGTTTATATATATATAATTTATTTTGGTTTTTTTGATTTAATCAAAGCTTTAACCGAAAACCAAACCGAATTAATTCGGTTTTTTGTTTTCTAAACCATAACCAAACCAAAATGAAAAAAAGCCAAACCAAACCGACTTTTTTCGGTTTGGTTTGTTCGGTTTTCAGTTTAAATCGAACCAATTGATACCCCTACTATATATAATGCGAAATGGCGCCTTGGAGAACATTCCAAAAAACAAACTAGTTTTCTCAAAACTAAGGCTGTGTTTCGCCTGGCTTGTGCTTATGGATAAGCACTCATTGGATAAGTTGCTCAATGGGAGCACTTATCCACAGCAATAATAAACTGCTTATTTGCAAAAATAGTGTTTGGTAAATACATTTATTTAAGTGCTTATGAAAGTTTATTGGTAAATTAGGTATTATAAAAATATTATTAAAATTTAAAAATAATATTTATTCAAGTGCTTATAAAAGGTTAGGAGTAAAATAGGTATTTTTAAAAAATTATTAAAGTTGTGAAATAGCTTAACGCATATAAGCTCTTAATGGGTAGCGTTCCTCTATTGCTTATGTGTAAGAACTTACCCGTAAGTGCTACTAAACACATATTTAGTTTTAAAAAGTGCTTATGTAAGCTATAAGCTACAATAAATACTTATAGAAGCCGGAACAAACACAGCCTAAAATTACAATATCATTTAGTATTTTGGGGAACAATTTTGGCTTTTCATAATGTTTTGGAAAATGATGAGTTGGAGTAATTATAAGAGAAACTCTAGACCTCTTCGCAAAATCCATATTTATAGGAGACCAATTAACCCACATTTATCTTTTAAAATCAAATTATAAATTTATGATTTTTAATTTATTTTTAATTATCTATGTGCAATAAATTATTGAACTATACGGATTGAGCTTGTCTTATTGGATTTGTGAGCTTGTCTTATTGGATTTGTATTATGTGGATTGGACTAATCAAGTATATGGGCAAAACATGATATTTTTTATTATGTAAAGTGCAAAATAATAAAGAAAAAAAATCTATTATTAATATTTTTGACCAAATGGATTTTTTATTATCCAAGAATCAAATCTTTCGATCTTATGTGTGTTATAAGGCTTTCTAAAGGTTAATTGTCACTATTAGGTGGTCTTGGGTCTTCTCAACTTCAAAAGCTAGTTCAAGAGGTGAGGCTTTCCCTCACATTTATAAACCAATTACTAGTTCCTTCCACAACCGATGTGGGATTCCCAACAATCTCCCTCACATACATCAGGCCCTAGGTCGGCTCACCATTGACTCATCTCTCCCGACTCTTGAACCGAAGACTGTTGGAACCTGAGTTCTGATACCAGTGTTGGGTGGCCTTGGGCCTTCTCAACCTAAAAAGCTAGCTCAAGAGGTGAGGCTTTCCCTTACACTTATAAACTGACCACCAGCCCCTTCCACAACCGATATGGGATCTCCAACAGTCACGTCCTATCAACAATGATTTGAAGACGATTTAAGTAGGTTAAGTAAAAATTGGGTGTTTACATGAACAAGTCAGACAAAATGTATCCAAAGGAAGTGCATGGTGAGAGTGATAATGGACTGAGCCTAGGCCCAAGTTTACTTTAAAATACGCACCAGAAAGGGCCGTTGGTAAGAATGGCCCTTTCTTAGTACGTAAGTCAGGGGCTTTTTGGTCCTCTTCTTTTGAAGATTACGATTCACGTGGATCCATCATCATCAGATGATCATGTGGGACCCATTCCTCAATACTCATTTATAATCTGATCCTTCTCCAGTCTCAGTTCAACGATTTCAATGCAGTTGCACAATAAGGGCTTTACAAACCGAAGGCCCATAAATTTAAAGCCCAACACATTAAATTTGAAAGTTTGAAGGATCTGTTCTCTAAATCTGGAATCGGTTATGGATACAGATTTTGGGCTTTAGGGACCCAAATAGGAATATTCTATACAAGATTGAGACATACAAAAAAACTTTAAAAACCCGGATTTTTTTTTATCTTTTGCGGGCGGGGGGCGATTCGGATCGTGCTAATAGGGCTGTCAATTGGTTCGGTTTAAACTAAAAACCAAACAAACCAAACCAAAAAAAGTTGGTTTGCTTTGATTTTTTTTTTTTCATTTTGGTTTGGTTATGGTTTAGAAAACAAAAAACCGAATTAGTTCGGTTTGGTTTTCGATTAAAGTTTCGACTAAACCGAACCAAATTGAAAAAACTGAAGTAGATTATATATAATATATAAATATGTGTTTTTTTTATAAAAAATAATATTAATTTTGTCAAACCAAATTTTTTGGTTTCTATATCGGGTTTAGTTTGGTTTTCGGTTTTATCCGTTATAGTTCGGTTTGGTCTTCGGTTTTCTAATTCAGTTTGGTTTGATTTTCGGTTTAATATAATGTAATTCGGTTTGATTTAAGTTTGATCACTAACCCGAACCAAACCGACTGAATTACACCCCTACATGCTGATAGGTTGCTGGTTTCATGAATGTCTCCGTGGCATCATGTAATTGGTGCTGACCTCCATCATATGTGATATGCAGAAATATTCACTAAAACTAAAAAAGAAACAGTCAAAAATTTATATTTATTAATTGTTTATATGTAGAGTCTCCTCTTTTACCAAATGGAGGTCCCCGTCCATATATGATACAAATTCCCATCAGCAAAGCACAGATGCTGCTCAAAATCACGTGCTATGCACGTGTATATGACAAATATATTGTACGTATGAATAAATAAATAGATATAATTAATTTAAAAAATATATATTCCTTTGGCATTGAGAAAGTCAGTTATCCACTGGTCCTCATGAAAGAGAGAAGGGCATCATTGGAATGAGAAATCCAGAGCCCACTCCTTTCGGCCGTTGGCTACACATCCCAAGCCGAAGTGGAAACCAGACGAAACCCAAATGCTCACTCTTTTGTTTTTTTGTTTTTTGTCTTAGCCACGTGGTGTCCCAGACAACTTGGGTATGGGATTAATCCATGTTTAGGGCGAGAGCAATTATAACAAATTTCTGACCACGAATGTTTCTAGTGAGATTCGAACTCCAAACTTATCTCAGGAGACGTCCATTAGAGCCTATACCTTGCTACAAGCTGAGCCACACATCAGTGGTTAGAATGCGCACGCCTTTTGGGTATTGGCTACACATCCCAAGCCAACATGAAAGCCAAACCCCACCTTTCAAATCAATAAAACTTGCAAGTTTGAGGCTCTTGAGAATTCTTTCCTATACAATCGCTTTAACTTTATCGAACCTTAATCTTTTTGATGGGACAGTGAACCAGGTCCCTCAGTCCCTGACTCACCCATCCCTCTTTTTATTTTATTTTTCCATCTTAGATTACAACAAAGAGCTCTTTATTTATTTCTATTTTATAATATTTTTTTTTACTCAAATTGAATATATTCTCTTAACTTTATAACTGAAAAAAGTGCATCTTTCTTTATTCAATACTCTTTTCCCCTATTAAAAAAAAGGTTATTTTCTCACATGTCTAAGACGACTAATTATTTAAATAATAATATAATTATATTATGTTATTAACTTTTGATTAAATCCGTTCAATTATCCAAGTTTTTTGAAGCTGTGCTTGGCAGAGTTTTCTTTGCAATGGTATTTCCTTGTGGATATAATGGAGAATTTGAGGTGTAGTGATCAGATGGACGGTCTATCTCGCACCAAGTGTCATCTATACGAAGCATCTAAATTGCAGCTCTCAAGTCTTACGAGAGAATAATCTCAGGAGAAAATCGTGGGCATGTGGATTGTGGAAGCTATGGGCGAGGCCCGCCCCTAATAGCCTAATTCAATGGAGGATCTGGACACCTAATCATCATAACCGTTAACAAAAACATAACGAATCATTACTTTGCCATCATTATATATATCCTCATCCTTGAGAATAGGCGGACACATACGTATAGTAGTATAATGTCTCTAAATAGCAAATTTCCCTTTCTCGTCTTCCCAAAATCTCTTGAATGTGCTCTAACCCATATTATACCGGTCACTGAACCCTAACCCCACATCATATAAACCCCACCTAAAAAGGTGAGCATTTCTTCTGAAATTTTGTCTGGAAGATTTGCTGCACCCATGTTGAAATACTTGTACCCTGCATTGTATTTCAGCGCAGGATACAAGCATTTCAACACGAGGTGCAACAAATCGTCCAGGCTCTTAGACCAGACGAAATGCTCTCCCTAAAAGGTGATTAAGGGGCAAAATCTCGAGCAAAAAAATGTAATTGAGACATGTCTATAAATGAGAAGAGGGACCCACTTCCATAGCACAAAATGGCATGTGAATGCAAGGAAAAATGTGCTTATCATCCATTGAAATGTGTTGGACTTTTGACTCCTGTTTTAGCTAACATTCATCCTCTTTTGCCAGTCCTTGTTATTACTTAACTGAAATGGGACTTAAAGACAGTCTATTATATTCTTCTTACTCCGTGACAAGTAATCCAGCTCTTCACATGCATTCACTATGTCATTAACTAAATAATTAAGTATACTTAATCTGTGGGAAAGTAATGGGGAGGCCTCAGTGTTCAAAGTGGTCCAACTGCTAACCCTAGAGAGAGAGGAATCAGAATCCCATTTACTTCATGATTGATTCAGCATTGCCAAATCCAAAATTGCCCAATAAACAATAAGATGGTTTACAAAATATAGGACTCCCTAAGGGCACATTTCCCCTGACAAGAAAGATTACTATATTTTTCTTCTATCATTTTTTTTTTGGGTATCTATTGATTTTGATTTTTTTTATGTCTTGAGGTTACAAACAAGGGAATGTGAAAACCAGTAGAAAACTGAGGAATGTGAGCAGAGAAAGAGAGAGAGAGAACATGGGAAATTGAGGTTGGAGACTGTGCATATCTGAATTCACTTAACTAGGACATGGGAACTAGGACAGGAGGGAGGGACCCAGTAATTTAAAAAAAAATAGAAAAATTCTCTTTTGGGAGAGTCTATAATCTGGGACTTAAGGATCCTTTCTTGTCCCTAAAGTACTATTTATTACCACATGGCAGTTCTTCAATGGATCAAACCACCATTCTAGGGACAACTGTTAAGAAAAAAAGATAATGAGATGAAGAAGAAATCAAGTATATATATAATACAGATTTACATGGTTCGGCAAATAGTATTTACATCCACGGATGCACACTAAATTTTACTATTTTCTATGAAAGTATGATAAATACACTCTAATTAGGGCTTAACATAATAAAGAGTAAAATTATTATTATACCCTTAGACCCGGCGAAGTTGATGGTTGGATCATCGGTATTTTTCGAATACCCCCAATAATATCAGTTTTGACAAACCCTAACCCACCTTGATAGGAGTCCCCCTGTATCAAACTCGATCCTAACTTGATCGCACCTAATCATAGGTGACCTAGATGAGTAAATTCTTTCTTTCTAAGTCAATATATATATAATCTAACACATAATTAAATGAAAACACAACGGATTACGATCAAGTTGAATCAAACCCGACCTAAACCCGATTTATGAGTTACCGAACCCTAGACCTGTTTAAAATCAGATTGAACCATTGATCAGCCTTGAAAAAAAAGGATTGATACTTTGCAATAGTAATCCACGTGGCTAAATAAGTTAAGCATGTTGCTTTGAAATATTCTTTCATACAAGACCCTTACCTTTGCATTTTTTTGGTGTCAGTAGTCAGATCAGATTGGTGTGTTTGTTCCTAGCAAAAGAAAGGTGGGAGGGCTCTACCTTGCATGTGGTGGGTTAAATGAAAAGTGAAAAGATAAGCATGCTTTGCTTTAGAACAATAATTAGACGAAGACAAGACACATTTGGGAAGAAAGAGATGTTAGTTAGGTTAAGAGCATGTTAGAATATAGACCCACATGGAAGATGGAATATCAAAAGGTTATGCTGCGTGTCTCTGAGACAGTCTCCAGTCCGAGCCACATGGGAAGTCTGTCAGACCCCAGCTACAATGGGTCAAGCCCACTTCATACATCCTGGGTGGGTTATTATCAGGTGATTGCGTGCTCATCAAAGACTTCTCTTTATGAGCTATCTTTCTCTGTTCACTATTGCCAAACGCTTTATAACTTAAAAAAGTGTTTTAGTAGTTATAAGCTCCAATAAAAACTTCATAACCCAGTACCAAACACAACCTTAAATTTTTTTTTTGGAACAAACTCTGATCTAGAGTGGATAACTAATAATCTATAATATCTATTGAATAATAATTTTTAAAATTTTTTAACATATTAAAATAGTTATTTTTATATACGTATATATAATATCAAGTTACAATATTATATAACTAAATTAATATAACATAATAATATATTATATATTATATTTGATAAAGTAAACTTAATTTTTATATCTTAGTGTGTCATACTTTGAATTTTTTTTTTTTTTTTAAAAGATTTAAGTACAAATGCTTAAAAAGATGTGTAAAAACATTTTTTTATCGTGTAGAAGATTATAACGAGGAACTATTTTTTCTTCTCATTTTGGTGGTGGAATGTGGAGACCAAGATACACTTATTAATATTATACAGTGTATCAAACTATGAAAGTGGAAGGCATGTGCATTGCACGTGACAAATAAATTAATGGAATGATAACAAGTTGGATTACTAAAATTAGAGTAAGATATTTTTATTTATTAAGTAGTATTACTATTTAATTAAATCGTTAAGCAGAAGCAAAGATGTATTGGTTCTGCATAAAGGAATCCTATGGTTTACTTAGAAGAGTATATCGGAATTAATAGGAGACAAAGTTGGGCAAAAACTCAAATGGGTAAATTACACATATCTCCCTTGAGGTTTGGTATAATACACATATATCTTTTTTATCTTTCACAAAAGTAAAAATCCAACCTCTATTATTTTCCATTTGCATATGGACCTCTCCTACATTAACGGCATACGTTAAATTTAACAAAAATATTATATTTTAAACTGTTTTGCTCTTGTATTTTAACCTACCCCACCACCATTACCATTCTCAATACCACCACCACCACCTAAGTGTGCAAGGAATGGTGGTGGTGGTGGTGGGATATTTAAATACAAGAGCAAAAAAGTCTAAAATATGAGATTCCGTTAAGTTTACCATGTGCCATTAGTGTAGGAAAAGTCCATAATCTAATGGAAATAATAAAAGGGTTGGATTTATACTTTTGAAAAGGACAAATGAGATATATGGGTATTATACCAAACCTCCTCCATGTAGGTTTGTGGAATTTGCCCACCTCAAAATGGTATCAACCCAATCTATGGAAATTGGAAAAACCCAGAAAAAAGCTACAGATTAGGGGAATTTATAGATATATATATATAACCTGCCTTGTACGCAGCAATCTGCAATATCTGTCTTGAAAATTTTACTATTTTGAGAATTGAATCAATCATGACTAGAAGCTGGACGTGATCTCTTTGAAGGATGCATGAAAGGACTGAATTATAGATAATATAGTTCTAATATACAAGTGATCGTGCCCTGTTTTAAGAAGGCTGCTTTAAAACAAACATATGGAAAGCTTGGAATAAACTCTTCTTTTAGAAATTATAAATACTATGGAGATGAGGAAAGCTTCTATTTTGAACTCTTTAAATGTTGTGTGTAGCTTCCAAATCTTTCTCTATAGCAAGGGAATTGTTACAAGTAATGCAGGATCTTTTTATCTTGATCTTTAATTGAAGAGGATATGATCAAAGTTAAATAAGGTTTTATTATGTCAAAGACAAATTAGGGTTATAACTTATATTTATTGTTATGTGGAGAATGATGGTACTGGTGATGCACAAACCGGTAAATGATCTAAGATGTCAATTAACCAATTAGTTTGAGCAATTAAATGTTCGAAATACTTGCTTTTATTGGCCTAAATCAGAAAAGACCGTTCCAATGAAAGGTTTCCAAGAATACAAAGAAGGAAAGGGTAAGATCAGTCAGAAATAGTTCAGAAAGACAACACAGAACTTGGTAAGTTTCAAAAAAGGGATTATAAAACAAAATGCTCTGCAAATTCTCAGAGAATGTCCAAGTGCTCAAAATTTCGATCCTTCTTTCGGATGCCTCATCCTCATTTTATAGCCTCAGACTAATTATTTTAACCGTTTGCAACGTTTCATGAACAGATGAAGATATTTGGCTGAACAGGCATTTTGAATTGAATATTCAATATCAAAACTTCTAATTCAATATATAACGTTTGGTTAATTTAATGAGTATAACGTTATAAAAGTAATGATACGTTATGGTTCTGTATTGATTCAAGTCTTTTAATGCTTCAAAATCTTCGAGGATCTTGACAAGACTTATCTCTCTAGTCCTCCATTCATGAAAGTCTAAGATTTATTTTCTCCTGTGTATAAGTGAGTGACTTTCGAGTCATTAAAATGCTTATCCAGAAAGGTATTTCAGAATATCAATGATTTTGATATGATAATTTGGTTATTTCGAGATGTTGATCAAAATACAAAAAAATAATGATTATTTCGAGATTTAACCTCGAAATACTAATGGTGATTAACTTAAATATGTTTTTCATGTTTCCTTTTGAGTATGTGATTCGAAATACATTGTTAATTTCGAGATGATTCTCCATAAATGGGCTTTCATCGAAATATACTTTCAGACAATATTTGAAATTCTAATTTATACATTCTTTGAATGTAATTACACATTTGACATTGCCACGTGTCAAAATGTGATTGGATTAAATCAATTTTCAAATTGACTCATCATCAGTACTGGGGCAACTGGGAAGTACTGATGATTCGCTAGCATTGGAACTCTGGTCGAGTTCGGTGCTGAGCTCGCAGGGGCTGCAAGGGTAGCGTCCCCTACTCATTCAGTTCTATTATGTTTAGCCCTAATTATAGGATATTTATTCATACTTTCGTGACTTCTCTTTGTAACACGTTATCCGAACTTTAGAGAATAGTAGAATTGGGTGTACATCCGTGGATGTAGTCACAATTTGCCGAACCACATAAATTTGTATCGTGTACTTGATTTTTTCTTCATTTTTTATCTTTCTTTCTTAACAATGTTCATATTCAATATATAGGGCAAATCTCCAATATACATTTACCGTACTGCGGGAGGCTTCGCACTCTAGTCTCCCGCACCCCCAACCCCATGATATTGACCCGTACAACGAGTAACCGCAAGTCACATAGTTTGGCAAAGCCTCCGCTTCACTCCGCACCGTGGGACCCCTCGAATCCCTCTCCTTTGGAGCTAGAGACTAGTTAATATGAGCCACCTACTATCTCTAATAACCTCCAAAATAACAAATTACCAATGCTAATTTGCCCTAACTAACGTCCATATGGACCTCCAAACACATTTTCCAAATCCCTACTTTCCGAGTTTTACTTACCTCATGAACTCAAACCCTCCCATGTTTAATCTTTTAGAATTAAGTTATTTATTAATGCACATATCACGCTCTAGTTATAAAAGTGAATTTGAATTACATTGTAAAGTTACGATCGTTTGAAGTCAGGGTGTATGTTTTAATTTTTTTTTTTTTTTTTACGATAACCAGGGTGTCCGGGCAGTTTGCCCACATCACAGCTATTCATTGGAGCCCCGAAATTAACGATCGGGTAAACCTCCAGTAGTCCAAGTGAAACGGCCCTGCATAAATCGAATCCTAGACTTGTGCTCCATGAGGCACCAAGGTGTATGTTTTAATTTCCAGGCTATTTAGCTCCATATTATAGTTTACAACTTGTTCTAGTCAAAATTGTCAATTAAAATTTATAAAAATAAATAAAAATAATAGTAGATCAACTTCTCTTCACTCATGAATGCATAAAATGGAAGCCGGTTGAATTAAATTATTATAAAGTAGAATCAAATCAAAGGTGAAGCCATTAGAGTAAACTGGGCAAAGAAACTGAAATCAAGGCAAAATATGGGAGAATGTTGACTTCTTCACTTAGCTTTTTAAAAGTGCAAAACAGAAAGAGCTGATTATAGGAACAGACCTACCGTTTATAACTGGTGGAAGGACGGCTTGCCTCAAATCCTTAGTCTGTTCATACTTGAGTTTTTTTTTTGTTAAGAAATATTTTGGTTTTTATTTACAACACTATACAATTTTTAATTGCTTAATTAGGAGTGGTTTTATAATTATTTTTGAGAATATAATTTGAAGACTATTTAAATGTTCTTGAGAGAAGGTTTCTTGTCTCTTTGGGAGTAAATTAGGAGGATCACAGCCCTCAATGCCAATACCTTCCCCTCGGTCGAACTATATTCTACGGTCATCAATGATCTTAAAACATTCTCACAAATTTGTAACGAAAGATCTTTATCGAATTGAAAAACTTCCGAATTGAAAAACTTCCGATTGATCTTTATCCTCTTGTACAAAGGAATATGAGAGAGAGAGCACAGTTTACAACTTCACATCCAATGGAGCGGTCGACTGATGTGGTAATACCTTATTGGATAAAAACCCTTTTCTTCCAAAGCAACAGATGATTTTCATCCACATACTTGAGGAGTAGGGAGGTTAAATCTGGTGTGAAGATGCATGTAAACGACCAATGAACGCCTATACGGGAGAGTTCGTTGCGCTTTTTGAGGTTGGAAAGCGACGAGTGCTACGTCATTTTCCAAAGCCCACGGGGAGATGATGGTACGGAAAATAATTTGCTTTGCTACTCCCACCCAATTATCACCAATACAAGCAGAACACGCAAATGGCATGTCAACCATCACAGTGGGACCCACACCTACAAAACCACATGTGCTGACCTTACTGGTTACTGAACATTATGTAATTACCCGATCGGGTAGCAAATTATTCTCCATCGCGGTATAAAGGCTATTCTCCACTCCCGCGTGAGTCGCGTTAAATTCGCTCAAGTAGTTCCCTGGTCAACAGTGTAATCAATTGTATGATTCAACGCAAGCCGTTTGATCGATGGACCAGTCTTTGTCTGTTTTCACTAGAACCGCAGTGTTGTACCGGGAAAAGGTCATTAGCCACGTTGACATGATAAGATTGTCTTTATGTGGACGTAACGAGGTTAGTCTCGTAAATGTAGACTTGTCTCAGTCAAACTTTCGCATCTCAAGGAATTGGATCTCTGACACGAAGACCATGCCACGGAGGTTATCCTGCAGGTCTGCACGAAAGTCTAAATTACCATTTTAATCCCACCCTAATCACAAATCATTTTAAAGAAAATGTTAGGGACATGTTTGTCCTTGTCGAAAAAGTGAGGGGTAAGCCTCATCCATTTCTCTCGGCTACCTGTATCCACGCTTTTAAAGACTCGAAAGCGGGAGTCGGAAAGAAATGAAAGCTTCTCAGACAGAGAGAGAGAAGATAGAGAGAGAGTGAGATGTAGATTTAGTTGGTTACAGAGAGATCGAAAATAGAGAAAGCTAGAGCTAATCGGAAACGGAGTAGACTCACCGGAAAAGATGACTGCCGGCATAGTCCACGATCAGAACCTGGAGAAGCAGATACAGAAACAGATCGGATGCATGGCTGGATTCCTTCAGCTCTTCGATCGCCACCAGATTCTTAATGCAAAGCGTCTGCAAGCCTCAAAACGACTCAGTCCTTCAATGGTCAGATTATAGTTTTCTATGAATAGTTTTTTCTTTTTTATTTTCGATTTCTAATTCCAATGCGCCATTGAAATGAAAGGCTATTCTGATTTCTGAATCGCTGATTCGCTTTAATGAAAATCCAGGCTGTTGAATCTACATCCGAGTCAGAGAAATCCGTCGAATCGCCGGAGTTCTCCAGTGAACTACAACAACAACAACGGCAACAGAAGCCTCAGTCGAGTTCTTCACCTGAATGTACGATGAAGCCTTCTCCCTCACCGGGTATCCGTTCACCGGCGCGGGAAACTGCAGCTCGGACGGAGAATCCGACTAAAGAGTCTCTTCCTCTTCCCGTTTTTGAATTCAAGGAAGGTTTGAGGTCAACGTGGAAGTTCAAAGAAGCTCCAAGGCTTTCACTGGATAGCCGAGCTACTGTTGATGGAAAGGGAAGCCTATACCCTAGGGAGATCCGCACCAATGCGGCCATTTTATCTGCTGAATCGAGCGATAGCGAAAAGCAACGTCGTTCGCCGAGCGTCATCGCTAGGCTTATGGGCCTGGAGGCATTACCGAACCTCGGTCGCGAGCCAATCAAGAACGCCGAGTTGCGGAGATCTGCTTCGGAGTCTAGGGTTTCTAGAGATCTGCTTCAGTGTCGACTCATCGACCGGAACAACTTTCTGATCAGGCCACCGTTCCCGTCAAATTACGGAAGCAACATTTCGAATAATGTGATGAGAGACGAGGAGCCTCTCGAAGATCATAGATCCAATGTACGAGCACCGGATTGGATGGAGTTGTGTGTTAGAAAACCGAAATTCGAGCCGCGGAAAGCTGTGAACGGTAGAGTAGATTCGTCGCCGTGGAAGCCGCAGCAGCATCGCAAGAGCTTCTTTGATTCACAGGATTTCTTTCCTGAGCCAAAGCAGACTGGTTCTCTTTACGGCGAGATCGAGAAGAGGTTGAGAATGAGAGGAATCGATGAACCAGCGAAGGATCTAGAGGCACTGAAGCAGATCCTCGAGGCTCTGCAGCTCAAAGGACTCCTGCATTCCAAAAAATCTGTGGAGAGAATCGGTCACCGGAATATCGTTTACGATTGGAAATTCTCTTATGAGGATTCTCCGATCGTAGTCATGAAACCGTCGAGATCACCGGCTTCGATCAATCGGTCAGGTCGAAGTGAAAATGATTGTTCACCTTCGAGTTTCAGATCTAAAACTGGAGTCCGCCGGAACCTAAATCTCGCCGGAGAAAACTTGTCACCGGTTAGGCCGAGTCGAGATCGACCTCAAATTGATAGAAATTTTCAAAATGAAAGAAGAGCGAGAAACTCAAGATCGCCTGATCGAAACGAGAACAATGCAAAGAGTCCGAGTTCTCTGGCGAAGAGAAAGCCGTTAAACATTGACACGCAGAGGAGATTACACGATTCCTTGGAGCAGCAGCGGAGAAGCTCTCCGATTCACTCTCCAAAGCTCAGCTCGAAGAAGATCGGATCCGATCAAACGACAAGCAGATCTCCAAGGAACAGGAAACCTACGACCGATCCATCTCCGAAACAGAGGATTTCTGTTCCTGCAGAGGATGAATCATCAAGCATTTCTGAAAGCAGCTTCAGTACATCTTCTCAATTGGATTCAGAGGTAGGAGATGTCAAGTACAGAATCCATGATCAAAATTCTTTCTCTGTTTCTTTCTTTGTTCTTCCTATTCTTATCTTCTAAGAGATTGGATTGCAGTTGCAGCGATCGAAAACAGAGGATTTCAAGGAAGGAAGAAGTCTTCTTGAGAGATGTGATAAGTTGCTACACTGCATTGCTGAGTTCACCATGACCGATTTACAACCGAGTCCTGTCTCGGTGCTTGACTCGTCCTTCTACAAGGACGAATCGTCTCCTTCTCCTGTCATGAAGCGAAGCCTCGATTTCAAAGGTATTGATGATTACTTTTTTCACAAAAAAAAATAAATTTATATTCTTAGATTTGCAATTATTCAGTTGACTTTGTACATCTATAAGTATATTTCACTTCCCTGTTTTGGCGCCAAAACTTCACCGCCGGCTCATGTTAGACGCTTTAAAGATGGCAAATCAAATGTGAGCTTTGTGTGTTTGAAGAATTAAATATGAAAATGACTTAACACCTCTCCAGATTTAACGCCCAAATTTAAGAATTATTGCTAAAATTGTATTTTGTTGATTTGATCAGATGAATTGACGGAGTTGGAAGAGGAGAACTGGGGTCCAGTGATTCCGGCGATCGGATCCAAATCGGAAGATGATTCAGGTGACTCTGATTTCATTTACGTCACCGAGATCCTCCGAGTTTCCGACTGTCTTCTTGAAGACTCCGACGTGTTCTTGTTATTAGAAAAACAACACTACAAAGGGAAAAATTGTTCCTCTAGACTCCATCGGAAGCTGGTGTTCGATACGATCAAAGAAATTTTAGACAGAAAGAGACAATTGCCGCCATGGAAGACCTTGAAGCCTACAATGCAACAGATATGGACGGAGTTCGTCAGAATCCGGGAGAGGGATCCCGCGGAAGACTTGTTGGAGGCCATATGTGGAGCCTTGAAGAAAGACATAGCTGGGGATTCCGTCAACGGATGGGAAGATTTTCCGATCGAGATGTCGGAAGCAGTGTTAGACATCGAGCGGTTGATATTCAAGGATCTGGTAGTGGAGACGATCCGTGATCTTGCCTTGTTCGTCGGAAAAAGCACAGTCCCGACGTCTCGAAGGCAGTTGGTATTTTGAAAGAAAGAGGGATGAGAAGAAAAGAAGTTGAATTTCGTTTTTTTTTCGCGCGTTTTCCTTCATTGATGTTTCATTTTCTAATTTTCTTAAGAAAAGATATTAATTTTTAGAATATTAGATTATTAGTAGCCTCTATGAAACAAGTTCCTTCACTGAAATTAGGGAACACTCGATTCGGTTTGGATCAGGTTTCAACCCAATCCCAAACCGACCTCCTTAAAGGTTAACCCAATCCAACCCGATTTGAAACCCGAATTATGAAATCCAAATACTAAACCGATTTTATTTTGTAAACCCTAAACCCAATCTCAAACCGACCTTGTTGAAGGTCAATCCAACCCAACCCGATTTGAAACCCAAATTATGAAACCCAAACACCAAATTGATTTTCTTTTGTAAACCTTCAACCCAATCCCAAACCGACCTCCTTGATGGTCAATCCAACCCAACTAGAATTGAAACCCAAAAACCAAACTGAAATCCAAACTGCAATTTAGTTTGGGTCGGGTTAATAAGGGTTGAAAAGCACAATCATTGCTTGAGTCATATATTTGTACTTGAACCAACCTGAACAATGTGCAAATGCATAAATTCTAAAATTTAGATGGGTTTATATATATTATTAATCGAGTTAATTCCGTTTAAGTTTGGGGTTGAGTTGGGTTACTGGAAGCCCTATTGAGTGAATTCGAATTGGCTTTTTTCAATCCAAACCGCACAAAGTCAAGTTGAATCGGTTTGGATTTAGGTTAGCCCAAACCAAGTTGCACCCCTAACTGAAATCATGATGGAGTGGTCATGATGTCCTTCAATTACTGGGCCCACACTTAACAGTAAAAATCAAACACCCATATGAAATGGATGGTTAAGATGATCCTATAACATATATTTTTTATACATAGATAGGACACACTCTATGATGCATTACGAATTAGGATGAGGTTGCAATGGACCCACCAAACCAACCATGTGTGGAAGTATTCAAACGATATGTACTGATTACTAGTGAAATGGAGACAAAAAGCCTCATTATATATATATATCCACGAACAACTCCATTTCCACATTTTGAGGGGTAATAAAGTGGTAATTAAAAACCCTATCTACTTCAAAGGGTCCTGTAGTGTCCCTTAGCAAGGGCAGTACAGACAATGCCCATTTACTTAGGTGAGGTATGTATGATAAGGGCTCTTCTTGTGGGCCCCAATAACCTATTGGGCTGTTGGGGACATATCTCTTTCAATGGAAATGATCACTTATAAATCAGGGGTCCCTTTGTCTCCCTCTATTATCTTCATTTATTTCCTTGCTCCTTCATAACCAGAAATCTTACAAGAATTTGTTTTTATATATATATTTTTTTTCCTCTTTGGTTTGATATAATCCCACTAGGGCATAAACGATAAGTTTGCTAGCTCAGATGCTTACTACAAAAATTTGAAACCATGACTTTCTCATACAAGGCAAGGATGCATGGGGTCCATGTCATCTGTATGATATAGATGTTGATGTTGTGTGTTTTAAGTCCGTATATGCACTGGCAATGACCACATGCTAATTGCTACTACAAAGGCTTTTCTTCATTTGAAGGCTACATTTTTTCTACAATGGAAGATGCCTTTTAATTTGGGGATTAGGAATTGTGACCTCATGGTTATTATGTTCCCTTTAAATCTTTGCAGTCCTTGTCTCCGTTTGTCCGGGTCAGCTTGGACGCACCACGGACTAATCTCTGGGTCCCTAAAATTAACGACCGGATAAGCCTTCAATCGCCCCGAATAAAACGGCCTCCAGCAAAAGCGAATTCTAGACCCGGTGCTTCATGAGGCACCAGCTATAAGTGACCATTGAGAAGTTTATATAAATAAATATTAATTTACCTAAGTAATTTGTTAAAAAAGAGAATTTAATTTGCCGTTTGATAACTATGAGGTGTAAAATCTGAAAAAACATTTTCAAATGAGGGAACTAGGGATGCTAATGGGATAGGGTAATGGTTGGGGTTTGGTAAACCGAGTCAGATTTGGGTTTGACTCAAACTCCCCCAGGTCAAATACCGAACCAATAGGGTTAGATGCGGGTTGATATTAGAGGATTCCATTAGTGCCGGGTTTGGGTTTGTCAAAACCCGCCCCAAAACATCCACTTGCCATACCTAGGGGCCTAGGGGGATTCCTTTAGGGGCGGGTTCATGCCCTTGATCATGGAAGTCTTCAAAACCTTTACAACAAAGCCCAGGTCCAGAGCTCTAGCACAGGAGTCTAACGAGGCGGTGATGGGCCCAGATCCATCTAGGCTCATTTACAGCCTTGCCATATTATATGGCTCCATATTCTAGCAACTGAAGAATCACTTCTCTCCAAAATGAGAATTGAGGGGAAAAAAAAAAAAAAAAAAGCATTGCCTTGGAATCAATTGGTCTCTGCAAAGACGAATTGAGGAGTCTACGACTCTACTAATGAATGTTGCACCCCAAAATTCATGACACGCTTCTCTAAGTACACATGGATCACGAGATGCAACTCGAACCTCAATCAAGAGTCGGATCTTCTGTTAGCTAGTTAACAGGGATTACCCTGTTAGCTAGCGAACAGATTGACATGTGTCTTGAGGGGCTCACCAGTTTAACCTGTTAAGACAGCAGCCAATTAAGTGGTGGGTTTCTCAGGTTCACCACTTTAACCTGTTAATTGGCTGCTACGTTAACAGGTTAAAGTAGTGGCCCCCCAGGATACATGTCAACCTGTTAGCCAGCTAACATGAACAAAAGATTCAAATCCCCATAGACATGGAATAAACATCAAACTACAAGCATAAATTAGAACCAGATCCTCTGTTAGAGGATCTCCTGTTAGGTGCGTAGGTGCCTAACACGTGTCCATAGGTCCCATATGTAACCTGTCAAACAAGTGAATGTGGTGGGCCGCTTAGGGTTCACTCTTTTTTAAGATACTAGTTTGGCAGGTCACCTGTGGGCCTCATGAATACGTGTTAGGCACCTGTGCATTGTTATCAGGCAGGCTAATTTAACTTCACTTTACACGCGGCACTTGATTACGAGTGTATACGCGTTTTGGATATAGTCGCACACACTGAATTATTCCATAAAGCTGTAACGGCTGTACAGTCGTCCCTTTTACGTACCAGCTGTCAGCGGCTGTGTACGATGATTAGACCGTTTTGGTGAAAAGCAAGATTTGAAACGGCAGGATATC
>JAUPMG010000006.1:12702332-12716234 GCA_031762675.1 Pachysandra terminalis | reverse complement strand
AGATTATGAGGTTAATTGTATTGGGTGTTCTACACTAAGTCACTAACTGAGATTAATATCAATCTCACTAATTTACCATCTTATCCTAAGTTCTAAATTAATTATCTCTTGGAATTCTCAAGTTGTTACAAGTATGTCGTGGGAACATAAGTCTTTAGTCTTTTGAATATTTCAAAAGGGAGGAAAGAACGTGTTTGTTGGGTTTGGGACACGTGGCGTTCTCCCACAAGTTAAATTCAAAAGATAGCTTCCTTGAGAAGCTATCGCCTTATTGGTGATAAGAACGGTCAGATATCCTTCTGCCGTTTTAAATCTTGCATTTTCACCAAACGGTCTAATCATCGTACGCAGTTGCTGACAGCTGGCACGTGAAAGGGACAACTGTACAGCTGTTACAGCTTTTTGGAATGATTCAATGTATACGACTATACCCAAAATGCGTACATGCACTCGCGTGTAAAGTGGGGTTAAATTAACCCGCCAGATCAACAATGTCATCTTTATAATTTTACTTAAATAAATTTGAAACTTGTTATTATTAGCCAAAGACCCTTAACTCTTGTAATAAAGATGATACACCAACTTTGCTGTAATCATAGGTCCAAAGAAAAGGATCTAAGCTAGCTTTCTTATATTTCTATCATATCAATAAAAAAGAGAAGAAAAAAAATATTTAAAAAGGAAAACAGGGATATCAAAGTAAATCAATGCAATGGCATATATGCATTTACACTCCCTTAGGTCTGGCATAATGACAACGAGTATCCTTCAAATTAAAAAAAATATTTAAAAAGGAAAACAGGGATATCAAAGTAAATCAATGCAATGGCATATATGCATTTACACTCCCTTAGGTCTGGCATAATGACAACGAGTATCCTTCAAATTTGGCCATCACAAACACTTTTTCTATAGTTTAAAATATGTTAAAACAAATCTCTTTTCGTTAATAATAATTAATAAAAATAAAAATAAAAGTACCTTCTTATATCTTGTTTAATAATTTTAAGAACAAAATAGATGTTTATATTGAAGGAAAAATTTATATATCTTGTTTAATGATTTTAAGAACAAAATAGGGGTTTATATTAAAGAAACATTGAAAATTGTGAAAATCCCAACTATCTCTTATAAGTATAGGATAAATTAATAATATATTTTTTTTACCTTTTTAGCATTTTTATACGTAACAATTGATAAAAGGGTATTATAGTTAAATTATCGGTTTTCGTTATAAATCATTAGATCCCTCTAGCTTGTTCCAATAAGAGTATTAGTTGTAATGGGCCAAGGGTTGATGTGATATTTGTTGCCATTATGCCAAACTTAAGGGAGATGTAATTAACCCTATCTATAAAAGAGAGAGAAAGAGACAGAGAGATTTACTTCTCTCACCCAAAAAAACAAAAAGAGAGAGAAAGAGATTTATTTCATATGGGGCAGGCTCAAAAAGAAAACGAGATGTAAGAGAATGAAACTATGATATTTTTAATAATGCATTTTTGAGGTACAAAGAGATAAAAGGACTGACTAGCTTTCTAAGAAACTAGGGTTTGGTAGGCCAACAAATGGGGCTTTTGGTTGAAGCTGAGGCTCTGACCATAGGGTATATGACATCTGTCCTCCTATTGGGTGAAGTGGTTCTATCCAAATATTGCTTATTAGCTTTTCCTGGTTATGGATCTTAGGGTAGCTTCTATACGAAGCTCAAGAACACACGTAACCTGTTTCGATCGGTCTCTGATGGTTTTGGTTTGGGTTTGATAAGCCATAAATTGGATCAATTCGGGTTTATATTATAAGTAAATATATTAAAAATTATAAATTTAAAAAAATATATTTACTTATAATTTTCATTATTGTAAGATTACGCTGACCTTGTCCTGATAGGGTTTGGAGCGGGTTTGGCTGTACAAGCATAATTTTATCAATTGCCAATATAGATGCTTATTTTTTGGAAAAAGATTCCCAAATAAGGTAATAATACCCCACCCAATTATTTTTTGTCACATATCAATCTAAGCCCTAAAAGACATATTAACTTTAAATTAGCTTTCACCTTAACTAGAGTAGACATGGTCACTAGTCTACGTGACAGAAAATAACTGGGTGGGGTATTACCCTAACTGGGCATAGAATTTTTTTCCCTATTTTTTGAGTCTGAACCTGAAAGCTACAAACAAATGTTTTGAACCAAGACTTGCTTGCGTTTGCCAACTCACATAAATCGGCAAAATTAATATAAAAGAGTCCTAAATTATCATAAACTGTTAAGAGGACATTTATTTTCTTTATCCATTTTTAGGGTTTAATAATGCATTATAGTAAACATTGGTTTTGTATTATTATGGGATTGAATTATGAGCTTCTAAATTATTTTAAAAATATAAATAAAACACTAGGTGTATTTATAATCCAACATCTCATCGACAATTTGGCGATATCTCGCGGATTAAATGATATGAGATTATATATGATAAATTGCTGTAAAATGTTCATAGCCATGGATGTCTTCCCCTTCACTAGACTAGACTTTTTTAGATCCCTTGACTACCCCAAGACTTGGGGTTTTATAATAATTGGCAACAGAAGCAAGGGTGGTGGACACACAAATATGAAGTGACCTTGTCAAGGGTACCCCACATGGATATGACACCCCATCCACCACACAAACATACACAAAAATAAAGGAAGAATAATGGGTCTCAACACATCACTCATTTATAAACCCTCAACTGTAATGGACTTGATGGATAAAAACACACCAATTTCCTTCCTTCCTTCCCCACTTCTTCAAATAGCCTCATCAGGGAAGAAGACAAGACTCTCATCAGCTTCTCTAAAATGGGAATTTCACTTATTGGCTTAGTTATCTCCATCAACAAAAGGACAAACAAACATGACTATATTTACATCATTCAACATATCTATCAAACATTAAATTTCACAAAAGAAAAAAAAAAATAAAATTAAACATAACCCTCTATCTACCTAATACAAGTTGACAGTTTTGAGTATTTTAATTGTCTCACAAAAAAAAAAAAAATCATTTTAACTGAACAAGTAGAGTGCAATATATATATATAGATGTGTGTATCATAGAATATAATGGATTAGGTTAATGAATTGGAGTTGATTAACAACTACATAGAGGATATTGATATAATGTAGGTTGCAGAATTTGATGCCATAAACTGTTTCCATTTTATTTTATTTCCTTTTCATCTTAGTTGAATTTGCTTATTTATATGTGTACATATGTGTAGGCAGTTGCATGTGTAATGCATATGTAATTGCAAGATAGAATTAGGGTTGTCAACTAGCGGAGCTTGAGATCTATAATTAGGTTAGTGAGACGAGTATGAGCTCGAAAATAGCTGATTATCTTAATGAGCCTGTAAATAGAATTAGATTGTTTGGATAATCACGAGGACGACTAGAGGGCATCTTCTTCTGCCATCTCTTGAAAGAGGATCCATCAAACCTTTCGAGTTTGATGAAATCAGCAGCAAATTCTTTCAATGATTGCGGTGCCATTAAAGCATAAATAATTTCTTAAGACAAGCGACTCTGTTACGCACTTTAGAAGCAATTCATCTGTCTTCTTTGTCTAATTTTCCAACTGAGACTAGGGTTCCTAGCCTAAGGAGTGCAATCTACATTTCAAAATTATTTTTGTAGGGTCATGAGACCTCCTCTAAGGCAAATTCTCAAAGTTTGCAACTTTTTTCTCTCACAAAAAGAAAAAGGTGAATCATGAACAACAAAATTAAAGCAATTTTGACACCAAAAAAGTTAATAACAAGCCCATGTTCCAAAAGCTCCACAAGAGGGTGTTATGAGCCCTAAAGAAAGTTTCAATAATTTCAAGAGACATCATTGATTAAAATGTATTATTATTATTATTAAAGTCTTATAAAACAATGAAAAAGGTCAAAAAGCAAAGAAAGAAGAGACAATTAGGTTAGTGAAAGAAACAACTATGGAACCCTAATCTCTATTGCTTCACTAAAGCTAAAGTGTTGGCTTTTTATCACACACAAGGAATAAAAAGATGCAATTCAATAAAAAGAAGTTGAACAGGAACCCTAATCTGAATGCACCTGACATTCTTAGGACCTGTTTGACCGAACCACAGTACAGTAACAGTTTTTTCACTCAAAATTACTGTATACCTGCAAAATAGCGTAGGCATATATATCCTGTGACTTCTTTTTCCCCTTTTTACTATACAGACTGTGAAAACTGGTTAATTTTATTTACTTATTACGGTAATTTTGTGTGACAAGAAACAACCCTCTTATGGTTATTTCAAACAGAACCTCTTCTTTTTTTTTCTTTTGTCCTTTTTGGGCCTGGGACCGGGGTGATCAATTTAAGGGTCATTAATAAATAGTCCATCTACGAGAACTGGGCTCCACTTAGCGTCAGAGTTTTTATCAGATACAGATGCTGATTAGAACCATTTCTCTACAGTAGCAAGGTATCGCTTCAAAATACCACGAAAGCCCTGCGGGTAAGGGATATGACTCATAAGCGATCTTTCTAGAGAGGGTAATATCGTCATTTTGACGAGATATAATGAAAGGTCCTTTCGTATCACGAAGTATAGGTTTCGTACTTTGATAAAGATTCCTGCGCGTACGATTTCCAGCTCTGCACACGTGGCCCAATCATCTCTTCTTGACTCTCCCATGACATAACGTTCTTGTCGCTGACCAGAGGCGCATGGCCCGTCCGTGCGCCGCGTGCCATGCTAAACGACGCACAATCACGTTACAGCTTCAAAGAGGAAAAAAAAAACTCAAATACCCAAATTATCCCTGTTTTTGTCGGTATGTGAAAAAAAGAAAAAAAACAATTCTAGTTTGAATGGAGTAGGTGGGACCCTGGACCCATATTAATTTCGGACCTTACTTTTCATCATAATTACATATACCCCACAAGAAAACCCGGGTTGTTTTGGATCTTCTCAATCTTTCATGTGTTCCGTATTTAGACCTGACATGACCATGAGATCATTTTACAACGTAAGGTTGTTTTGGGTATTTCGAGGCGCGCACGAATCCTATTCTGTGGTTCCTTAATAGGTGTCGAAGGGGAAAACGTGTCCCCTGGTGAGAGAGCGAACCTGCTTCTACCAGTGCCACGTGTCCAAACTGCCGTTTCGATTTATCGAAGCCACGTAGGATGCCACGTCGGAAGTGATCGCAAGTCAGCAATCTATCCGCTTCCTCTGTCCTTTTAAAACCCATCTCTCCGTCCCTCCTTTATTCCTCAGAAAGCCAAAACGACACTCCAAGTTCTTATTTTCTTTCATTTTGATCCGATCGCCGGCGATCATCTGGCAGGAGAGTTTCCTTCCTGGATTAATGAAGATCGCCGCAGTTGATTCCTCCCGATCTTGCGAGAATGTTAGTATCACCTTCTTTCGCGTTCACGTCTATCACGAAACCTGCTTTAACCGCTTCTGGGAACCCTAATAAGCAAAAGCGGCTTTCTTTAGCAGAGTTTTGAAGTTATTCCATCCTTGTTTTGCAAATCTGAAGCAAACGGATTTAATAAATCCGGAGAAAGGTATCGATTTGGTTTAGGCCTTTTTTTTTTTTTTTTTTCTAAATTTCCGTCGATTTAACCGTTTTGGCGTAAACCTCAGTTCTTGATTGAGCTGTCTGGTCCGATGATCTGAGCTATCTGAGATTTATGTGGAAAGATGATGAATGAGGTTGGTCGATCCATTGATATATTAATGGCTTTGTCTTTAATGACTGTTACGATCAATAAGTTTCTTAGCTGAAAATAGGAGGTAGATGTGTTGGAATCTCGCCGGCTGGTTCAATTGCTTAACCTTTAGCCTTGTGTTAAATGTTTGGTTTCAGTGATTTCCACTTTAGGCGATTTTGTAATTGAAGTCGAAGAGCGGATAAAGGAATTAAACAGAGCGTAGGACTTAGATCTCTTATGATCTGTAAATGCTTAGGATTTCTTTCTGATGATTCTGATTCAGATCTTTAGTTTAACCTGTTACTCCAAGTCTAAACTTTGAATTTGAGTAGTAGACATAAGAAGCGCCATTAGGTTTGTAAGATCGGAGAACTTTCTTGGTTCTGATCTCCTCAGTCATGCCTTTTCCGATGAAGATCCAGCCTATCGATTCTCATTCGCCTGAGGAATTGATCCGGAATGATCCTGTAAAACCTGTCGCGAAATCGCGACTGAAGAGGTTATTTGAGCGGCAATTTCAGAGTGTTCTTAGGGTTTCTTCGTCAGAAAAACAAGGTAACGGTGAAACACACAACAACAAGGATAGTGCGAGTGAGTTCGAGCCGAGCTCTGTCTGCTTGGCAAAAATGGTTCAAAATTTCATCGAAGAGAACAATGAGAAGCAACCGGTGGCGTCCAAGTGTGGCCGGAATCGCTGCAATTGCTTCAACGGGAACTGCAATGATAGCTCAGACGACGAATTCAACATTTGTGGTGGTTTCGGTGAATCCATCCATGCTAACTCATCTGCCGAAGCCTGCGAAATTCTCAAGGTGAAGATCGCTCGACTCTTCTAAATTCTCTCTCTCTCTCTCTCTCTCTCTCTCTCTCTCTCTCTCTCTCTCTCTCTCTCTAGTTTTGTAGCTTTCATTTGAAAGATCAATTGGTTAATTTTCATAACTATGATCTTTCATTCAGAGTCTAGTTCCTTGTGCAAGTATTGCGGAGAGAAATCTCTTAGCTGATACTGCGAAAATCGTTGAGAAGAACAAGATCTGCAAACGCAAAGATGATTGCAGAAAGATCGTCATCGACGGCCTTCTCTCTCTTGGATACAATGCTTCAATCTGCAAATCGCGATGGGATAAATCTCCCTCTTATCCCGCCGGTACTTTCTCTTTCTTCATCTCTCTCGATTTATCTTCAAAATATCTCTCGCAATTTCTTCTTTTTCTATATCTCGGAGCAACACAAAATAATTTTTTTTTCATTTTTGTTGGAGGAAACAGGGGAATATGAGTATGTGGATGTGATCGTGGAAGATGAACGGTTGCTAATCGACATTGATTTTAAATCAGAATTCGAGATCGCTCGACCGACTGGAAACTACAAAGCAATCCTGCAAGCTCTTCCCTATATCTTCGTCGGAAAACCTGATCGTCTCCAGCAGATCGTCTCCATCGTATCGGAGGCAGCCAAACAGAGCCTGAAAAAGAAAGGAATGCCTGTTCCGCCTTGGAGAAAAGCAGAGTACACGCGAGCGAAATGGCTCTCTCCGTATATAAGACTAACGCCGACGACGACGACGACGACTTTAACCGGAAAAAACGAAACCGAATTTGAAACGGAACAGAAACCGTGCGTGATCAGTACGAAGAGTTTCTCCGGCGAGTTCGAACTGGTTTTCGGGGAGAAAGCCTCCTCAATGGAAACTGAATCCAAATCCGGCGATTCCGTAGCAAGTTCCGGGAAAGAAGAGGAGAAGATAACGGAAGTGGAGTCACCGTGGCAACCGCCGGCGGTCAAACCCAAGTCTTCTCAGAGTGGAGGGAAGATCGTTACCGGTTTAGCTTCCATTCTCAAAGAGAAGCCTTAAAATTTTGATTTTTTTGTAATTTTTTTTTTTCCCGGAGAATTGAAATCTCGTATAAACGTATCGTCGTATAACCCCTTTTAAGTCCCCTTCTCCATTTTTGATGTAAGGGTCTGTAAGAAGCAAAGCTATAATCCTCTACTAATGTAATAAATAAATAGTAAAAATAGAAAAGAAAATTATAGTTTCTTTTTCTTCTTCTTTGTTCCCTTTATAGTATTTTCCAAATTTCTTTTTCCATTTTCTTCTTGGTTTTCAAGCTCTTGCTGCGACGGTTCCTCGAAGGCAAACAAAAGTCACAGAAGAGAGGAAAGATAAAAGGTTCTCTCTCTCTCTCTCCCTCTCCCTCCTCTCTCATCACTCAGCTTTATTCATCTATTTTATTTTTCTTTTTAAGGCTTGGGGAGACGAGAATCTGGTGACTGCACAGGCTCGTGTTATCTCGAACCGTGTGGCGAAATGAAATAAAAATTGCGTGATCTTCTGTTTCTCCCAGGTGGTAAGATCACTTCTTTTCCTCCGAAATCCCTCTCGTCAAATATTCCTTTTTCTTCGTTTACCGGAAAACCTCCCTTTTTTCTTATAATAACAAGTTTTTTTTACGCAAAGATTAATAAAGAGAAAGGTCGGTGGCGATCTTAGAGAACTCATCCGGGTGAGGCATAAACCGAGAAGCTTCGGGATATACACTCTGGGTAATGGGTATTTCTTCAATGACCAAACTACCTTTATTTATGTATTTATATATATATATATATTATTAATATTGCTTTATATATCTGAGATTCCTTGTAGACAATGATGGCGCTTCCCTAGTTTTTGAACCCGCTGAAACTTGTACTTAGAGAACATCGCTGGCTTTTGTAAAGTAGAAACTGTATTGCTCCGAACTCCTAACCGTTTGCACATTGAAACCTCCCTAACGTTTGTTTTAGCTAACTTCTGTTTACCTGGGTCCCAGTTACAAGAAAGGATTATTTAGGGGCAGTTACACTTTAACCTTTTGAGGTTTTTGATAATTGCATTTAGATCTCTGAAGTTTTTGAAATTACAATAATACTCTTTGTTAGAAACCGCATAAAAGGCGATCAATTAACTGATATACCTCATATAAAGATTTAAATAATTTTTAAATAAAACGAATAAATGTTAAGTCAAAAATATCACTTTTAATCTTTCGATTAAGGAGTCATCATACTCCTAACTTCATATTTATATCATTCATCAAATAGTAAAAAAAGGTAAAACATATCAACCGAATGATAAACAGTTGTTGATCGATAAAGAGTGTTATTGTAGTTTCAAAAACCTCGGAAGGGTTTAACTGGAATTGTCAAAACGCTCGAGAGGTCAAATTATAAGATTTGGGATTATTTTGAGAAACCACGAGAGGTTTTGTAATCCATCATCTTTGTGGCTGGCCTCTTTTTAGTAAGTGGTGGGGACAGGTGTATATTGTAAGCCGTATAAATAAGCGGGGTTTGGTGGGGTCGCTTACTGCTCAAGAGAAAAAAAATGATAAAAGGGAGCTAAAGTTTGACAAATAATATAACCTTTTGAAAGCAACGTCCTACCACCCACTTTGTATCTTTTGCTCTCTGTCTGTCTCTCTCTTAATCATATGTTTCTTTCTCCTTTTCTTTATATGGATTGCTTGCGATATTTAAATTGGATATATATATATATATATATATATATATATATATAGCTTTAAAATCCTTCTTATCCGATGTGTGTACATATATTTCTTTTAGTATGAGTTGTCTGTAGGATGCCACGTAGTCGTATGTTATATTTTTCAAGAAGGGACCGATTTAATAGTCAGGTCTGTACTATAAAATTATCGTTTAACCCCGATTAACGTTCTAATCTATACTATAAAATTACCGTTTAATTTTATAATTTATTTTATTGTTATTATTATTTTTTTAATTTTAATTTTTAAATTTTTGTTTATTTTTATTTTTGCGTTAAAGATAAAGGTGGTAATTAAATCCAACCGACCCGACCCATTACCAAGTCCATTTGAAATCCACTGAGTAGAGAATTGCAAATTAACACCCTCTCTGTGAATTCGATTGCTTCAAAAATAGCCTACAAATGAATTTTATAGAATTCATGTAGAATTCCAATTCCAATTCCTTAATGCACTCCCAAACAGAAAAATTGAAATTGGAAGTCCCAATTCTACCTTCAATTTCAAGATCCAATCGGACCCTTAGAAGCATTTGATAATTTAAAAAAAAAATATATCTTTTTCGACACGCTTTCTAATGGATCCACTCTCTTAACGGTATAATAGATAAATGATGTGATAAAAAAATTGTTAACACGTTCAAGATATTTATCAACATCGTGTTGTTGATGCGAAAATTGTGCTACTTGACCTGCTTTAAGCCGATAATTGAGATTGAGCTGCTTAAAGTTTGTAAATACATATTTTGTTAATTGAAAATTAACGAATAAGATATGTATAACAAAATCAATTTTATTGATTTAAAAAGGGAGATATTACAATCTCTAGGGATTTTCTTTATACAAAAGAAAAGATCATCTGATTCTTCACTTCAGGGTGTCTTCAATCCAAGGGCTGCAATAGCTTAATCTCTGGTTGATGTGAAGTCTCTGGCTTGATCTTCGGGCTTGTAGATTTATGGAAGATGTGGATTGAAGGCTTCAACTTTGATGTAGATCTCTGGGCCTTTAGCATATTCAGAGAATGAAGAATTTGAAGAAGTCTTTGGCTTGATCTTCAGGCTTGTAGACTTATAAAAGATGTGGATCGAAAGCTTCAACTTTAGTTTAGATCTCTAGGCCTTTCAGCGTATTCAAAGATAGAGGGCTTTATATTCAGGCTTGAATGCAACTTTAGAACTTCAAGTCTTCAGATCTTCAAGGCAATAGACTAGCAGGGCTTTAGAGCTTCTACTTGAACTTTCTTCCTTGGGTTTGATAGTTTTCTGAATCTTCGGCTTGATCTTCATGTTTGTAGATTTATAGAAGATGTGGACCAAAAGTTTCAACTTTGATGTGGATCTCTGGGCTTTTGAGCGTATTCAGAGATTGAATAACTTGAATCTTTAGGCTTGAATGTTGTATTTTGGAGCTTCAAGTTTGCAGATTTTTAGGTCTTCGGGACTTCAAATCAGGTGTCAGTGCAGTAGAGCTTCAGTATCTTTTCCCCTTCTGATCCCTCTTCTTGATCATCTGGTAATCTTCTGATCATTGATGATGCCCCTTTGAATGGGAGAGGACTACCCCTATTTATAGATTTGGAGGGGAGTGTCCTCTTTGAATTAGAGATAATTCTTAATTTAATTAGGGATTATCTACATTTGGGAGGGTAGAGTTCTACTTGTTCTCAACCACTTTTGGAGATTATCCAATGTAAGATAATTATTTATTTAAAAATTATCTAAATTTTTATTGGATAAGATTTAAATAATTTTTTTGAGAATCGTCTAGAATTTTCCTGTATTTTAGGATAATTCAAATTTAATGAGAATTATTATAATCTTAATTTAATAATTCTCTATAGGCCCCATTTGAACTAATCAAAGATTCAATTTGAGAGAATCTCATCTTAGTTCGCCCATCTTGTGAGATCATGCCATGTGGCATATTTTGATCTCAAAATTTCTCCTTCTACAGGCGTAAATAGCGCAAGCACATGACAACGTCATGTCTCAGTTGTTTCTGCACTGTCCGAAGTTGGATAAAGTCTTATTTTGGCACGTGAGACGTCCCAACCATCCGCCTAAACCGTCGCGCTACCGTTTGGATAGCGTTACGCCTATGCTCGACAAACATATGTAAAAAGAAAAGAGAAGAGGCCAATATAGAAGTAGACAGAATTTTTACGTGGTTCAGCAATATGCCTAGTCCACGGGAGTCGTCTTGTAGAGGTCTTTTTCACTATTTAGAAATACATGAAATACAGTGAATACCCCAATCATATGGGGATGAAGAAGGAAATAAGAAAGAAAGAGATGAGAGATAGGAGGAAGTAAATGAGTCCTTCTAATGTATAGAAGTCTCAAGCATAAGCAAGTAGTCTTCTCTCTCTTCCTTCTAATCCTTTGGTTCTCCTTGTCGTCTCGTTATTTTCGGATTCCATCATTTTGATGTTTAGATCTTCTCCTTTATTTTGTCCTGAAGTAGTCTTTTTATAGTCTTGTCTTACTTGGCCTCCAAGTAGATTTAACGTTGAAGTTACTTGGATTCCAAGTAGACTTGTGCTGCAAGTGACCTAATCTGAAAGTCTTGAATAAGGATGTGCCATATAGAAAGTGAGTCACATGGTAATAACTTATGTAATAATATCTGATGCATGTAGATAACTCACAACAACCAAGTCGATCTTGTTGAACCGAATTGGATCAAGTTAGACCGAATCAGGTGACCATTAGACCCATTGTCAATAGGTTAAGCAGGTGACACATAACTGTTTAATTAGGTCACGGCATGGCTAATAATATGTTTAATGTTAACTCCATATTGTTGTACTCCGTCTGAAAGTTAGAGACGACGAGATAAGGTGATTTAAATCCTTAAATTTGACTGATAGGAAAGGATAAGGGTAGAATTGAAGTTGCGTGTGATACCATAACTCAGAAGCTCTTTATCTTTCAAATTTTCTATTCTCATAGTCACAATCGATCTTACATGGATTTTTGAAGATAGAATGAATCAATCCTTCATCTCTATTGTTCTTGAAACTTTCAGTGTGTGTATCTGGAGACAAAAGCATTTGTCCACGTGGCAAATAATAATAATACATGAGAGAGGATTCCTCTTTTGATGAAACAAAATAAATGGGGAAGAGCAGCAGCAATTGTCTGTTTTTGTGTCGGTGGGAGCACGAGAGATTCATGTTATGACTTCAATCAATGAGCATCTTCTCCTCTTCTCTCTAATCGATTATGGACCGTTTCAAATATATGGCTTTAGTGAGTTTGGACCACATGTGGATCTTTAGCCCAAAAGTTTGTAACGGATGGAGCTATCCGTGTGAAATCTTTTTCATGCAATTCTTGTTTTTATATATACTAGCAAAAGAACACGTGTGTTGGACGTTAAGGTTTATCTTATAATACATGTTATAATTAAAAATTAAAGTAATAATATAAAAAAATATATTTTTAAAAATATATGATTTTATATCATCATTTTAGTAAGTTTAATATTTAAAAATATGCAATTCAATAAAATTTATTATCTTATCTTATCTTTTATTTTTAAATTTATCTTTTAGTTATTGAAATTTATAATAGATTCTATTTTTTGATAATTCGAATCTTAATTTCTCTTTATGAGTTAGATTCTTTAATTCATTAGTAAATATTGTAACAGCTAATTAAATTTAAGATTTTGATGATTGATTTTATTTTTTATTTTTTTATTTAAAATTTTTAATTTGTCAAATTGTCAAATTGTATTTTATATAATTAAATTCTTGATTTCTCTTATTAGTTAGATTCTTCAATTTGTTAGTAACATTTTTATAACTAATTAGATTTAAGATTTTGATAATTATTTATATTCTTGATTTCTTTAGGTATTTATATTTCCTAATTTGTTAAATTTGTATGCTATATAACTAATTAAATCTTGTTTTTATTTTACAAATTAGATTCTTGATTTTTTGGAATTCTTTTATTATTTTGATTCTTAATTTTTTACAATTATCTAATCCAGTAATATTAAATATTTCAAAAAAAATATTATTAGTTAATTACTAAATCTTGTAGACAAAGCATCTCTTCTTTACTTATCCATTAGTATCCTACTACTTATTTATTAGTATCAAAAGATTGTTAGGATAAGGGTTTGTTAGTTATAAAAATGGACCAAAAATTAATTTATTTATTTAATTAATAAAAAATAAATGTATGAAAAGACCGTAATTTATATTAATATAAAAGGTGATTACTTATAGTGTTCAGAAATTATTCATAAAATAAATATTTTTTATAAGTTTAAAAAAGATAAGTCAAATATTTATAATCTATAACAGTAACAAATCAAATATTTATAATCTAAAACAGTAAAAAACCTTAAAAAATATTTTTCATTTAATTACATTTTCATATTGTATAACTAATTAAAATCATAATTTTGTTTTACAAATTATTGATTTTCTAAAATTTCTAATCGAATAATACTATATATTTAAAAAATAATAATACTAATTGGTAAATATTAATAGATAATGTGACTCCTATTTACTAACAAATAGATAAGTTTTACGATAATTTTAAGATTCTTTTCACTTTTAAGATATACATTAAAATCTATTGATATTTATAATAGATTCTATATTTTAA
>JAUPMG010000006.1:12681867-12702232 GCA_031762675.1 Pachysandra terminalis | reverse complement strand
CTCTCACTTTCTACGTTTTCTGTATCTCGGAGCAACACAAAATAATTTATTTATTTTTTTCATTTTTCTTTGGGGAAACAGGGGAATATGAGTATGTGGACGTGATCGTGGAAGATGAGCGATTGCTAATCGACATTGATTTCAAATCAGAATTCGAGATCGCTCGATCGACTGGAAACTACAAAGCGATCCTGCAAGCTCTTCCCTATATCTTCGTCGGAAAACCCGATCGTCTCCAGCAGATCGTCTCTATCGTATCGGAAGCAGCCAAACAGAGCCTGAAAAAGAAAGGAATGCATGTCCCGCCTTGGAGAAAAGCAGAGTACACCCGAGCGAAATGGCTCTCTCCGTATACAAGACTAACACCGACGCCGACGCCGACGAGGACGACGACTTTAACCGTAAAAAACGAAACCGAATTTGAAACGGAAAAGGAACCGTGCGTGATCAGTACGAAGAGTTTCTCCTGCGAGTTCGAACTGATTTTTGGGGAGAAAGCCTCGTCACTCAAAACTGAATCCAAATCCGGCGATTCCGTAACAAGTTCCGGAAAAGAAGAGGAGAAGATAACGGAAGTGGAATCACCATGGCAACCGCCGGCGGTCAATCCCAAGTCTTCTCAGAGTGGGGGCAAGATCGTTACCGGTTTAGCTTCCATCCTCGAAGAGAAGCCTTAAAATTTTGATTTTTTTTTTCCGGAGAAATGAAATCTCGTATAAACGTGTCGTCGTATAACCCCTTTTAATTCCCCTTATCCATTTTTGATGTAAGGGTCTGTAAGAAGCAAAACCACAATCCTCTACTAATGTAATAAACAAAAAGTAAAAATAGAAAAGAAAATTATAGTTTCTTTTTCGTCTTCTTTGTTCCCTTTATAGTATTTTCCAATTTATTTTTCCCATTTTCTTCTTGGGTTTCAAGCTTTTGCTGTATCTGTGACGGTTCCTCGAAGGCAAACAAAGTCTCAAGAAGAGAGGAAGTTAAAAGGTTCTCTCTCTCTCCCTCCTCTCTCTCATCACAGCATTATTCATCTTTCTCGTTATTAAATTTTTTTTTCTTTTTTTTTTTTTAAGGTTTGGGCAGACGAGAATCTGGTGACGGCACAGGCTCGTGTTATCTCGAACCGTGTGGCCGAGTGAAATAAAAATTGCGTGATCGTCAGTTTCTCCCAGGTGGTAAGATCACTTCTTTTCCTCCTAAAGCCCTCTCTCGTCAAATATTCCTTCTTTTCTTTTTCAATTACCAGAAGACCTCATTTTTCTTCTAATTACGCAAAGGTTAATAAAGGGAAAGGCCGGTGGCCAACTTACATGAGGTTTTCTTCGCCGAGGCATAAACCGAGAAGCTTCGGGATATAAACTCGGCTATGTCTTCAATGACTAAACTACCCTTATTTTATATATATATATAGGAGAGGGGGGGGGGGGGGGGTTTTCGACAACAGATATATATCCCCCCACCCCCACAAAACAACGTTTGTTCTAGCTAACTTGGGTCCCACCTACAAGAAAAGATTTGATAATATATATATATATATATATATTAATTAACAATTTTGAGTCATGGACTGATATGCCCTTTATAAATTATTATTCATTTAACTGTTGAATGTGTTTTTGAGAAAAAAGGCAAGCCTTAAGAAGTGAGTTCAAAGACGGAAGTGGTGAAGGAGCTAATTGACTCGCATCCTTACCGTGGAGTAGAAGTGCATACTTAAGCAGACTTAGCCATTGATTGAACTAATCTCAAAGCGGATTGGGTTGCTATTAGTGTGTGAAGAGTAGGATTGGGATTTGTTAGCGCAAAGAGTCGTTTCTTTTTCCCCAAGGAAGGAATGAACAAATCCACGAATCATACAAGTGAATCATGTTATTCGAAGCTCGTTTTTTCCTCTTTCATGAGAGATTAAGACAAATTTTAGACTTGAGGATTATACATTTGATCTAAAAATTATTTAATTATTTATAAAGGATATATTAGTAAATGACTCAATGTTGTTAGTTGACCTGACTACTCCTTGAGGTTTTCAAGTAAGGGTGTTACTGTAATTTCAGTAACCTCAGAGATTTAACTACAATTGTCAGAAACCTCAAGGTTTAATTTTCCCAATGTTATAATATTAAGGATCATTTTGAGAAATTACTAAAGATTTTGTAATCCATCTTTCTTCTTGGAGATTTAATTTGGTCGGTTTAGTAGTCAAACTTAAACCAAACCGAATTATATTACCCTAAACCGAAAACTAAACCAAATCAAAATAAAAGCAGAGTTAGAAGACGATTTAGAAAACCGAAAATCAAACCGAACTACAATGAATAAAATCAAAAACCGAAGCAAATCGAAATAGAGATTGAAACCTTCGGTTTTTCAGTTCGGTTTGACAAAATTAATACTATTTTGTTATACAAAAAACATGTATACATGTATATACATTTATATGTACATTCTATTTCGGTTTTTTCGTTTCGGATCAGTTTAGTCGAAGCCTAACTGAAAACCAAATTAAATAAATTCGGATTTTTTTTTCCAAACCGTAACCAAACCAAAATAAAAAATAAAAAAAAACCAAACCTACCTTTTTCCTCTACTCTCCGGGAGCGGATCCTCTACTAACTTTCTTGCTAACCTAACCTACGGCCAACGCGTGGCGGTGAACCCCACAAAAAAAGAAAATGTCTCCCCCTTCACTTTTGGACGGACGTTAACGCCTTTTCTTCCTTTTTTTTGGTTTTTTGTTTTTGGATCCTTTCTTCCCCTCCCCCTGTTCGTCGTCTTCCATTTAACAAAAAAAATAAAAAATTCTCCTCTCTAACCACTAGTTGAGGGCTCCGATACAATCTATTCCTTTCTAAACCGGTTGTTGAATTTCTAGACATCCCAAAGCTACACAGGCAATTTTTCTTCTTTATGTCCCTGTAAAATTCACATTTCCAAGAGGTTTCGTATATACTAATCGGTCCAAGAACCCAAAAAAAAAAAAAAAAGGAAATTCGCTTATAATAAGAGCTAAATAGTATCAGTACTTATTGGTCAGGGATTCATCATATAAGAAATTTCTCATTCTTGATCTTGCTTTTGGCATCTGAACAATTGGAGTTCGTTGAATTACTAGTTCAGGTGATAGACGAAGCAACAGAAGTTGGGGCTTCTGAAAGTAGCTAAAATGGCATAGATTGTCCTCCGGAAGCTAACATATCTTCCATAACTAGAGAAAAGATCTTCCCATTCATGGTCTGATCAAAGGGCTCATTACGTCGATGGTGTCACTTGCAAGCTTTGGCACGGGAATGCTTTATGAAGCCTCTCATTAAATTATTTTGCTTGATTACTTGTAACAGGGTCTGAGGGGCTCACACTAGTGTCCATGAGAAATGAAGGTGCTGCATTGGGATGGGAGAAGACTGCTGTTAAATGATTTCTCAGAAAAACAAAAAATATATGAAACTCTCAGAGATGGCAGAGAGAGAGGCTGAAATGAAAGAGAGAGCGAGGCTGAGGCCGAAGAGAAAGAGAGGCTGAAACGGAAAAGAGAGAGAGAGAGAGAGAGCCTGGGATCGAGAGAGAGATAGAGAAAGAGAGACAAAGAGGAGAGAGTGTTAGAATGTGAGAGAGGAGATTTGTTTTTTCTTTTTTTGTTATAGGGAAGAAGACGAACAGGGTAAGGAGAAGAACGGAAGGGGAAGACAGAAAGGAGAGAGAGAGAGAGAATTAGACCGAGAGGAGAGAGAGTTAGACTGAGAGAGAGAAAGAGGAGAAATTTACATTTTCTTTTTCTTTTTTTTCTTGTTACATAGGAGAAGACGAACGGGGAAGGAGAAAAAAAGACGTTACGGGCTAGCTGGCCCTAACGTCCGTCCAAAAATGAAGGGGAGACGTTTGATTTTTTCGTGAAGCCCACTGCCACGCGTCGACTATAAATTAGGTTAACAGGATAATTAGCAGAAGATCCGCTCCCCTAGTCTCCGTGTCTCTTTGCGGCTCTTTATAAATAAGTAGTGAGGATAATGTAAACCGTATAAATAAATAAATAAGGGGGTTTGGTGGGGTCGCTTACTGCACAAGTGAAAAAAAAAATGATAAAAGAGAGAGCCAAAGTTTGACAAGTAATATAACCTTTTGAAAGCAACCACCTCCTACCACCCACTTTATATCTTATGCTCTCTTCTGTCCCTCTCTTAATCCCGTGATTCTTTTTCTTTTTCCCTTTTCTTTATATGGATTACTTGCGATATTTAAATACAATTTTTTTTTATTATATTGTCATGTGTACAAGAAAACGAAACTCATTTATTTCTAATATTATATATAGCTTTAAAATCCTTCTTATCCAATCAGTCTACAACATATATCTCTTTAAGTATGAGTTATCTGTAGGACGCCACGTGGTCATACTCGTTGCTCCACGATTCGCTGTCGGTAGACGGCTTTCATAGTCAGGTCTTGGGCCATCCAAGGAAGAGGTCTTGATGGACCCACATCGATCAGGTAGTTTGTTGTAGAAATCAAAATCAGATCTCATTCTGAGATTGGATGAGATCAGCCAAGCTGATTAAGATACTGGAAATGATGTGTACTGGATCAATCAGATTTATTAATACTTGTTCTAGCCGGATGTTTGAACTTTGAACAGAACATGAATAGAGAAAATGGAGTTGTTTATAGACGATAATTTGTTGTAATTTGTATAATATATTATAGGAGCCTGTCCTGCAAAACATAGGAACACAAGTCTTGAGGGAAAAAAAAGAAGAAGAAAAGAGTGTATGGTAAAACTTGTTCTTCCTTTTTTTAATTTTTGAAAGTAATATTTATTATAATTTAGGATAATATTGTCTTTTTGTTTATTTTAGGAGGTGAGGTTAAGTTTTACAAAATAGAGAAAAAAAAAAAAAAAAGAATCCCATAATTTATTTGAAAAGGGATGGAAAAGAGTTTTAGATAATTAAAAATCCAAAAATATAAGGTTCTTATATATCTGTTCTAACTCATTATTTTCTACACAATTATCTTTGGAAGCATTTGATAATATTTTATATTATAATTTAAAAAATAAAATTTTATATTTTTTTTATACGCCAATGAAGGGAGGAAATCAACTGTGAGCTACCGCGTGGTCTATCCTGTGGTTGTGGTGTGGTTTGTGATTGGATGAAAAACGAGCAAAATTCAGTTGAAATTATTTTCTAAACCAATCACAAGCCACCCCAAAGCGAATACAGCAGCGTAGCTCACAGCTGATTTCCACCCGTCAATGGACCCTCTCTCTTAATAGTATAGATAAATGATGTGATAAAAAATGGTTAACACGTTCTAAATATTTATCAAATATTGCGTATATTATTGTACCGTGTGTGAAATAGGATTGAGAAAAGGTTTAGATAATTAAACATCCAAAAATATAGGGTTATATACTTGTTCTAACCCATTAACTTCTATAAAATATGAAAACACAATTATCTTTGAAAGCATTTGATAATATTTTATATTATAATTTTTCTTTTAAAAAAATTGACACTTTTTAATGGACCTTAAGAGAAAAGTGATATTATAAAAAAATAGTTAATACGTTCGAGATATTTATCAAGTCCTTAAGCTTGACTGATACGAAAGGATAAGGGTAGAATTGAAGTTGCGTGTGATACCTTCACTAAGAGGGGCTCTTTATTGTTGAGGTAATGCATTCAAGTTAGATAAATAAGGAAGTTTATCTTTCAAATTTTGTATTCTGATAGTCACAATAGATCTTACATGGATTTTTGAAGATAGAATGAAGCAATTCTTGAGGTGATTAGAACTCGAACGTCTCTGGAAATTGTTTATGCTCTTTTCGACTCGACTAAATATTTAAAAAGATTTTCGAAGATAGAATGAAGCAATCCTTCAACTATTGTTGTTGTTGTTGTTTTTGAAACTTTGAGGGGTCGTATTGTATGGCTGGAATATTTCGTATCCCTGTATCGATGCCCGTCATGTGTCTATAATGGTTTTGTAATTCTCACGAGATTACTTGACACATCGTTGTGATGGCACGCATCTCTGTATCGATGCTCGTCATTTGTCTATAATGGTCTTGTGATTATCACGAGACCACTTAACAGATCCTTCTGATAGTGCGCATCGATACAGGGACTAGCAGATGTTCCAGACTTCCAGTCATCTAGGTCCAGATGATACGGAACCTTTCAGGGTGTGTCTGGAGACAGAAGCATTTATCCACATGGCAAATTTCACAGTAGGGCTAAGAATTAAAAAATAATAATAATAACAAAAAAAGTTAACACTTATTACATGACTAGATATATATAGGATTCCTTCTTTCATAGAACAAAATAAGTGGAGAGGAGCAGCAGCAGCAATTGTCTGTTTTTGTGTCGGTGGGAGCACGAGAGATTCATGTTAACTGCTATGACTTCAATGAGCATCTTCTCTTCTTTAATCTATTATGGACCGTTTGGTTGGACCACATCACATCACATGTGGATCTTTAGCCCAAAAGTTTATAACAAACAGATCGTATGAAATCTTTTTCATGCAATTGTTACTTATCTATGTTGAATTGAATTCTCATCAAATATTTTTTTTTTTTTTTTTTAATTTTGTTTCAAGACTTGAAATGAGTAAAAGACTTCACAGGTGAAGTGAGTAAATCAAATAGCTAGCTTTTTATTAAATAGATTGTTTGGACGGGTTGTACAAGCCGTCTATATAATAGAGCAAATATATGAGAGTATGGTAATAAGGTGAGTTGTAGAGTATCCTATCAACTCAAGGAGTGATTCAAAGATACAATTGAGATAATAACGATTTGATTAAAAATATTTAATAGAGTGATTCAAGAAAAAGATTAAAATTATAAAGATTTGATTAAAGAGATTTAGAAAATGGTTTGAATTTATTTTTTAATTGAAGATTAGGAAGAATTAATTTCTATATTTATCGTCTTGTCAATTTCTATTTAAATCTCAACAGGGTCTCTTTATAATCAATCACCTTATTATCAATAAATGTAAGATTAATAGACTAAATCCTTTTCTTATTTTTTTTGGTCTTCACCACGCGGTGTCCCCACACCCACATAGGTGTGGGACTAATCGGGATGGGAGCATTAAAGGTAAACCCCTAATCATGGGTGCTTCTTGTGTGATTCGAATTCCAGACTAACCTCCGGAAACGCCCACTAGAGCCCACCTTGTTATCAACTAAGCCACATATCATGGATCAAAGAGACTAAATCTTGGGTGTAAATTTATTTGGAAAACTTGACTAATCACGTCTACTTTCAGTCAATTTTAAGCTACATATAAAATTTAAAAACAGATGGACACTTTGGATTGGCCACATTTCTCTTCTGAATCGTTAGAAAAGGGTCTTGACTTTTATCTTTTCAGAAAATACTTAAAGTCTCTCAAAAGGCTAAAAGTCACAGCACCGGTCGGTGCCTGGTTGAAAATATAGATAGGCGTTAGTTAGTTGCTTGCAATTCCCAAAGAAGAAAAAATACTCTTAGTTTATGTCTCGTGTTTTTATCTCGAGAGCATTTTATCTGTTCCAAGATAGCTGCACCATCGGCAGTTTCGGGCATTGATTCCGTCACATGTCCAGTCGAGATCTAGAGGTTTACTTTTTCACCAGCTGAGGGTCTTGAACAGACGTGACGGAAACGATAGATAGAACAGTCGATGGTGCAGCTACATCGAAACAGACGGAATGCTCTCCTCTATCTCTACTCTGGTATTCTAGATAGAGTCAAATATCAAACGGGTCAAATCCTTCTATTTAAGGGCCTGTTCAATAGCTCAAATGGTAGAGATGAAAAAAGTCCCCAAGTGATACGTTCGAATCCAAGTGGCAGCTCTTGATTGGTTGGAAAATCCAAAAAATCAATGTAGTCAAAAGATCTGAAGCCCATCGTGTGTGTGTGTTAGGTCAGCTGAGTTAGATGGTTGCTTCCTTCTTATCTGATCAATCAATAGACGTATGATTCATTTGAACCAAAGTGTGTGAAGACGACAAGAAACTCATACCGGGTCCTTCATGGGGTTGGGAGGAAGACTTGTGGGGATGGATGACCATCATGGGGTTTTCAGGAAAAATTAAAAAAATAATATAACTTTTTTTAAATATAGATTAAAAGATTGAAATGGCTTTCATGAGATCTCTATTAGCTGAAAATGGGGCTTATTAGATCCAAAGAAAGCCTCATGGGCCAAAATCAGCTCAAAATGTGGGTCGTCGTGGGCCGAGAGAAGATGCTATTATAGCCCACAACATTAAGGCTGCATTTGGTCATGCTTATGCTTTTGGATAGCACTCATTGGATAAGTGACTCGATGGGAGCACTTATCTACTGCAACTTACTTGAAGAAAATAGCGTTTGGTAAATACATTTATTTAAGTGCTTAAGAAAGTTTAAGGGTAAAATAGGTATTATTATTCAAGTGCTTATGAAAGTTTAGAGGTAAAATAGGTATTATGAAAATATTACTAAAGTTTAGAAATAGCTTCCCGAATAAGTGATAAAAGAAGCTGTCCTCGACAGCTTCTCCTTGTAGGTAACCTTCCTCTACTTCTTATGGGTAATCACTTACCCATTAGGTATTACCAAACACACTTTTAACTTTAAAAAGTGCTTTAATAAGCTATAAGCTGAAATAAGCACTTATATAATCAGGGTCAAACACAGCCTAAAGTTCAAATTGATGAATGAGCTTTTTATCCATCAAGTTGGCAATGAGGGAACAATAGAAAACTAATATTATTATTATAGAAACAACAGTTGCCTTCATTTCATTGTTAGGCATAACTTACTCTATACAAAATCACCAACTCTGATACTTAAAAAAGATATGAGTGGGCAAAGGCCAAGGAAGGGGAAGATACCTAACCTAAAAGAGAAGAAAAGAAAATCAAATAGAATAAAAGGGGAAAGGAAGAGGGGATGAGGTATTTTGCTTTTGGTAGGCAAAATGTAGGCTTGAAACCTTTAAAATGAAACACCCCCTTGACTTTTACAAATACAAGCAACCTTCCTATGTCTTGAAACCTTTAAAAAGAAACACCCCTTGACCAATACAAGCAACCTTCTCATTATCCCTTTTGTTTCTTAAAAGTCAAGCTGTATGAGAGACATGATCATGGTGGGTCTGAAGGACTTATGGGCCTGATGATAAAGCCCATAAAAGAATCTCCAGAACTGGGTTAGTTGACTTCCAATTGAGGGTATTGCCCTATTGTTTCTGGCCATAATTTGATGTTTGAACAAGCATGTAATATGCCCCAATTACCTAAAATTTATTTTTGAACTCTGTTTAAGGCTTTCTCATGAGTGGAAGAACCTGCAAATATCTAAGAAATGAAATATGAAGGGCTGTGAAAATAGTTAGGCTCAGTTTGGATGCCAAGGGTATCCCAGAAAGTAATATGTTGGAAAGTGAGGTTTACTTTTCGTGGAAGCCGTTTAGTTGTATCAGAAATATTTATGACTGGGACAAAAATCGTGATTTTGATGTTTGGTTGAGAAGAAAAAATGAGAAAAGTTTTTCATATATCCATTCTACCATTCACCAAGAGTAAATGAAGCCACTTTTTATTTTATTTTCCCATAAATTATTTTTATTTTAATTGAATGACAAAAAGAGCCATTTTGTTGCAGTCAAACGAGTTTGACGGAAATATTTTTATGGAACTCACACTTTCCGGATATCTAAACACATACTAATCAAAATCTACTTAAATTATAATAGTTTTAATCAAGCCATCGCGGTTCAACATTTGTTAATCAAGCCAAGCGCCCGATAATCACCACTTTTGCTAATCAAAATCTACTTAAATTACAATAGTTTATAATTAAAAGTTAAAAGTCTAATATCAAGTGTCAATTGACTGGTTTGTTAATTGTAATGGAAGTTAGAGAGAAACCTCCAAAAAATGGTCATCCTGACCATATCAAGGGGAAACTCCCAACCACCAAAACCTGCTAATAACTTTTTTTGATTGACTTCAAGTTCCAGTCTTTTTGTATAGATTTTGAACACAAGGCTCTATCAAACCCAGTATAAATATACTTAAACTGTCACCTCTTTACTCCCTCTCCCCTTTTTTCTCCATCAGATTCCTACGAAGTCACAAGCTTCATCTTCTTCTTCCATCCATGAACAATGGCACCACCATCTTCAATCCAATTCATCGAAGCTGCGCTTTCTGGCACCAGTCCTTTTGCATTATCCTACATAGACCCCGAACAAAAATGGCTCATCCGCGAACATCTCCTTTCACTACTACAAAATTTCCCTGCATTCACTCCCTCAACCGATACATATAATCATGATGATGGAACCATAGTCAACCTTTTCAATGCCACTGGAGATCTCCCGGTCTCGAGTGCCGCTCCTCCAGTCCCTCTCACCATTTGGTTGCATCAAAATTACCCTTATGAAGCCCCTGTTGTCTTCCTTTGTTCCACTCCTACCACCCCAATTCCTCGCAACCACCCTTTCGTCGAGCCTTCTGGAGCCACTACATGCCCTTACCTTCAGTCCTGGCTCTACCCTCGCTCCAACCTCACCGACCTTGTGCACAACTTTGTTCGTCTCTTCGCTCACCACCATCCTTTCTTCTCTCCTTCACCTTCCATCTTCTCTCACTCCTCTCTGGCATCAAAATTGGAGGCTCTTGACCGGCTTGCTGGAGCGCTTCACTATGACATGGTGGCCTTACACTTCAAAGCCATGGAGGATATAGAAGAACTGTCAATCTTGCAAGCTGAATTGGTTGAGCGAGCTGATATCACCACAAGCATTCTGCTCGGACTCGAACATGAAAAAGATAACTTGAAGCAGAGAGTGATGGAGTTGACGGAGGATGCTGACATACTGATGAATTGGTTGAAAGTTCACGATCCCAAATCTGCTTTCGCCACTATTGAGGATGAGATCGAGGAGTTATTTCAGGTTGCAGATGATGAGTCGGGGCAGGTGCTCGATTGCTTGGCTGCAGACAGGGCAATAGATGATTTGTTATATGCATTGGACAAGGCAGTGGAGAGAGGAGTAGTGACTTTCGAAAAATATATAAAGGAGGTGAGAAGCTTGGCAAGGGAGCAGTTCTTCCACCGAGCAACGGTGGTGAAACTTAGGAGCTCAGATACACTTCATGGGCTATACTAATTTTGAGAATTCCTTCTCCAAGAACATATATCAATAGTTTGTCTCTTCCTTTTCCTGGTTTCATGAGAGCAAAACTCTTGAGCTTTGTTCAGTTTTAGAATGAACAAGCCACCTCCAATGAAACCTAATCAAAGCCACATTTTGTAATCATCCATATGCAAAATTTCTTATGAAAAAAAACACAAAAATAATGCAATGTAATTATCTGCAGTTGTATTTTCTTATTAGAGCTGGTGAGTCTCAGCTTACCCAACAAGAGGAGAAGAAAAAACAGTTGGCTCCTTGCCTCTTCTGGTTGATAAGGTTGTTTAGAATATCCATATTAACTGCAAAATAATATTCAGTTATAATTACATCTGTATAAGAAACCACTCTGAACATAATCGATAAGAGAAAAGAAATGGAGATGAACTAACTTCTTTCTGCTGAACACAATAATAATCAATTATTCACTTTCAAATACATATCTAAGTAATGCCTGGTCAATAGATGTTGTAACAGCTAACTGTATAAACTTCTAACAATATTATCCAAGTCAAGTACGCATCTATCTTGCATGGTAGATAAGATTGGTACTATGATGGAATAACCATTTTTCTTGATGAGTAAGATCACTAATATCAATTATCACTAGGACAAGAATGTTCAAATATTATTTCAATTATAATTAGTTATTTATGCCAAATTAAATCTTTAAGAATATCAGTTTTACTATTCAAATAATCAGCCGATATTTTAACCGTGAATCAAAATCAAGCTCCACATTTATTACACTGTTCCTTTTGTTAATTTTAGCAATGATTTTGCATTCCTTCGTGATCTTGATATCTATGTTTAAAATGTCCCAGACTCAATAAGAGATAGAAAATAGTATTAGTAAATGATATAGCACAAAACCAGATCATCTTTACAAATCAATATTTGATAATCTAGTCAATCACGGTTTATTTCTTAACTATTCCACAATTCAATGGTGTCAAATTTGAAGACATAATTTCAGCACTTTAAATCCTCCATTTGCTCATGGCATTTAGAAAACCAGGAAAATCACTGACCTCATGGTAAGCAGGTAGCAAAGAGAAATACCCAAACAAGACGGGGAAAACGAAGAAAATTATGAAATATAACAATATCAACTCTAATTTAGATTGCAAGCACTGGACACATTTAAACTTTAAACACATCTATACGATATTAATTTCCTTATAAGCATGTTATTTGTAGAGTTTAACCACATGAGGGTTCACTCGTATAGATACAAGGCTAGAAAGAACCAAAAATCATTCTAGCTAAGAATTTGAACCAATTCCTACATTCCTTCGACCATGATAGAAACTCTTACCAAAAACAGAGTTCATTCTAAAAGATTATCATACTTCATTTTGCTCCAAGCAAAAACACAAGAACACTTCATGAGTATCCATCATTACCAAATTATCCAATGTTGGACCACCCTAGCAAAAGTCTCGAGGAGAAAAATTTTAAATTTTAATGCCTATCAAAATAAATCTCCACGCACAAATTGTAACTGAAGAAGCTGCACATTCATGTCTGTTCATTAGTCAAATCCAGTAGCCATATGTACTGTTTTACTTCAACGTTCTTTAGCAATCCACCTATATTCCAAGCACAAGTAGCTAGCAACGGGGAATTTTGTGAGGTGATTTTGTCACTCATAAATCATCCATTTAATGACATCTTTTTTTAAGAGGAAGTTAAAATAAGGAATGACAGCAAATCATTAAATTTGCTCTAAATTGTTGCAGAACATAGTGCAAATCTAAAATTCAATAAAAAATATCCTTAGTAGGAACAATGATAGTGTGTATCATTTATGATTCTTTTTTTTTTTTTTGATAAATATATCATTTATGATTTTTAAGCACTTGTTGAATCTTATCCACAACCTAACCATGATTACAGAAAGGAATGTTAGGCAGTAACAATCAAGCTGCTCTTTCCAACACCAATCCCTTTGTCCATTGAATATTGAGAGAATCCTCCACTTTTATTTTATTTTGCTTTTTTTGCATAGAGATTGTCTCTATATACATTCTTTCTAGCTAAAAATAAATCTCACCATTAGAAGTCCCCTATCAATGGATTCACAGATATATCCAAATAAAAAGGTAAAAGCAATATAACTAAGATATTACTGTGAATAGCAATACAGTACCAGATTCAAGAGTTTATCCAAATGAAGAGCTCAACTTCCATATTTCAAATCATATGACCCTATGCTTTATTAAGAGTGAAATGACATAAAATTGAAAATGAAGCACAGTGAGATTGAAGGATTTATCCATATGAATTCAAAACATACTGAGATGAATCGCTATTTAAAAGTTAAGTCAATGTGTTGAAATCAATCCTCACCTTTCCACCTTCAAATGGTCTAACGGGCATTCACAATGGCTACGAACTGTAAGTCATTAGTTCTTTTTGTTCCTTATTAGTCTCTCTGTCCCTTCACAATATAAACAATGCAGATTGATGGCAGGTCAGGTTTAGGAATTTCTGAACAGCATCTTTCGAAGTTTGTCTTTATTTTATTAAACTATGAGTTTAGAACATTTAGAAATCATCAATAAAATGTCTATAATCATATCTTAAGTACATTATATGCCTTCAGATCCTTTCTAACCGATTCCATCCAAGTCCCTTTTGGTTTTCCTCCCTATTTTAGATTCTAAAAATTCTGCCATCTTGCACCTTCTCATAGGCACCTCATAGGTCTCTGTTTTACATGCCAAAAACTATATCAACTGACTTTATTTTAATTCCTATTGGAGCTACTCCAAGACTCTCTCAGATAAGTTCATTCCAACTTATCTCTCTTAGTCTTTCCACAATCCATCTTAACCACATATCCTACGAATGTGTTACTTCTAAGTTTTCCAAGATTCCTCTTCATACATCATAGCAGGTCTAATGGTAGTCTTGTAGAACTTACTTATTAGATTGAGTAGAATATGTAGGTTGCATGACATAACTGGATAAAGTAATGCAAGCATCTTTTTCAGCAATGATCATCATATTCTAAGCATCATTATTGGAAGTCAAATCTTAAAATAACCAGAAGACTGAAGAAGACGCATGTGATTCAACTGTTTCATTCTCTAACTAGGAGTTGCTTTGAACTGAAAAATATAAGTACTTTGGCAGTTTGGGAAGGAGTATATCAGGAAAATTTATATTCCAAAAAATGGCCTAGTGATGACAACTTCTCAAGTACCATTTTCATTGGTAATCTCAGTCCAAATGAATCAATCATGGAATGCAGGTATCCAGATGAAATCCAAGACTTTGATGACTATGTGGCTATCCTCATCATGAAGTTTTCGCATTAGTGTTTCATGAAGGACTGGAACAATAAACAGTATAAAATGCAACTAGTTTAAAATTACTATGCTGACATCAAATTCCTGAGATGTTTGATTCATATTCATCATCAAATTGTGTAAGATGAAATATATGATGCCAGTGTTTTAAAAATGCGTGAGACATATGCCCCAAGGCTCAAGAAAAATGTCTCGGGGAGGCTTACACCTTAGAGGCTTATCCCATGATATTCATCTAAGGGTTATTAGTTATTCCTTAATGCTTACGTCTTCAAGTGTATACAATGTCCCCCATGTCGGGCGACATGTCGCCATTTCGGAGGTGGGCAACACGAAACCAGGCTATAAGTCATTTTACCCTGATTTCGGCGACATGGTCGACATGTCAGCGACATGGGGGAAAAAAATCAATTTTTTTTCGATATTTCCCCCATGTCTCTCGACATGGGCGACATGTCGGGGACATGGGAGAAATATTTCAATTTTTTTACACCGACATTTCCCCTTTTTTTACACCATGTCGGCGACATGTCGCCAATGCCACCTGGCAACATACAAGGCGACATCGACATGGCGAACCTTGTTCTTAAAATTTTTTTGATGGATTCTTAAAAAAAATTCGAGGCTATATTTCAGATTAAGTAGTCCCTTGTAGAAGTCAGAGGGAATGGATGACTAGTTTGTAATATCCTTATCACAACTCCTTTATACATAATATATATACACCTTTTATGCCTTTACTTATTCGATATAAATGCACTTTCGTGAGGCCTATGTGTTGAGGTATGGAGCCTGATTCGTTAGATCCAACGTTTGTTTTGGGAACTTTTCTACTAAGGGCAATTTTGTACTTTTTGCTCTCTTACCATAACTTAATTTTATGAGGATTAGGCCGTATACAGTTTATGGTGACAATAGGGAAGTGGTAAGGGAGATCTCTGTAACCCTGTTCCTATTTTCTTGACTATAGTGGATTCTCTGCTGCTTCGTGGTTTTTTCCTGAAAGGGTTTTCCATGTAAATGTTTGTGTGTGCTTGATTTGTGTTCTTCATCTCTGTTTATTTTTTCTACCATTGTTTGTTTTTATCGTTCTCTAACACTATGCCCTCATGCTTTGGTCATATATAACACCTCGCTTCGTGCCTTAGCATTTGAGAAAAACGATACAACCATGGGGTCTATGCACCTAAACAATTTATGAGGTTGCATAGAATTTTAGAAAAATATATAATGCAGAAATTTTTTAAAACTAAGAGAGGAAATTTTCGTAGACATCTGACGTAAAAGTTTAAAGAGATTTTCATGCGAACTTACTACATCTTCATTTAAGCTCAAAAATAAATAAGAAGGATATCCAGTTAAATAGTTAAGTGAAAAATGTGTAAAAATGTAACATTGATATTAAGTTGAATGGTGAAAACTTATCAAAATACAATCTATATGGACCACAAAATGGTCTAACAACCATGTACTCACACATTGACCCTGCTGCAAATGGTATCATGAAAAAAAAAAAAAAGCAGAAAGAGTAGAGCGCACCTGTTTTGCTAATATCATCTCACTTGCTAAATATCAACTCAAAACCTTATCGAATCTTGATACCTGTCATCACACCTTTGTAAGCAGAGCATGCCAAGTTTTAAGAATTGGGCATGCTGGACATGGCATATCAAAATTTGAACTACATAATTTTACCTTTTGACTTGTTTCATCATGTTGAACACGCACATTTATATTACTAATACGAAATATATCTTGTAAGCTCATTAAAACTTACAATTTACCTATCCCATCCAAAAAAACAATAGTCATAGATAAGAAAAAAAAAATAAGAATATACAACAGAAAAGAAAAATAAAATTATATTACTTCCCACACATGCCAGATTTGCAGATTCCTAGTGAAATATTACCATATAACAGTTGATAATATCATTTTTGTACTGTAGCTACCCCAAACAAAGAGTAGTAGTACTAGTAATAGCAATAATAATGGATAAATAAATAAATAATAAATTCCAAATATATATATATATATATATAGAATCAGACTACTGCCAAAACATGAAAGCATTACAAGGTTTCCCAGGGGAAGTCACTATATAGGAGTGACTTAAACATCTCATGTGCATCATCCAGTTTACACAGGGATCACATCCACCTCTCAGAAAACTACTTAATCTAATAGACATATCAAAGTAACCATCTACAAACCACATGGGTACCAACTATGCTCCACTTTTATATCAGTTTGAAAGAGCCAATCCATTTTCACCTACATATATCTCCTTGAAAACCAACAATTTCCTCGATGATATCAACCAATTAAAGAATAAAGACATGTCAAAATACAGATAGTAAGTCTCATCCATTGACACTTAGATGCAAAAGGGAAACATATATATATTTCCTAGCTAAATATACTATCATACAACATTGCACCATTCTCAGAAGCTGGATAAATACAAGGGGAATGAGAAGCAATCCTTCCATCTAGTCAAAATACTAATAACAAAATACCAAATACTCGCTTGCACTCTAAATTACAGTCCCTACCCAAATCTTCCTCTTCACAACAATCTGGTGACACTGATTATAAGACGGCCTTCAGTGCAGCCAGAGGAGATGTTTGGCTTCAGTAACTTCATTCTTTGCCATCAGCTGGACGAAGTGATCCTAGTTGAACAGGTGCTTGAGTTCCCACCACTTTCGACGACCCATAAACTAATGTGTCAATGCCTCGAGACTTCTCTTTCTCTATCTGTTCCTTGATCCAGAAGTATGTGATTCTCAGCCCATCCTATAAAGAGTAGAGACAGCAACTCAAAAGATCAGCATGGTCACTAGTGGCTAAAATCATGTTGGATGTCCAACCAAGTTTCTATTAAGGTACCTTCAGTTTCATTGTTGGGGCCCAACCAAGTTTCTCCTTAATCAGAGTGTTGTCTGAGTTCCTACCACGCACACCCTCTGGACCAGGAATATGATGGATAGGGAGGTTTTGGTTCTCGAAGCTAAGCACAATCTCAGCCATTTCATTCATGCTAACCATCTCATCACTTCCAATGTTCACAGGTTCCCGGAAGTCGGACTTTGTCAATCTAAATGCACAGTGAGATCATTCCAAAATGGTAATCAATAATTCAGAATGAAAACAGCCAAATCCTAATTACCTTAAGACACCTTCTACACATTCATCAATGAAGGTGAAAGATCGGGTTTGGAGTCCGTCTCCCCACATCTCAAACTTATTGGTGGAAGTGATAGCCTTTCTACAAAAAGCTGCAGGGGCCTTCTCCCGTCCACCTGTGATGAATAAACAGGAACAGCTTATATCAAGATAGAGGCTAAAGAGATAAAATCATGCAACAATGTAAGTAAAACTACAGCTCACAGCCCACCTTTCCATGTCCCAAAGGGGCCGTAGATGTTATGGAACCTTCCAATCCGACACTCAATCCCAAAGTCCTTGGTGTAGTGCTTGCACAACTCCTCTGTCGCGAGCTTCTCCAAGCCATAAGCATCTTGAGGCTAAAATTGAAGGAAACAAGCATCTCAAATTGTGATAAAAATTTTCTAAACAAGTAGATCCAACGGTTCTTGATTACCAAGAGCAACAAACCTCTGCAGGCCAAGCATCGGACTCCTTCAAGCTCACATTAGTTTCCAACTGTTTAAATTCAGGGTAGATGCAAGCACTAGAGGCATAAAAGAACCTGGAGAGAATGGTGAGTGATTCAATGTTCAGTATCAAAACTAACTATACAACAAGAGATAAAACTCGAGACCATAAGAAAATAACTATGAGAGGATGCTCTAAAATAATCATCTGATAAAAAAAAGTACTGGAATTATTTCCTCAGGATCTATTTGTTTGGCCGGAAAATACCAGAGAAAAAAAATCCGGAATTTTAAGAATTTCAAATGTTTGTTTCAATAGAAAAATATATATTCCAAAAAAATATTTTAATAAATTTTAAAGATTCCAGAAAACAACTTCCGGAAAAATCTACAAGAAATCCCTCCCTCCCTCTCCCTCCCCCACCCCCTATCTATGCAACACTGCTGCAACTCGCCGATAGCATCTTTTTCACTTTCTATAACTCTGTCTAATAACTGCATCTAGACGCATGGGCATCCCTTTCGGTGATCTCTCTTCTCCCACACTGGTGATCTATCCTCTCTTTGTAGAACTTTGATACAGGATAAGGAAATATACTTTCCTTCTTTTTCGTTGTTATCCAAACAACGTAAACTTTGAGAAAAGAAATTATTTTTCTGTAACTTATTTTACTGAATTCTATTTTTCTTATTTTCCAGCTCTTCCAACAAAACAAACAGAGCCTTAGATAATATAGAGAACTTAAATATCCCAATAAGATATATCTTCGAACACAAAACTAATTCTCAAATTAAATCATAAAAAATTTAGTTAGTTTAACTGTATAAATGACTAAATTTGGGATGGCAAACCTCTTAACTTCATTAACCCTGGCAGCCTCGAGCATGCTGAGGCTGATCATTGTATTGTTATACATGATTACCGAGTGATTAGACTGAATGAAGCCCATACCTCCCATATCAGCAGCTAAGTTGAAAACATGGTCAACTCCAGTTGTGACTTTCAAACAATTCTCCATCACCCGGAGATCAACAAGATGGAATTCATGGCAGAACATATCCTCAGTCATATGTTCATTTTTCTTCCAGTCAGAAGCAATAATACAATGCCCCTCGCTCTTTAACCGTCTTGCAATATGGGAGGCAATAAATCCACCTGCCCCGGTAATGGAAATCCTGAGCTTCTCTGAAGGCCAGTAAGGTTCCCTCTCAAGATTCTCATAGGTGTATTCCCCATATATGGTTCCGCCAATAATATCCATTCTGCATAAATTGAATGAATCAGAGAAGGATGAAATATAAGCAATGGGCATACAAATAGAATTCTGAAAAAAGCACGGGTCAGGCACTAAATATCAACAAGATAAACCTTTTTTAAACATCATAATCTATACTATAAAGGGAGAGGGTGCCTCAAAAAGTGTGCCAAAAAACTAACTATTTCTCCCAAAACTGACCTCGCAATAGAAAAGGTTGTCAAATATTTATAGGGACAATTCTCTCTCTTCATATGTTTTTTTAAAATAGGTGTATGGCAGTTATGGGAGAACTCCAACTACCATCAGCAAATAACTCCCTGTTTTCAAGGCTTTTTTTTTGGGTAACGTGGAACCCCCGACCCCACTTAGTGGGGACAGTTAAACCCCGGATATATGACCTCACCCACAAGGATCATATATCAGGTAAGCCCGGGGACTTGAACTTGGGACCTCTAGTTCCTGAGCTGGAGAGCCTGAGACCTAATTTCAAGGCTTTATTTACTTGAAAACATGAAACTCTCTCAGGTTTCACTAACTGCTTTTGGAATTAACTCTCTCACGTGCAGTATTGCACGTGCCACCCGCTAGTGACAATAATGGTAATGATAATAATGAATCAAAGGAAGAACCTAATCCACATGACCTCCTTCCACCACTACAACCAAATTTAGATTAATTAATTAATTAGATAAAAGTTGAATAACGCTACCCGGAATGAAAAATCATGATAAGTGTATATCAATCACTCTCAATCCAACTAAATTACTTGAAAACATGAAACTCTCTCAGGTTTCATTAACTGTTTTTAGAATAAACTCTCACGTGCAGTATTGCACGTGCCACCCGCTAGTGACAATAATTGGAATGATAATAATGAATCAGAGGAAGAACCTAATCCACATAACCTCCTTCCACCACTACAACCAAATTTAGATTAATTAATTAATTAGATAAAAGTTGAATAACGCTACCCGGAATGA
>JAUPMG010000006.1:12668826-12681767 GCA_031762675.1 Pachysandra terminalis | reverse complement strand
AAAATCATGATAAGTGTATATCAATCACTCTCAACCTAACTAAAACAAATATCAGGAAAAACTGAGCAAAATATAGTAATACAAACCCAGTTAATATTTTCTTTAGAACACATGAATACATATGCTCTTCATTCAAAACGAAAAAGCAAATAAAGAGGCCAAATATGAAACTTACTCAAAGCAGCCAGAACATAATTAAAAGAAAAAAAATTGAAGAGAACCGAATGGAAGATGGAGGAAAGAAAACCAAAAATGTATCCTTGCATTCAAGGAAAAAAAGAATCATCTTTCCATCCGAACAAAAATCACAATCAAGAGCCTACATTATGAAAATTTCTCGCCAAGTGAATTTAGCCATTTCAGCAATTAGAACAGAGCAAACCATTTAAAAATGTGAAAGAACAAACGTTAAATCCAGAAGCTCACAAGCAGAAGCAAGCAATTACTTACAAAAAAAATAAATTAACAGAGAAAATACAACCAATAGCACCATATCGACACAGATATAAAAGGAGAAAAAGAAATTGGATAAAAAAAAAAAAACACAACCGAGAATCCATGAAAATAACATATAATCCAATCAAATGAACAAATAAAAGCAGAAGCATTAAAAGAAAAACCATAAATCGCATCATTTAATGATACAGGAACCCTTACAAACGAAATTTCCAAACTAGATCAACACATTGAAAATACTAGACATAGAACAGAAAGCAAACCGAACAATGCAATATCAATCCAAGAGAAAACCACAAACCCCAGTAATCATTTTACCTCAAAAACCTTGAATTCAAGTTCGTAGCTCAGCGAATAAGAGAATATAAGATAACAGTACAAGTATATGAATATCGCTCCGAGAAGCTTGAACGGATCTCAGCTATTCTGCGTCTCGTCTATATACAGAGCTACCTCATTTAATTCTCTCTTTTTACGATTTAGTTAATCAGATAATAAGGGTTTTGTCATTTTATTTTATTTTTTTTATTTTAGAGCCCCTCGTTGTGGCCCTTTTATCAAAAGTTTATAGTGCCACGACAAAACAAATCCTATAGCCGTATCCAGATTGAGGCTTGTTTGCACTCGACCAATATGACAACATCATCCTTCTTGGTGAGAAACACTTTTTGAGTCAACATATAAAAGAACAAAATAAAATCTTTGTCACTTTCTTAAAATATAAGATTATTTTCCCAAGTTTTGGATATTGGATTAAAACAACAACAAATGGAGGATCTAGGTTATGAGCTTAAAAATCTTTATAGTTGTATTTAATTAATTTAATGCTTGTAGATAATGGATTTTGATCAGCAACCTGTGATATTAACCATCCATCTCGATTCGTTTACTAAAGGGGACTCCACTTGCCATGTGCACGAAACACTCAAAGATCTGTGTGGCGATCAATAGTCTCTTTACATTAGATTATATGCATGATGCGGATCGGTCCAACAAGCCCATCGCACTTATTAATGTGTTTTGGCTTGTACGTGCTCAGTTAGGTCATCTCATGGATTAACCAATATGTCGGGTTCAAGCTCATTAGCTGGTTGTTGACTCACAGGCTTTCATAAAGATCAGTGATCCTAATCTTTACGGATTTTCCTATAAAACCCACGGGTCCAGTCTTTATCAGCAGTAATAGTAGATATGCAAGACTATTATTATCTGGATAGAGTTTGAGTTACATAAGAATTATCTTTATGATTAGATGGGGATAAGTTTAGATAGAAATTATTTTAATCTGTATCTTTTTCTAGTTTGATTGTAGGTATGGGACTTCTTCTAAATAGGGGGTATAATTTTCTCTTTTGGGGGATAGACATAAATAAGATTATTGCTTCGAGCACAATTTGTGTTATTGAGGTGAGACTCCTCTTCTTTCTGATAAAGGTGAGATTCCATTATCAAACATTTGCTTAAACTTGGTGAGACTCCAATCTGTTCAAGGTATACTGACAGCAAGACTCTGTCAAATTATCTTTCTTCTCATTTATTTTTTTCTTTATTTTATTATACTTGAAGATTTTCTCTAATTACGTGGTTTGATCTTGATCTTGATTACGGAAGCATTCATGGACTAGCACTATATGTGAACAAACCCCTATGTGTACCCTTGTATAAAAATCCCTCTTAGTAAATGTAAGAGAGAACACAAGATGATAGAAAACACTAACAATAACACCTCCTTTCTCCTTCTTTCCAATACTAAAGTTTGGAGACTGTATTTTCTATTCTAACATATTCAAACTTCACTAATAGAATACCAGTCCACCGAGAGCACTCATGAGCATAGACATGTTGGTCAAATTACGTAAAATATTGTCTCCCTCTTGTTCTCTCTCTTCTCTCTTTCTTATTATATATTATCTTTCTTGTGATGGCATGGTCAACGAATTGAAACCCCCACCCACAATGCTTGAAATTCGTCATTGGTTGATAACTAGAAAATCGTATAAAAAGCTTAAGGCCCAAACTGTAGATTTAATCTTAAAATAAATTAGTTGTGATGTTTAGTTTAACCACTAATAGTAAACTATTTTTCCTTTATGTTACGAGTACCACTTAATAGTACTATGCTCTACATCGCCCCCCCTCCTCCCCTAAGTCGTTAACTTCAGGGCCTTCATTGTGCACACAAGCTGCCCCGGATATCCAAGTTATAAAAAATAAATAAATAATGTACAAACAATTTGCACAACAACGATATGCACTCTAATAGATATTAGGTTGCACCCATAGCAATATAAATAATGCTTTGCACTGATTTTTCATGAACGCAGTAACTTCTGGGTACTATAGTTTTAGCCACAGGACATGTATAAATTATTGAGAGCACTTATTTTATTGTACAACTTGTTGCAGCTAAATTATTGAGATGAATTCACGTGATGTGTTGTGATGCATACAAAATGAAATGGTAATTTTTTCATTTTAAAGTTTCACTTAAATTTAGAACATGACTAACTACTTTCCACAAATACAGTTTTTAGAAGCAGCCCCACAGCTGCTTAACCAAAATGGACTTCCTGAAAAAACACTTTCACTCAGAGTAGCTTTTAGAAGGGTCACCAAACACCCCAAGCACTGGGTAGGAAGCCCTTTTAGGTCTAGGAAGGATTTCTTGTCTTGTAAGAAGCTACACCAAACAGTGACCGTTGTTCCAAAAGCCCTATCAATGCTGATCCGATAGTAGCCTTTCTCTATTTGGTGATTCCACTTATCTACCAACATTTAATGACTTAGCACCACATTAAACCTAATCGTTGGTCCTAACATTCCATAGCACTTCTGTAGATGTAGCAACGTCCATAGCGTTCCATTTTATTGACATTGACCTGATGGTAGCCATTTCTCTATTTGGCGGCTCCACTCATCTATAAGCATTCAATGACTTAGCGCTATGCTCATATATAATACCACGACATTTTAATCCAGTTTATAAGTCGCCTCTTCAGTGACTTTAACCCGTGATGTGGTGGCCGCTCTGATACCAATTATTATAGACCTAACCGTTGTTCCAAATGCCCCAAAACTGATGGGAACTTATTTGGTTAAACCCCTAGGCTGTGTGTTTGGAACCCTAGATTTCATAATAAAAGAAAAGAAAGTGCTTTCCTTCGTTTGGTTGACCATTTTCGAAAGAAAAGAAAGGGGTTTAAAAATAAAATTTTCTCTTTGTGACTAAAATATTTTCTCTCCAAAATGGTTGAGATTTTGAGTGAAAAAAAAAACGGAAGGAAGTTGGAGAGAAAGCCTCACTACCACCATTACCACCACCACCCCACTACCATCACCACCACCATCATAAAATTTGAAAAAAAAACCCAAAAAAATTCTAGACTGATTGTATCGACTGGTCCAGACTGATACCAATTATACCGGTCCGGTCTGATCCAAACCTCACAATACAATTATTTATATCGATGGTACGGATTGGACAGTCCAGACCGGACCGATCCATCCTTAAAACCTTGCTACAACGTACAACCAGCTATTTTCTTTTTCTTTTTTCTTTTTTGTTCCTTTTTTTTAAACCGCAAATATATATGGCGTGGAATTGAATCTTCAAGACCATCTCATATTGTAGCTAGCACCCGACCAAATCACATCTCCTTAGTAATTCAGGTTGAGAGAGAAGGAGAGGAAGGGAGTAATGCAGAAGAGAGAGCAGGGCAAGGTGGGTGGAGCGGCGGGTGGCGCAGCTCCTCCGGCCGCGAAAAGAGGACGCCCATTCGGTAGTGGAAGCAACGCTGCCTCTTCCGCGGCCGCAGCTGAATTGGCGGCACCGTCGACACTGCTTGGCCCATCTCTGCAAGTTCACAGTTCTTTTGCTGGTGAGTCTCGAAAAAAAACCCCCTAGTTTTCTCCATTGTTGTCTTGCTATACTTCATTTTTCTACCTTGAAGGAATATTGTGCGAGCTTTAAGTACTTATATATAATTGCATAATACTTACTTGAATTTTTTATTCAACCAATCAATTACAGAAGTTGATATCATAAACTTTACAGTATCCCTAAATGGAACGACAAATTGTATGTTCACGAGCTCTTATATTAGTTTAACTTTTCGTATCTACACACACAAAAAAAAAAAAAAAAGAACAGAAAAGAAAAAAAGCTCAACAATCTGATGCTTGCAATGGACAAAAAATGAGATTATCCACGAACTTTGATGCGGAAAACATATACCCATAGTAGGAGCAACAACATGGCCTCATTCTCTATTTAGGGTTCGAAGCTTATCCCATTTTGAGATGTTAACACAGATCTTTGAAACTAATAATAACATATTACTAATTAGATGAGCAGGACGGGTTGTCCAGTGTGTACCATTGAACAATCATGGTCTAAAGTATATACGGATATGGATCGGTCAATTGTAATGGTGTCGGACTGAACCTGTATGTACCATTCATTACATGAAAGGAGCCTTGTTTTCACCCAATGTTTCAGATCGATACCATTATTTTAAACCATGTGACCAATGCCTTTCCCAAACAAGTTGTGGTTGGAAACTTGAGTTGAGCCAACTGTCCTTATTGGTCATGCAATATCATGTTACTGGCGATCTCGCTTGTACCATCATGGTGATTGTCTGACATGCTCAAATAATCTCAATTGGATTTTCTTTACATTATCCTCTTATTGAGGCTAAATTTCCTCACTTGTATTCCTTTCTTCCCTATATGCCTTAGATTCCTAGTTTTTTTTATTTATGTATGTGAATATATTGGCTACACTCCTCTAATTAATGTTGGAGAATTAGTGGATTTATTTTATTATTTTGCTACATAAAATCTTTCCTCAATTATCAAGAAAAGATATCATTCTTCCCCTATTGCTGTAGTTTTTGTCACAAATATTTGCACTCCAAAAGCGAATGCATAGTGCAATTTTGTTTGTACCTTTATTTATTTATCATTGCCATAAAAATGTTATACATATCAAATAGAGAAAAGATGGTTTCATTAAGAGTTTACTTTTTATCAAGTCATTTTCTCTAGCTTAATCCCCACTTTTAGTGATTATTATTAAGCCAGTTACTGGTATTTTCTCTATCTTAATCCTCACTTTTAATGATTTTTTTCACTGGTTGGATATTCTATGGACAACTTGATATGTCCATCACTTATTTTGTGGACAAATTAATTTTCAAAATTATGCCAAAATTTATAGTTACTTTTTCGTTCACCTAGAATAGTCCACTTAATGTTTGTACGATTAATTTTTCTAATTTGATCTACAATTTTTTTCCAGACCAAAACAATAAAAGGATAGCTGTGGCTCTTCAAAGCGGATTAAAGAGTGAGCTGACGTGGGCATTAAATTCTTTGACATTACTCTCTTTCAAAGAAAAGGATGAGGTGCGGAGAGATGCAACCCCACTTGCTAAGATACCTGGGCTGCTTGATGCTCTTCTCCAAGTTGTGGGTATCGCTGGTCTCTAAATTTCTCTGATTTGCTATGGTTTTGCATTTAGTTGTCCAAGAGGAGTACTAGCCATACTCGCCTCCTTTCTTATACTTGCAAACTTGCCTAACATTTCCTTATGTATTGGTTAGAGCATAGAGTTTCCCCCTCATCTTGTTGCAGAAAGCCGCTCCACGGTGGTAAAGTCGCATCTTGTGTGTTGGCCGAAGTGATAATAGTCACATTGAAGCCTCGAATTTGTTCGAAGATCTCGAAATGATCTTCCAGATGGGACTACTTGAGACCTATATGGACCCACTTTGCACATAATGAGTCATGGGTAGATCAAATGAGCATGCAAGTATGACATCTAGACGAGTGTGGATATATGTATATATATCTACATATACATATATTATCATAAACAAACATTACATTCATTGTAAAAAATTATATCTTTCTTCCATCACATTCATACCTATGGGGAATGTCCTCTAATTAGAGGTATGCATCGTGCTGTGTGTGCCTGGCATAGTAATTTTCTTTTTCGTGCCGTGCTGGGCCTGTGCTTTGGCCTTCATTTGGCCGATTGGGCCGTGCCTGTGCCGTGGACCATGAACTCGGGGTATGGAACGACACGATAAAGGAATCCTGCCGTGTCACGGTTCAATTGTGCCGGCCGGGCCGACACGCAGGCGGCCCTGCCCATTGTACACCCCTACCTCCAGTCTCGTTTCTTACTTGCGGCCTTTGGAAACCTTGTGTTCCTCCTAATATTATGGATTCACCTTGACTACAGTTTTGTGCAAAATCAATGCGTATGATGCCCTCCAAAAGGAGAAAGAAATTCTTAACATTATTACCCAATATCAGCTTCATATGCATGAAATAGGGCGAGAGTGTGAATCATTTTTTTCTCCACTATGAGGTCGCTAGGGAGATTTGGTGTTTCTTCCCGAGGATGATTGGTATCGTATGGGTGATACCAGAGTGCGTAAGTTATTGGATTAGTGGAGTTTCCAACTTTGGAAAGAGAGGAAGGGCCATGTATCAATTTCTCTTTTTTGTCTGGACTGTTAGATTGAGAGGAATAGGAAAATCCTTAAGAAGACAACGGTGAGGAAGGCGATCATGATTGACTCAGTGATGGTTCTAGTAGCAATGTGGGTATGTACTCGTGTGAAGTTCAGGTGATCAGGGGATGGTCCTCGATTGTTGCATCTTCACCTTTGGTTGATACGGTTAGAGTGGTTTGGAAGTCGTGAGGTGAGGGGGTTGTGAATTATTACTTCGATACACCATCCTTTGTGACTCCAAAATCCTTAGGGATAGGAGGAGTATTCAAAGGTTATTTAGCAGGCATACTTCATACTTTATCGGAGCCCATAGCGAGGGCAATAAGATGAAAGCCACGTTAGTGCTTTTTTGATAGGTTGTAGGGAGGCAAGATCCTTTGCTTTTCAATGCCTCGTGGCAAGAGATTCTTCAATATTGATATCTTGGATCAAGGTTTTAGAAGAGGGTGCTTGGAGTTTGATCCACCTAATTCGGCTAACTTGTGCATCGGCTAGGGATATGAACATCATGTACCTGGATCAACAACAAGTTAGCTGATATGATTAGGCAGGAGATGAATAAGCATGTGTTGTTCTCGGGTGTGCCAAATGGCTAGATGCTATTGGGGTTGGAGTGAACTGTAACGGAGTTCGATGTTATGTAGATTGACTGCCATGTAGAGTCGGATCTTTATGTTCTAATCTTTTTTGTTTTCGTGTTGATTGCTTTGTAGTGTTGCATCTTACCTTTAAAGGCTTGTAATTTCCTGCTTCCTTAATAAAGTTCTTCGTTATTAATCTATATATCTATATATATATTTATACGCACATACATACATGTTCATTTTGTAAAGAGGGTTTTCAAGTTAATACAAGGAACAATTAAAATGAGAATAGCCCAAAAGCGGTTTCCCTAGCTCTATACACCCTATCCCCAAAAATTCTCTTACCAATATAGGAAAAGAGTAGAAGAATCTTCATCAAGGAACTATGGGACATTACAAAGAACTAATCCTACTAATGATAACCATCTGTCTTAAAAAAATTCTGCCATTATGCACCTCCCAAACTTCTCAATATATTGAAAAAGGTACCCCCCTTTGAAATAGGAAAAAACAAATGTATTTGACAGCTTCACAATGGATTAAGAGGTGCTTGTTTCTGAATTTCACTTGAAAAATAATGTATATTTTAAGGGCAAAGATCCCTATATTCTGAAGGTAATCGGTAATTCATCATCTGAACTTTATTAAGCACAAAACACCAAATGAAACTTCTACCCTAGGAGGAGACTTACTCCTCCAGATTACTTCCTTCTCCTTAGAGAACGCATTAACATATAGTGAAAGGTTTTTTCTCTTCTATCTAGTTGCCAGAATCTTTTTTCCCCATCTCTCTCTATCATTTTGACCTTTTCAAAGCGGTTCAAAAACTGTAAAAATTCCACTACATCCCTGCTAGGTAGAGGATGTCTAAAGAAGGGGGACCAAACAACTCGACCCCTCCTCCACTCAATGTAGGAGTTAATCGATAGACTCCGAATTGGAACCAATTGATATAGTCTAGGATAAATCTCACATAGCCTATTCCTTCACACCAATCGTGCCTAGAGATGGCAATGGGGTGGATTAAACAAGATTCACCCCTAATGATTTAGGTTTGATAAGCCATAGATTGAGTTCGGGTTTGGTTCAGCCTGACCCTAACCCGCCCTGTTGCCATTCAACTGTATGGCAACTATATTTATTTAAAAAAATATATATTCTACAAGTATATATGTCAAATAATTACATATTTTAAGTAATAAACTGTATTTTATTTATATTAAGTGTTACATCCGAGTCTGTCCCGGCCCACCCTGATCGAGTTAGGAGCGGTTTTGGTATATCGTGGACTCCTATAAGGGGTGGGTTAGGTTTATTTGAATCCACCCCATTGCCTCCCTAATCGTGCAGAGATATTCTTCTCCAATGAACCACCTCTTGATCGGTGTAGGCTGGTGATGCCTATGAATATCTGTTTATTGCTTCAATGATGGAGATTTCATGGGCTTGGGGAAGGAAGGAATATGATATAATCCATGCTATACTTAAGGCATTATGGGTGAGAGCAACAAACAAATTTTTGAGGATGTGAGTCAGTACACACACCCTCATTGAGTCCGGATGCTTATGGATGCCATGCCGGTTGTATATATGAGATTATTAGAGAGTTGACGTCATATGCCTTTCCTTCACCTACAATATTAGGTAATTGTTTCATTTGTTTGGCTTGGAAACCTCCAATTGCGTGGTTTGTTAAGCTGAATTCTGATGGCTTCTCGTTGGGGAATTGGATCCTTCCAGGATAGGAGGCGTTTAGAGATTCCACTAATCGTATTCTTCGTGCGTTCTCTGGTCCCATTGAGAGGGGAATGCTATCAAATCTGAGGTCTTTTAATTATTGGCAGGTTTAAGGGAGATGCGTGCACATTGTTTTTCTTCTTTGGTGATGGAGGAAAATACATCTATGGTGGTTTCATTTCTCATTTGTGGTCAGTCACCCTTGTGGAAGCTTTATTCTTCTGGTTTGATTAGCTAGATTTTAGGCGCATAAGAGAAACGTCGTTTGCTCATGTCCCAAGATTGCGAATGACCTGATGGATAAGCTAGCTAAGGAAGATGTGGTTAGGGAGTCCTATTTTTCTGGAGTTCCTTTGGATGAGTTGATGTATGGGATGGGATGATCAGGTATCTTCATGTAGGATTTTTCTGTTTTTTAGTTATTTATCTTTGACATACTTGTTGGCAACTTTTTAGCGTGTACTATTGTTTCCTATTTTGATATAATGTTCTGTTATTTCTCCCTGGCAAAAAAAAAAAGAAAGAAAAGAAAGGGTTTATTGGGTTACAATGTCCTTGACAAACTTATGTTGAAATTTGAAATTAAGGTTTTTACTAATGGAGCAGGTAGATGATTGGCGTGACATAGCTCTTCCAAAAGAACTCACAAAGGCACCAAGAACCAGATTGCTGGGTGCAAACTCAGTAGTTACAGGATTCGGGAATGAATATGAGACATTGGCCTCAAATGATGCTCCTCACCATCCTGGGTAACTCAAACCTGATTTCGTCCATCCTTGTATGTTGATCCTAGCCTTACATACCTGGGGTCGGATATGTAGAATGTAACTTTAAAGACATGTTAACATTTTTGTGGCAGCATTGGTTCTGGGGCATTCAGTACAGAGGCCTCAGTGCAGAAAAGTGCAACCAAGCATCGCCCCTCAGAATGGTGGTTTGATGAAGATGGTCTTTTTAATCTGGATGAAGAAGGGCGGGCCGAAAAACAACAGTGTGCTGTTGCTGCTTCAAACATCATCCGTAACTTCTCTTTCCTGCCAGACAATGAGGTCATTATGGCGCAGCATCGGCATTGCTTGGAATCGGTATTCCAGTGCATAGAAGATCACATCAGAGGTGAGATGAAGTAATAACCTTGGAATCAAAACTTTTTCATTTTTATCATTCTTATTTGTTTTTTAGCTCTTAAGAACCTTTAACCTTTTTATATATTGTTTTTGTTCATTGATTTTAAAATATTATTTCAAAGGTATGTAAGGCTTATCCTTCAAGGCTTTCCTCAGGGTGTGGATCAAGGGTATTGTCTCTAAGCTCATCCTGGGAGGCTTAAAGCCCCTTTGTAATGAAACTGAGACAAAAAATGCTTCTGTTTTTATTTACCGTGTGTCTTCTTGTACGTGGAATTGGAGGTAAAATTTGGGGTGGGTATTGGGATTGGGATTGGAATTTGGAATTCCAGTTCTACTGTGTGGTGGCACTAAGGGTCAGTTTGGCTCAAGGAATTAATTTGGACTGCAGGATTTTAATTCTATAGAATTGAAATTTGTTGTTTGATTACTCCTAAAGTCAACTGAGAATTGATAAGGTGGGCCTTTTCATGAATTTTATCAAGCATATGATCTACACTTCTAACAATGAAAATGGAGTAGAGGATTCACACAAATATTCCTCTTCCATTCATACGACAAAAGAGAGGATTCAAACATACGATCTATCGCCTAAACATATGATCGATTAAAAAATTTCAGTTCAAGTTCTTATTTTTAATCATAAAATACTACTACTACCACCATTCTAATCCATCTTCAAAGAAAAATAAGTTGAAAAGATCTCTTGAGAGCTCAGATGGAAGTGGATTGACTTCCACAATTTTTTTATTTGAATTATTTTTAATATTATTATTATTATTTTTTTGCTGGGTTTTCCTTAAAATGGGTTTTACTCTGTTCTTAGATGTTAAATGAGTCTTTAGCTCAATAGTGTTTCATTGCGGATCTATGCAAACACTTTACAGAAGTACATAACTAGCATTATGCTAGTTTAGAGCACTGAATTCTCTCTGAACAGTCCATTCCTTTTCTCTCCTGCACCTTTTTCTTTGTCTCATCACATGATTCATATACAACTATTTCATCCTCCTCCTCCTTATCACTTTGGAAGGGCGATCCTTAAGGAGAGTAGAATACTAACTTCTAACAAGTCCTAACTGACTTCCTTTAGGGAACTCTTTCCTTTACATTCATTCCATTACATAAAATTATTGTTTTTCATTGAGGGAGCTTGTGGGGGAAGTGTTGACACACTGGAGATCCTCACAAATAGCATAGCCATCCATCATTTCTCATTGCTTTCACCTCTCTCATTTCTATTTGCAGGAACCCATTTGCAGTTATTTTTCAGCCTAGCTAGCTAGGTTTGAGGTGTCATGAAATCCATAATCTCCTACTTCGAAGGGCGAGAATGAACACTTATGGTCTAGTTTCCTTCTATAAACGAGTGGTGTTCACATTTTTCACCTTGTTTAGCTTAGCACTCAACATCCAATAGGTGGTGGAGTGACGGTATCCGTTGTGTATGCTCTAGATAAAACCGTTTTTCGTGTCTGCACTAGTGGCCAATGAAAGTATTGCTTTGAGATTAAGAAGTAGGGGAAGCAATTTGAAGTTGACAGTAAAAGCTTATAACTTTGTTAATTGGGACTTCTTCAAAGACACGGATGGACTTTGGGGTAGAGGAGGTCCCCAATTTGGAGCATTTGAGGAGCGAGGACTGACCTAAGTTGCAAGGTTGGAATCCTTTTGGTTGGGATTCAAATCAAAAGCAGTTTGGATCTCATTATGGAACTGGGAGGGACATAAAGGAAGCTGTCTACTTGGAGAAGAGGATTTTTTTTTTTTTGATGAATGCTTGGAGAAGAGGATATTTATCAAAAGGATGTAAAATTACATTGATAAGGATACCCCAGAACACTCGTTTTAACTATCCGGTCCAGTAATTTGATTTGTTAATGAAAAATAATGAATAGAAAGGACTTAACAGCTTGGACCGTGTATCAATGGTTAATCTCCGGTAGCAGGTTCCGTCGGAACAATTATATTTATTTATTCCTTGTCAGTTTTGTCTACTTGTTTCTAGTTACTCTTTGAAGTCTTGGCCTGTGTAGTTTGAATCTTAGAAACAACGTATAAAGTATTGGTTCCGGATAGGGTATCAACCCTTCCAAAACCTACACAGGTCGGTCCGTATCGGCCGATATCACTTGAAAATTGAGGCAATATGACATGTATCTGCCACCCATTCCTTTACCATTAGATTCGTATAGGCCACCCTCAAAACTGATGTGGCTTGGCTGATACATAGCAGTAACATCCGATACTTTAAACCTTGCTTGGAAAAGATGCAATAAGTCTTCCAATGGTGTGTTAAGGGGGAGGAGTTTAAGTGTCATTTAGTAAGTGGGAACAATTTTGTAAATCCAAGGAAGCAAGAGGTTATTCATCCTTTGATCCCTTTTAGTAAAGTTTTTCTGGGGAAATGGCTATGGAAATTTACGGGAGAATGAAATAGGCTTTGTTGGAAATTATTGTGGCAAAGCATGGGTTTAAGAGGACAAATTGGGACAGCAACTTGGTT
>JAUPMG010000006.1:12642322-12660618 GCA_031762675.1 Pachysandra terminalis | reverse complement strand
CTAGGGTTTAGGGTTCCACATTTGTTCATTGTAATTGGTCTAAACCCTTGGAGAAGGTGGGTGTGATGCATTCAAGCATTCTCCAAGCAACCAAAATGTTAAAATACAACTAATTGACAAATCATAATAGGAATACTCAACTTAGGTTTTTCGCCGGAGAGATGCCAGAGTATTACCGGAGATGATGTGTAGACCCACAAACTTCTTGGCTTTTTCACTTTGAGCTCCATAGCTCCAAGAGAAAAGAGGGGAAGGAGTTTTTTTGAGGAAAATGAATGAAATAGGCTAAGTGTTTTATTTATAGTTTTTAAACGGGTCGGATTGTGAATAGTTTTAGCAGCGGGGGCGAATCGGGGTTTTGACTCGTATCTTTTCCAATTGACTACGTATATGAGCTCTATTAGAGGGTTTTTGTCTTAAGAATCATATTTTCTGAAATCAAGAAGTTATGTGTTGTCTTTTTGTACGTTCCTGACTGATCTTAACCATTTATCCTTTTGTTTAACTTCAAGCAAAATGAAACATTTAACTGGAACGGTCCTTATTTGATTTAGGCCAGTGAAAGCAAGTATTTCGAACCTTCGATTGCTCAAACCTCAAAGTATATTGACATTTTTAATCATTTACCGGTTTGTGCATCGCCAATATCAACCCAAACCAAATAGAACCGGGTTGCACCCTTACCTTAAAAACTCTCTCCATTCGAATTAGGCTTCACAAAAAAAAGAAAAAAAAGAAAGAAAAAAAAAAGAATAGAATAAGGTGTAGTGGGTGGTTATGAAAGCTCCATATGGGAGAGCTTCCATTCTGATGCATGTGAAACATTATGAAAGAATTAAAGATGGACAGTTTTAAATAATATGGAAATGGTGCAACCTTCTCTGCATCTTTCAGAAGAAATTTATTCCGGCGATGGTCCCGAGTAGATCACTTCACAGCACCCTGATCTACTCACTAGTAGAGAACGATGTTTCCTAAACCTGTAAAGAGTAGTCGTCCAAGGCTCGTTGTATCTTAACGAGTATACTGAGCAGTTGGTTTGGAGCATGAAGCAATGCTTTAAACTCGGCGGGTTCCAACACCCTATATCCGCCAGGTGTTCACTTTTAAAATTTTAAATGATTTTTGTAATTTTAAATTTACTTTTGAACATACATGAATGTCCATCGGGTGTTGAAACAGTCGATGGTGCAGCTATTTTGGATCTGACGCAATGCTCTCAAAAAATATGACCGATTCACCTTCTTTGGACCAAAGATCTTCCACTAGTGCATGCGTATCGAGAATGTAATTGATTTATTATTTATTTATTTATTTTTAAAAAGTAATCATTCAAATTTTTTTAAAAATTGAATCTTTTGTTTTTTTTGGTCTTAACCACGTGGTGTTCCCACACTCACTTAGGTGTGGGACTAATCTATGTTCGGAGTAGGAGCTTTAAAGGTAAACCCTAGCCACGAGTGTAAAATTGAATTTTCGTAGGGAATGGACAAGTAACATTAGGAGTGTGCGAATTTGTACTCGGGCATGTATGGATCCTAGGGAGTCAATTTGTACGGGCTAAGCCAATTACTCATTCAACTCGAAGTAACTTTTGGGCGGAGGTTGAGCTATGTTTTGGGGACTAGGTTCAATTTTAAGCCCTTATACCATATTTGAGGGTCGAACTTAGGCTTTTCTTAATTTAGCATAATAAAGTCCGGCTCTCTCACTTTTATTCTATTAAATATTAAATCCTTAATATAATAAAACTATTTCTTTGTGAGTTTTGTTAGTTACAATGACAATGCATCAATATTAACATTTTGTAAGTTCGCTTTCTTTTTTCTTTGAAGGTCTAGACATGCAAAACCTTGTAAAGCATTGGTTTTTTTTTTTTTTTTTGGTCTTAACCACGTGGTGCCCCCACACTCATTTGGGTGTGGGACTATTCTATGTTCGGGGCAGGAGCAATTATGATAAACCCCTGGCCATGAGTGTTTCTAGTGGGATTCGGACTTTAGATTTACCTATGCCCTCTAAAGCCCAGTTTGTTATCAGTTGAGCCACACATCGGTGGTTCGTAAAACATTGTTATAGCCATACTTTATTACAAGTATATGTTCATGAATCATGAGTGTTTCTTGAAGAGTTTCCAATATCAATGATACTATAAATTATTTATTTAAAATAGAATTTATGTAATTCATTGAAAATAGGAGGCAAAACTTTATCTTGTGATTTTAAATGGTAGGACCGGCCCTAATTTTTTGACTCAAGGAATTCGGCTTGGGCTCCAAAAATGTGGTCATTAGTGGGCCTTGGATGGGTTAGGACCTATTGCTTTTTTGATAAAGCTAGGGTGGGGCCGAGCACGAACGAATCCATGCCCGGCCCATTGACACCCATAATAAATCAGCCTTTGGCTTCTTGGATAACTTGCATGAATAGACTTACCCAACTCAAGAACTGAAATTACACTTATTTTACTATTCGACTTGTCTCAAGTTCGATTAATCGGTAATGGGTCTAAAAGCACTTAAAATAAATGTATTTATCAAATGTTATTTTCGTTAAATAAGCAGTTTATTGTTGCTGTGGATAAGTACTCCTATTGAGCAACTTATCCAATGAGTGCTTATATATCCATAAGACAAGTCGGCCCAAACGCAGCCTAACCCTCCATAACCCGTTTGACACATTTAATCTGTTTGATTTTATTAATTTTTTTTGGTCGTGCGCGCAAGCTGGTACAGACACTCCATTTATTAAAAAAAAAAATTACAATATTATACTTTATGATGCTCAAGTCTCCGGCAACATAGCGAGGAGGAAAGATATCAAAGAAAATACCCTAACCCTTGTTTTATGTATGCATATGTGTATTTGTGGGCTGAAAATATAAGTGTTAACATGATTATACAGTAAAATATATAATATAATAATTAGACGGGTTAACTAGAGCCTGGCTCGTTTATTTGTGGGCTGAAAATACTCAACCTAAACCCAACCCACAAGTTAAAGACCCAAACCAGCTAAAACTCGAGTGGGTCTGAGTGGATTGACGTCGAGTTAGAATTTGCTAACTCTATATGCATGTTAGGGGTGGCAATGGGCAAGCTCGGGCTGGGCTTGCACCTCAATATGGCTCGAGCCCTACCCAGTCCAACCTTCGGACTCAAAGGTCCATTGTATTTAAAATACATCAAGCACAAGCCGAGATCAGCTCGACCCTACAAATTCAAATGATTTATTTTTCAATATTAAAAAACTAAATATTTCAGAAATACTTATAGAAAGCTAAAAGTTTTGAGAATTATAGTATATTAATCTATAAAATAGTATGTAATGAAAGTAAGACATTTGTGTCGAAAAATAGTAATGCATTGGTCGGGCCGGGCCGGACTTGACCAATCTTACATAAATTGAGCCCAATAGAAAAAATCAATCGGACCTTAAATTCCAATCCGGCCTGATCATACGGACCACTTACCCTTACCCAAATCTGTCCAATCATTGGGTCTGACTGATTGGTCCGGTCGAATCACCCGACCCATTGCCACCCATAATGCATGTATATACTATATAGTGAGTTTGAACATGGTCTCAAGGATCGGACCAATCCGATTTGTACCGGAATTGGCTAGGGCCGGTTCGATCCCAAGTCACGATACAATTATTGTATCAAAGTGGCTTTGGATCAGACCAGTCAAACCGATACCGGTATGGACCGGTCGGTACAACTGGTCCAACCAATCCAAAGTTTTTTTTTTTTTTTTTTTAATTTATAAAAGAAACGGCCCAATAGGCATCAACCTGGATCGATTCGACGATCGGTCCGGCCGATCCAGTTTTTTTAATGGGTGATCCAACTTTTGTATCGGATCCGGACCGACTAATAACACTGGCCCAGATCGGGATTGGCCGGGACTGGTCCGATCCATGATCCCGAGACTTAAAACCTTAAGTCCGAACTGAACAGAGCTTACGGTTTAGGGCCCAGAGGTCAATATTATCTTGTCCAACTCCAAACCCGCCCAATCCATTGAGACTGAAAACCATTCTTTCCGCTGGAAAACCCAAAAACGTGGTCTCGTTAGGACAAGGGTCTTTCTGAGAGCATTTTCTCTAGAATTTTGTATTGAAGATTTGCTGCACCCATGTTGAAATGCTTATACCCTACGTTGCATTTCAGCACAGGGTACAAGCATTTCAACACGAGGTGCAGCAAATCGTCCAGGCTCGTAGACTAGACGAAATGCTCTCGGTCTTTCGTAACATGTGGTTCAAATCTCGGAGCTCAAAGTAAAACCCACCATAATTGCATGGCTCTTCTCTGACCATTTCTTCACTGCTTGCTCTGAACAAAAACCCACTTTTTTTCACTCCCAAAAGCGGTTTCTCTCTTGAAGGTTTGCAGTCTCTGAAGCAACGAAACAACCCAACCCAACAAGTTTGGTTTTCTCAAGACTGAAACAGCAAGAAAACCAATCCACAGAGAGAGAGAGAGAGAGGCGTGTGCACGATACTTAACCTACGCCTCCGTCCATGGCTTTCTGAGATCCCATTTCCATTTCCCCCTCTTCAATGCCTCGTAAGCCAAATGGTTCTCGTCTTCTTCTTCTTAGCCCTCTTATGGTCGCATCGACCGTACGATTGCAGAAATCCGTCTTTTTTGATCGTCTCTGCTTCGACAAGTAAAGATTTCTATATTGTTAAAGGATGGAGTTTTCGCAGCGGGTTTTCTTCATTTCGATCTTTCTCTGCTTTTTAGGATCTGGGTGTTCTTCCATTGACTATTTCCGACAAGCGTAAGTGTTATTTTTTTTTTAGAATTTGAACTGTTTGAAGCTCATCTAATGTGCTTATTTTCTATTGGGTTCTGTACATGAGTCGTCAAAATCGATTTTTTTTTTGGCTCAATCTAGTATAAAATTAGTTATTTTCAGATGGGTTTATTCTTTTTTGTTGTTGTTTGATTCCGACCCCTTTTGAGTTGTGATGAACATGATTTTTTTTTTTAAACTCCCAGAATAGTTCAGAATGTTAATTCATGTTTTCGCCTATAGCGTTCCTCTCATGTTTATTCATCGTCAGTTACATCTGGATTCAACTTCCTATGATAGGATCCAAGGTTTAATCTTGGATCTGATTATTCGAAGTTCAAACCAAACAATGCTGATCAGATTTACTTCAGCTCTGTAATTACTGATGATCTTCAATTGGTATTTATGGTTCTTATGTTTTCTTTATAGTTTTCTGTGGATGAAAAGCTTCCATTAGCAATTTATGAAAATATAATCGAATGTTTGCATCTAGCACGGCAATAACATGGTTATAAGTCTTGTATCTACTAATGATGTCCATTACCCATCAAGTAGGAGGAAGATTTGTTAATATATGGAAACTAGGAATTTTGTGACAGTTTAAAGGTGAATTCGAGAAGATAAAACAGATAGGCCTAGTCCAAATAGGTTCTTGCTTAGTAGTTACAAACTTATGAATGGCAATTCCAAGCATAGTTTTTCCAGCAAATGTTTGAAGTCCATCTTAAAAGTACTTAAATATAATGGATTGGCAGCTCTTTTTTAAGTCACAGAATATGAACTTCTGAACTTTAAAGCCACAGACAGTTGTATAGGTTATGTCTCTTCTTCCTTCCTCATCCCATTTCAATATCTCTTGGCCATGCCCACTGAATACCAAATCTGTTTTAAGTCATTGCTCCAAGCCACTTCACAATGAAGAAAAAAAAAAGGTTGGGTGTATATTCCTCACTTCTTTTGCACACGACACATCTATTAGGCATAACCCAACCTCTACACTTCAGATGACCCACATCAAGGACTTTCTCCGTCACCAATGTCTACATCAAGGTTCACAATGTCGCCGACATGGGGGAAAAAGGGGAAACCTTGGGTAAACAAAGGGGAAATGTGGGGAAATCATGGGTTTTTGATGGATTTTTTGCCCTAAACTTTAAAAATGCCTAATTAAGGTCTAGATGCATTCAAATCCATCAAAAAAAATGCTATATGTAATTAAGCCAAATTAATTATCTGCTACCCTTGAAATCTGTGTCAAGCCAAGGTTCTAACTTTGGTGCATCTAGTAAATACTACAGTTACCCAGAGAAATTTCAATGTTTTAATGCAGAAAAAAATTAATCCATTAATGGTGTATTTTGGACCTAATACAGCACAAATATTGCATGGAAAATTCTACTTTTAATCAAAATATTGTAATTATATTCATAGATCTAGTTTTAAAGCATTGTAAGTTTGTACAAGTTATGCATTTACTCTATATTTACTCATTTCTAGCTTGAAAGTTGAAACCGTTATAAAACCTAAGTAGTGTCCCCCCCCCGTGCTGTTGAGCCTTTGTTAAGTTCTACTTTAGTTTTTCTGATGCATCTGGTTCTTGTTTCATTTACAGGTTTCCAATTGTGGAGCCTGATCCTGGTCATACAAAACTTCGCCTATCAAGAGAGGGCTTGGAGGCCATTGAGAGAATAACAACCCCCATTTCAGCTGTTGCTGTAAGCCTGTTAATCCATTTCCTAAGAATTGAATTATAATAGTTGCTACATATTTTTCTACTCTACCAATATGCAAAAATATCTAGGTAATTCACATTTTACATCTAAAAAGCTGATAAGTGTGTATTATTGAATTTCCATCAAAGGCCTAAACACATTTGAGATGACCACTTTGGGCTGGAGTATTTTGTAGAGAAGTGATTAACCATCGAAAGTAGTCTTCTATCTCTTTCTTTGATTTCTCTAGACTTTTTGGGAACTTTAATTGCAGATTGAAGGAGGACCTTTTCTGATCGACTAATTCCTTAAATTTGGTACTATTAACCAATAGAAATAGGCAGAACCAGTATTCAGCACCCTGATTTCCCTTGAATTAGTAGGATTATCCAAGATCATCCTGGGTTTGGTTGGTGTTCCATCAACCCAATATTACTTGCACAAACTCTAGTTAGATTTGCAAGTTGTTGCAGCATCAATATTAACGAAGTTCTTCCTACTTGTTTACAGTGGTAACAGATTCTTCCATCTTGTTCATCCGGCTCATTCTATGTAATAAGTTTGGCACCTCAAATGATTTTCCCTTGTCTGAGCGTTAGAAAAAGAAAATAAAAAAAATCAATGAAGAAGGCTTGAAGTTTTCTTTTTTCTTTTCTTTCTTTTTTGTTTTTTTACTTCATGTTCATGGTTCCGTCTCAGGTAATTGGTCCATACCGCTCGGGCAAATCTTTTCTACTTAATCAACTACTTTCCCTTTCATGTTCTGAAGGTGCATTCTTTTCTTCTTCTATGCTACCCTTTTCTATATGGTACTGGTGACAGATAATGATTCATTGTGGCTTGATTTATTTCAACTTCTAACCTTTATAATCCTTTGTTATTTGCAGGGTTTGGTGTTGGTCACATGCGTGATACGAAAACAAAAGGTTGATGCATAACTGAACATATGCCTATGCACACAAACTTGCACACACACACACACATATGTATGAAAATATATGTACATAATGTTACACGCATACAGAGATAAACAGATAGACTCGTAAATTAATAACTGCATAGTTATCAAATCTTGACCAGGCAGCTAACTGAAATTTATACCATTCCAATCAAACTGTTCTGACTTCTTGTTGACATGGCTCAACATGATGACATCAACAATTTGCATTTTATATGTGTAGATAAGATCTGGAAAGCAACTTTTGTCTTCATTATAAAATTGCAGTTCTTTCTAAGTCTCTCTTCTCCAAGTTGCGGTGCAATGATATATGACAGTCCCAACTCCCAATACTGACTCCTCTTTTAATTCTCTCTCTCTCTCTCTCTCTCTCTCTCTCTCTATATATATATATATATATATATAGATATGTTTCCTGACTCCCATCTTTCAGTCAACTCTCATCCGTTTCTCATAAATGAGACCCTCTCACTATCTCATACACTAAATCTTTCCTCTCTTTTATAATTAAACTTGTATAGAAACCCAGATGGATGTGTGTGTGTGTTGTGGGGGTGGGGAGGACAGGGTCTTTTCATTCTTCAACCCATCCTTCGGTCGTCCATGGGCTGTCTCAATCATGGTTTCTAGTTTTTGCCAAAACCAAAACGTATTGGCTGATGCATTTCAGTTTTGGCAGAGATCAATCTAAAACCTAAATAATTTTTATCATCTTCATTAATGCACTCAGATTTTTAATTATATCGGCTGTATGTATCAATATTTGTCTGTTGCGGCAGGTTCCAAAACCTGACCCAAATTCAAGACTTTAAACCATGTTCTTAGAAAGGCGTTGGACCTACAGTTTGTTGGTTTGACTGTCTGTTCCGTACTGGTTTTAATAATTATGTATATATAGATTTTGATCTATACTTTGGTAATATGTTAAGTACTGTATCATTGAAAATATAAGTGGGGAATTGATCTTGAATTTTTTGACCATGGTGTCATTGGCCCAAAAATGATTCCTTTGCTATTGTATATATATTGCCATAGGTACGTATAAATGTATGTAGTTTTGCATGCATGCATCCTAGGAGAATGCAGTATGAATGTAATATTTGTTGATATGGTAAATGACAGCTTTGGTTGTGAGCTGGAATAAAATTCGTCTTAATAAGTCTACATGATGTGGAAATGGCTAATCCAAATGGCGGCCTATCAGGGATCATCTTTATTGGCCATGTTACCCCTCCATATCATGGTTTAATGTACCGGTTTGCCCAATCCGCCTGGACTAGGCTGGTACCAATCGTGTCGGCCAGTATAGTTCTGGTATAACTGGTAAGGTATTGACTGCTCCGATCCGGCCTAAAGAGGACCCAAAACTTTTAAAAAGTCCAAAATTTCTAAAATACTGTAATATGGTAAATTGTCAAGTTTTTGTTGTTTTTATTTTTCATTTTTATTTATTTTTAATTTTTTTGTAATAATACGATAAATAAAAAAGTTAGCTACCTCATGTATGGACTTTACTGATGCTGCATGGTGTTACTTGCACAAATAAATTTGATATAAAATTGAACCCTAATACAAAAGTCCAAATGACACATAAAAAGAAAGAATATTATGGTTTTTACAAAAGCACACAAAATCCGAAAACCCACATTTCACAAACTTAAAAAATTCATCAAAAAATATTATTTTTTCAACATAATTTGATAAATCAACTAATTTACAACTTAATATGCATGAATCAAGGGTTTGTATTCGTGGGCATGCCTTTAGCAGAGATGATTGTGGGAGTCGTTTGATTGCTTGGGCCATTGTTGATGTTCTCTTCATTTTGTTTTTCTTGTTTTTCCTGTTTTTTCTTTTTGATTTCCTTGGGGTCATGGTGATCATCTTGTGCGCCTGACTATTTGCTTTTTTGTTCTTTGTAATTTTTTGCTGTTTGCACTTTTTCTCATTTATAAAATGTTGGTTATCTATAAAAAAAATGGAAAAAAAAATAATGAAGATTTGTACCTCAAATTCAAAATCGTCAAAAACAGCAGTAGTCATATTTTTTCAGAACTGAAGTTTATGAACTTTATTCCATGCTAAAACCACCCAAAAAAAAAGAAGAAAAAAAAAACAAAAAAAAGGTGAAAAGCCCAACAAAATTAAGGGAAGGTTCAAATTTCAGAGATTGGGCTCTTGGAGAGGAAGACATTAGCTTGGGACTGCCGAAAATGGCATCCTGAGTTCCTATCTGTAGGTTTTCTTTGAGGTAACAAGTTGGACCGGTCAATGTACCGGTCCAGACCAGTTGGTATTGGCTAGTAAAGATGGGTACCTGCAGGTATATGTTTTCTTTTTAATTTACTTTCCATCACATAGATACCGGACTGACCGATATATGAAACCATGCTTCGCATGGGATAAAGATAAGCCCATCCAGAGAAGAGTTATGGATTAGCCGTCCAGCAAACCATTTGCCAATATGCATGTGTGTGTGGAACACTTTAAATATAGAAATCAGTTGAAATGTATATCATTTCTTATCGACATCTATCGACATCTGTGTTATGTGTGTGTTTAAATATTCTAACATAGAATATCTTTTACAGGGATATGGGTCTGGGGGACACCAATAGAATTAAATATTGGTGGAGTAAAAACATCTGTTCTTTACCTTGATACCGAAGGATTTGAAAGTATTGGGAAGTCAAATGTATATGATGACAGGTAACTTTGTGAGTCATAAATCATGTTTTATCTTTCTATATTTTACTTTCTGCTAGTTTTCTTATCTGCTTTCTGCTTCTATAGGATTTTTGCTCTGGCAGCAGTTATGAGCTCTGTGCTTATTTATAATCTACCTGAGACGGTTTGTTCTTTGGCTGATAACTCTTGCATTGAAGCCTCATTCAGTTTGCTTGTATACCCAATATGTTTGTTATTGTTGCTTGTTTAGATCCGTGAAGCTGACATATCTAGATTGTCATTTGCTGTTGAGCTAGCTGAAGAATTCTATGGAAGGTCTGCAATATCTCCATGTTTTTATTGAAGCTTTGATTTATCCTATTTTAATTTCTTCCAAGCCATGAACTCTTCTGAATTACTTCTTAAAATGCCCATTTAATTATCACCAAGACTAACTTGTTCTTATGGCTTTCTTCTAATTACATATGGCAATCAGAGTGAAGGTAATCTACATTTAACATTATCATTTTTCCTCACATATGTTTTCCTGTAACGAACATACCCTTCTGCTATACATATGTGATTGGATGAATTTTGCAGGGGAAAGATGTTGCATTTGAGCCTGCTAAATTGTTGTGGCTTATTCAACGTGATTTTCTGCGTAAGTGTCAACTTAGTAAATGAATTGTGAAAGGAGAAAATTGATGTATATGGCCAATAGTACCAAAAAAGTGTACTATAGGAGTACATTCTTCATAGCTTTATCATCTTTTTCCCATACCTTCGTCTGGATCATCCAACAAAATTAGCAGAATAAATAACTACAAGCATATGCTGTGTTGATTTTTGGCTGGATTTTGCTGGGGACCCCATGCTCTACTTCAGTACAGGAATTAACATTGTTAACTGTGCTTTACAGAAGGGAAATCTGTGCAAGAGATGGTGGATGAAGCCCTTCAACGTGTCCCCAATTATGATGGTTAGTTGTTGTAACCTACTCTCACTTGTGTACCAGATGATTTGTGTTTACAGCAACCTTAATTACATTCTCATACTAGATTTTTGATCATGGATGCTAATTGTGACTGCAGGGGATAGAAATATTGATCAGGTGCCTTCTTGTTGGAAATTTCTACCTTTTTATTGGTAATATATTAGAATTCTGGAATACCAATTTCATTCCCTTGATTGAATCAGATTAACCAGATTCGGGAATCCCTTGCAATTATGGGTGATAACAGCACAGCCTTTAGCTTACCGCAGGTATTCCTCTTGCTGATTCATAGTTCTAATCTATAATAAACCACTACGATGTGTTTTTTGGGTTTTCATGTTCACATTAGTAGAAGATTACTAGTCTATAGCTGCTATCCATGACCATAAGTCCTTTGGATCCTCTGTGCTTTGGTTGAACTGTACGATGACCCACAAGTGTGATTAATAGTTGGGTACTACTGTTATCTACAAGTATCATAATTATTTGTGCTAGTGTTTTACTTTGCTTCGATGAAACATGGTATAATTCTTATTTATCCAGTAATTTCATTTAGGGTCTGTTTAGATTGAGAGAAAATGAATGGAAAAGAAAAGAAAATCATTTTCCTCTGTTTGGTTGTGAATGAATAAGAGAAAAGAGAACAAAAAAGAAAATAGTTCTAAATTTTTCTTTTTCAAGTAGCAAAATTTTCCTCACAGATTTGAGAACACTTGAGAGAGAAAATCTTTTAAAGGGACAACTACCTTTGGTTGTCTATCACTAACAGTTTAGCACCGTCATTGTTTATTACTTATTATTGCCAAATCATGATCACACATCTCCCATTACCATTTTACCACCACTCATCACCATCACCCGCCACCACTAGTTACCACCACTATGAACTATAGTATACCACCACCCACCGCCACTCGCTACCACTATTAAGAACCATCACCCCACATCGCCCACCACCACCTAGCTTCCTCACCACTCATCCACCACCATGGTCGCCTACTACCATCACCACCCATCATTCACCATCATTGTGTACCACCACCATATCCTCTACCTACCTACCACCATCGCCACTTTTTCCCATTGCTTGTATATGAGATTTTGTCTTCTTTACATTTTCTGATTTTAAACAAGCAGGAGAAAGATTTTAGTTTCCTTTATTTTTTCCTTTTCTATTTCTTTTCTCTCATTTTCTTTAATGAGGATTCTATGTACTAGGGGTGAAATTTGGGCCGAGTTTGGTCAGATTTGGTCCAAGCTGAGGTTATTCATAAAAAAAAAAAGAAAAGAAAGAAAAGAAAAAAGTGGTTCTGAAACTTCTAGTGTGACCCTACCCAACCTAGGGATCTCAACCAAGCTTTATTTAACTCTGGATTTCAAATCCCTAACCTGAATTTCTAAGTCCAGCTTAGATTGAGATGGTTTGGGTGTTAGTCAAAGTCAATTGATTATTGATTTATTCTATATTACAAACATAATACTATTTTTGGTGAAGGATCATTTGGGTCTGTTTGGATTACTGTAGCTAGGCCACTTCGAAACATATCGAAAGGTTAAGAAGCTAAATCAGAATCAATGACTAATTGACTTTAGTAATTTAGTGTATTAGCAATTTAGCATATTGCTTATGCATATATCTACAAAAATTGGTGCACAGATTGGGTTTGCATATGTGGGGCCATCATCCATGGCCTGGTCTGATTTTAGGTTGTGTTTTTTCAATCTTGGACCAACCAACGTTTATAAAACCCAATCCAGCATTAGGTTGGGTCACAGTTTGGTGCTGAATCTAAGCCCAACTTGAGTTATAATTTTCCACATGAATTACTATTCTATAATATTAAACCTTTTATTCATGATTTGACATCCTATAATTACCAAGTAGCTAGTAAAAAGTCTCCGTTTCCTTTAGTTTCTATATTCATACTTGCTTGTACACTCGATCTATGTTGTAGCTGGGAATAAAGTTGTGGCTGGGTCTGATGTGACACAGCTGAATCATCATTATCTGGCTGCTACTGTTACAAACCCGAGTCATAGGGAACTTCAATAGGAGTGTGTTTCTAAGTTATGTTTACCTGGTTTTTGGCTCAATCAAAGCATTCTTGAACTGTACTGGTGTTGTTGCTGGCTGAGGCATGCACAAAACCAAATTAAATTTTCTGTTTAGAGCCATGCCAGACTATTTTTTTTTTTTGGGTGACGTGGAGCCCCCAACCCCACTTAGTGGGAACAGGGTAAACCCTGGATACATGACCCCACCCACAAGGACCATATATTAGGTAAGTCCGGGGATTCGAACTTGGGACCTCCAGTTCCCTAGAGAGCCTGCCAGTTGAAATAACCCGTGTGGGTTAAAAGAAATAAGCTATAAATAGCCCATGCCAGACTATTTTTCTCAAGCAAGATAGATGATTTTGTGATGTATCTATATTTGTCTTATCCTTTATTTGCTATAACATATTTGCACAATCAGGCAGGGAGTGGGATGGGTACAACTCTACTGGGCCCAATTTCTTTCCAAGAAACCAATTTTGACAAATATTAGTTGCATATAAGAGATCCACACTAAGCCGCATGTTGGTGGGGATTCAAGTTGTCTGTTGGATATGCAAATGCAATCAGCTAACCTTATGCTTTTGAATGAGCTAATGGTTGTGATTTAAACTTTAAGCAGCCTCATCTCCAACGAACGAAGCTTTGTGAAATGAAGGATGGTGAGCTCGACCCTATGTATGTCAAGAAGAGGGATCAGTTGAAGGAACTTGTTACTTTGTTTGTCCGTCCAAAGATTGTGCAGGGTAAACCTCTAAACGGGAAGGAGTTTGTGTCTTTTTTGGAGCAGGTGCCTATCTCTAATCCTCATTAATTGTGGTTATTGCTGCAGCTAAAAGTTATAGATGATTGGCATCCTTAGGCTGTTAATCATGTGACCTTGGACAGTGATGAACCTTGAACTCGGCCAGTAGTGCTCTATAATTTAAGATGACTTTACTTCCCACTCCTTTTTGTTATTTTGGCACTGGCTGCTGTAACCACTTCCTCTGTTTTTAACAGTAGTGATCGTAACTGTTTAGCCTCTGCAGTTTAATGGCTCAAGGTCATAATCTATTACCAAATAAATAAATAAAGAGTCGTGATGAGATCACCCGCGGGGGATCTATATAGGTTCCCCGCTTGATCACGTTACTCCACATGGATTGGAGAAACCGGCAACTTAAGAGTTTTACTCAAAACTCAAAAACAAAAATCTTTAGAAAAAATTAAAATATAAAATATTGAAAATATCTTAAATCTTAAGTATTAAAACTTATAATTTTAAAATCCTAAACATTAATTTATAATTCTAAAACCCTAGAAGAAAACATGAACCCCAAACCGTAAATAATTCTAAAACTCTAAAAGGAAATGTGAACCCAAAATATTAAATCTTAAAAATAAATAAAACCCTAAAAAATGCAAAACCCTAAAAGAAAAAGATGAACCCTACAACCCTAATTACTAAACCTTCAAAAAAATAAAAACCCTAAAAAAGATGCTAAACGCTAAAAGAAAAGGATGAACCCTAAAACCTTAAATTATAAAAAAAAAACATAAATCCTAGTATTATGATATTTTAGATTTTAATTAATTTTTATTTTATATTATCATATAAAATGTTTTTTTATCTTTAAAAGAGATTTTTATAAAAGAGGATAAACCGTTTGAACATGTCTTCAGTTGAGTCTATCGCCACATGGCAATATTCTATTGCGGGGGACCTATATAGGTTCCCCGTGGGTGACGCTCTCATTATTGATAAATAAATAAAGCTCCTAATATAGTTCCTTTATAATTACAGCAGCTATTATTCCCTTTCACGGGGGATTTACCCTCTTCTGTCCCCAACCCCCTCCTTTTCTTTCCTCGGTCCTAAATACCCCCCTCCTTGTCTTCCCTCAGTCAACAAGTTTCCCAAAATCCCTATCAATATTTTTTAATACTATTTTAGAAGTTGATGTCAAATAAAATAAATTCTATTATCATATTCAATAATCAATTAAAAAACTAGTTAAAAAAATTATACAGTAAACTCTTTGTGGCCTTATGAAAATCAAGGCCCTCTGTCACTGCCTCCTCTATTTTTATCGTTTTAATGTTGACTCTACATCAACAACATCAATAAAAATGTCTTCTCCCAGCTAACTGTGGTTGTAACATAAATCCTGTTTTGTGATCCCAATATATCGAAAGTCATATCTTCAGTCAGATATCCAGGTCCCTTTCTGCCTCTCTACAAAAAGGGGAAAGACAAGGAAAGAATGATAAATTTATCTTTTAAATTATATCGTGATTTATGCCTTTCGTCTTCCAACAATATATTTCTTTCTGTTTCAGATTATTGAAGCTTTGAATAAAGGAGAGATTCCATCCACAGGCTCTCTTGTTGAGGTTTTCAATAAGGGAATTCTTGAGCGTTGCTTGAAGCTGTACAATGAGAGGATGACTGGGTTCCATTTACCTATATCTGAGCAATCTCTTCGGCAAGCTCATAATGAATCAAGAGAAGAAGCGATGAAAGTATTTGAGGAAGAGCATTTTGGTCATCACCATGCTAAGCAATCAGTCATGAAGCTGGATGAAGAAATACTGACGGTATTATTGGAACAGAAATATTTGGAGTTAATACGGTAGTTGAAAAATACTTAAAATTTGGCCTAAAAATAACGCAATTTTAAAGAACTCAGCGAGTAGAATGAGATTTCAAAATCTCTCCGTGTATGAAAAGCTTGACTAAGTCCATGTTGCCTGGGAAAATTTTGATGAGATAAACCAAGTATTAATAAAGAATTTTCTGTTGATGTCGTGGACACCACATCGGTCTGTGTAATTTGTTACTCATGTGACCCAATAGGATCAGTTCAGTGAGGCCTCGTGGCTAGTTTTTGATGAAGTATGAATTGCTAACCCTTTCTACTGGAAATTCCATGTAGGTGTTCAAGAACTTCATTCTTGCAAATGATTATCATTCTTCAAAGCTGTGTGAGGCACTGTATACCAGGTGTGAGGACAAAATGGACCAGCTTCAAGTCCTCAGACTTCCAAGCATGGCAAAATTTAATGCGGGTTTCCTCCAATGCAATCAAAGCTTTGAGGAGGAGTGTGTTGGACCTTCAAAAATAGGTTATGAACAACGGATGATGAAGGTTAGGCTTGACTTTGGTAATTGCTTTTCTTGTTTTACTCATTTGGCAATATTGACGAGTGATTGCGAGAAACTTTCTCTAAAGATTTTTCTGAAATTGCTTCTACTTAAATACTAGAAATAGCATTAATCTATTTTTAGTCGCTCTCATTTCTATGTTTTTGTGCATGTACTGCAAAATCTGCAGATGCTGGGGAAGTCACGGTCTCTATTCATTAAGGAATACAACCACAGGCTTTTTAATTGGTTGGTGGCCTTCTCTCTTGTAATGGTGGTGGTTGGTCGGTTTGTTATAAAGTTTATTTTGCTCGAGATTGGGGCATGGATACTATTCATCTTCTTGGAGACATACACAAGGATGTTTTGGTCGGCGGAGTCTCTTTACTACAACCCTGCGTGGCATTTTATTGTGGCTACTTGGGAAACACTAGTTTACAGCCCTATCCTGGACTTGGACAGGTAATAGAAGTTTCCTTCTTTTGCTGCCGGAATCTCAAAGATTATAAACTACTAGCGCTGATTCATTTGTTTGATTGTTGATGAGTCAGATGGGCCATTACCGTCGGTGTGATGCTGGCGATATTGGTTCTTTACTGGCGGTGTTATGGCAGGAGAAAACATGCGTCTAATTGGCTGTTGCCTCTATACAATAACCACAAAGGTGGCTCAAATCGGCCGAGATCTGATTAAATTGGAAGTAAGTCGGTGAACGCATTGATATGCTTCTGTTGGCCTCCATTTTCTTGGGCAAGCCATATATATGTATTTTTCTTTTCATGCAAAGCCCTCGTCTACCCGTGTCAAAGTTGGTGGAAAGGCGGAAACTGATCAAGGGGTGATGAAGATGTTTAGCGGCTTCGATCTTTTCCAACTGTAGCATCGGCATTTGATATTGTTGTTTATATGTGAACAGTCACAGGCCATCTTCCAAAATCTTTTTGTCAATTGAGGACAGAAAATCAGGAAGCAGGATTTATCTCTATTGACAACTGATGAATCAATTGGAGCAAGACATATACCCGAGCCGAACATGTCTTTAACTTTTTATTCTTATTGTTGTACTTTTTATTTTTAAAGCTTCTAATGTTTTTTACTACAAGGGAACAAATTCTTTTTTAAAGGGATCATGGTTCCTATTATCTTTCTGTTTTACTTGGACGAAATGTTCTTACAAGAATCAGGATCCTTCATGTGACGCAATCTGATGTCTTAACCGCACTTCTGTGTTAAAGTATTATCCATCTGAACACAGGTGGACTGTCTGGTTGACCATTTCATCACTCCACATTGCAGTGAAACCATGTCTCAAAGGCGAGACAGATCAGCACACAAGCCTTTGTATTAGTAGTGTACAGAAACAAAATACTACTAATATTTAGAACTAGTATAGTAGCAAACACGTCCTGGTATTTGGAGTTTCAACTTCTGGGTATCACGATATAGATTGTTTACTGATGATATGCAGGACAATTTTCGTATGAAGCAGTGAAACACTGAAATTGGCATCAATCCCTTGGAAGGAAGAGTAAATAGTAAACATTATATAGCCCAATGTTCTTGCTTCATGGAAAAGATGCAGTCAGGGACGACTAAAAAGGGCCTAAACCTCTAAAAATTGGTTTTAGGATTTGTCTTCAAAGGCAAGGATCAAACAAAAATGAAAATAGCAAGTATCAACAATCCCAGACTAACCTGTAACTGTAAGCTTTCAAAGACAAGCATAGCTTATTGACACATTGTAACTGTTGCTAGATAGATAACTTGCCAACTTCTGGGTATTGCCTGTTCTCTCTCTCAAGAGGTGTTTATGCTTATCTAACTTTTTTTTTAGGAAGATAAGTTTATAAATAAAGAAGAAAAAAACTGTACAGAATAAAGGGTTATCAGCCCAGCAATCACTAGCCAAGACTAGTAGAAAATCCAACATGGATACATACAAAAAGTTCTACTGCAGAAATCAGTTAGTGGAGTAAGT
>JAUPMG010000006.1:12614329-12628110 GCA_031762675.1 Pachysandra terminalis | reverse complement strand
TATGTAGCTAACATCTTAAAAAAGGGACTTGTAATAATCTTCTATCACCTCCTTTATCTTCCCCTCCTCTTCCACTACCTCCCCCTTTACTTCAATCCTTTTGATTGTGTTTATCCTATTCCTTGCATTCGCCATCTTATGAAAGAATCTCGTATTTTCATCACCTTCTTTCAGCCAAATTGCTCTTGACTTTTGTCTCCAACAGATATTCTCCAACCCTACCACCTCGGCCAATTCGTTTTTTTTTTCAGATTTTCTCTCTCCATTCTCTCCTCCCTTCCCATATCCCCTTTATCCTCCAAAACATCTAGTGTCTTATCCAGAAGAGAGCCCATTCGGCTCTCCACTCTTCCCAATTTGTTCTTGTTCCATTTCTTCAGTTCACCCTTTTAACAACTTTAATTTTCTGCAAAATATAAAACTTGAAGAGCCGATTACATTAAACTATGCCACCACTCTTTCAATGTATCCACAAACCTTTCTTCCTCCAACCACATGTTCTCAAAACGGAACGGGCACTTCCTAGAAACTTTAGCATCACAGATCAACAAAATAGGAATGTGGTCTGAAGTTAGTCTAGGAAGTGAGGCAGCTTGCACATTTGCGTACTCTTCTTCCCATTCAAGAGACATTAAAAATCTGTCTAACTTGGAGCATATCTGGTTTTCCTGATTATTTGTGTCCAAGTAAATTCCACTCCTACCTCAATTAAAGCCATTATGGTAAATAAAATCCATGAACCCTTGAATCTAAGAGTTCAACCTAGAGCACCCTGCTCTCTCCAAACAGAATCTGATAGTGTTGAAATCATAGTGTTTGAACTCGGATTCAACTCGGGGGATCGTCTTGATCCGATCCCAAGTTCGATTGCCGATCCAACTCGGGATCGGACGGGATGGGACAATCCAAAATTAATAATTTTTTTTTTTTAAAAACTCAACTCGGTCCGACTCGGACAATCTGGATCGCCAATCCCCAGTTGGATCGCCCAATCCGTCTAGGGATCGGACCGAGTCATTAAACTAGCGTTTAATTGTGTATCGGATTCAACTCGGGGATCATCCGTCCGATCCAACTCGGGATCGAACGATCCTTTACACTATGGTTGAAATCACCTCCAATACTCCACGGGATATCCCACTCTTCTATGATTCTCCAACTCTGACCACATGTCCTTCAAGACAGACGGAGTCGTCACTCGGGCCATACACAGTAGACAGCATCCTCATCCCACCTCCATTATCTCCTTTCTCCAACAGTACCACAAATACAGCGAACTCCCCTGCATTAGATTGAATGAGGTCAAACATTTCTTCTTTCCACGCCAACAGAATTCCTTCGGAAACCCCAACAGCTGGTTTATGAACCTGAACTACATTTTTTCTCCCCCAAAGTTGATACATTGACTCCATAGTCACCTTCTATAGTTTAGTTTCATGGAAAATAATAATATCTGGTTTCCACTTCTTCATGGGCACTTAATAACCTTCCGTTTTTCAAAGTCCCCCACACCCCTAACATTCCATGAAAGTATTTTTATTTTCATTTATAATCCAATAATCCCCCATATCCTTCCACCTTTGCCCTTTTCCTATCCAATTTTTTTTCTACCCGGGTTAGCCCTCTCCTTCACATTCCAGCTCCTTCTTCATTTTTTATTGCTTCTGCTATTCTCTCTGTTCTTATTTTCAATAGAAGTAAACAATCCTAGAGCTTCTTCCTTTCTTCAAAGTCCCCCACACCCTAACATTCCGTGAAAGTATTTTTATGTTCATTTATAAATATCCTTCCGCCTTTCCCCTTTTCCTATCCAATTTTTTTCTACCCGGGCTAACCCTCTCCTTCACATACCAGCTCAGTCTTTTCAGCTCCTTCTTCATTTTTTATTGCTTCTGCTATTCTCTCTGTTCTTATTTTCAATAGAAGTAAACAATTCTAGAGCTTCTTCCTGGAAACCCTCCCAAGACACTCCTATGAATTTCCCAAAGTTCATTATTTTATTAAGGATCCACTCCTAGATTTCTACTTCAATCATTTATCTATTTCTACAGAAAACTCAGCCAAGAGACCAGCTGCCTCTCTGTCTATCAAACCCATGCTTGTGGCATCTAAACTGCTTGCCAAGGGGACTGGTTCTAAGACTTGGTCTTCCTTTCCATCGTCACTCCAAACCTCACAGCTCCCTGACATAGTCACCTCCTTGCCTCCCACAACTAGACTCAGGCTACAGCCTTCTGCGATAGAATTGACAAACACTGGTGTCACATTTCCTTCTCCTAATGAACTTATCTTAGGCTCGTCTGTCCCTGCATGCCCACCCATCATATCTTGCTCGAAGCTACTCCTATTCAAAAACTCCCCTCCCTTCTCTAAAGAGCCCGACTGCAAATGCCTAAAATCTTCAACCTTCTCCAACTTGAACAGAATTCTGCATCGGCTCAGTGATGCATTTCCTTGCCCCACAATAGACGCTTTAGCACTCCTAATCTCCTTCGTAGGACATCCGACACCTGAATCAAAATCCAGTTCTGCTCCACCCCAGATCGAAGATGCTACCACTTCAAACCACACCCATCACTCCTCTTTCTGAACCCTAAATTTTCACCAGACCAAAGAGGACAAACAAACGGTCAATAAACATTCTCCAAGGAGAGAGAAAAAAGAAATGTTGATTTTGTGATCAGAAAAACTTTCTCCGGACAGATCTGAATCTTCAATGGAGAATATCTCTAATCGATCCCACCATAGTATCAATCTTAAGGATGTCCTCTCTATTCGCCCTATTGAAATGTATGACCGTCTCCCACGCTGGGTCGAAGCCAGAAAAACCCCCCAAACTTGCCGACCCTCTCGTCATCTTCTACCTTCTCCCGCTCCATCACCGCAAGCTCACCAAAAACACTCTGAGAAGAGTCAACAAGTTCACTTGTAATCCTATCACCTGAAACCTCCCCAAATCCTTTAATCGACTTGGGCCCCACAATATTAAAGCCCTCGCCGCCCTTAACCTTACATGGATCCGTTACGTTATGTAGCCCGAGCCCATTATCCCCTTACTCCACTACTGCCTTACCTTTCAGGTCAATGTATTGGGCCTCTTCCAATCTACTAGAACCCCTTTCGGGCCTATTAGATCCGCTTATAACGATGTCAGTCCAAAATCCAACTTTATGAAAAACATTGTTCCCCTTCGATTCAAATTTTGAATTCAAAATGCATCGGGCCCCACCACCTGTCCTTACTGGCAAGTAAGCATGCTCCCTCCTATCCACGTCCTTCCACCGACTGGCCCACCCCATCAACCTGTACTTCATCTTCTACCTTGCTCCATCCAGATTTCCCAGCACTTTCATCCTTACCCACATTACTTGAAATCCTCCACGGCCTGCAGATTGGTTTATCTTCCCACCAAATCTGGCAAGAAAATTTTTCATTTTTCATCCGCAAAGAAATAAAGTATGGCCTAGATCTCCAAGGAGGTTTCTTCAGTTGAATACGAGCCCATTGAAGTTCCATTTTTTCCTCTGAAGCAGCATCTGTCCGGGTGTATCATCCATATAATTCTCCAATCGACATGAAAACCGCTCGGACCAGAGATGAAGTGGAACTCCAAAAACCCTTATCCAAGTACGATCGTCTCTAGCACCATCAACCTCGCAACCAGCCCTCGTAGACCACCAGTCAAGGTACAATAAGAATGGCCCGAAGAGTCTCGCTCCAAATTTCAGCACCTGATCGGCTTCCTTTATAAATTCAAAAGAGAACAAAAACAGGGTCGGAATTGCAAGGGATAGCCCTTCAATTTCTCACTTACTCTTTGCAAATGACTGCATTGTGACAGGAAAGGCAGGGAATAGTGAGATAATTGAATTAAAAAACATCCTGGATACCTTTAGGGATCTATCTGGTCAACAAATAAATCATGGAAAATCTGGACCCCTATTTAGGAGAACCCTTCATCATAAACACCAATAAATGATCCAAAGAATGTTCAAAATTGGAAGGGTTGGAATCAAAGAGAAATATTTGGCTGCCCTGTTTGTCTTGAAAGAAAAAAGGGTGACAGTTTCTTGGCAAAACTTCTATCACAAGCTGGGAGGACGACCTAATTAAAGCAGTTCTTCAGGCCATTCCAATATACCAAATGTCTTGTTTTCGATTGCCGAAGAAATGGTGTGATGAGTTGGATAGAGTAAGAAGAAAATTTTGGTGGAAACACAGCCCAGATAATAAGCCTATCCATTTGGTAGGCTGGTCATCAATATGTAAACCAAAAGATTGGGGAGGACTGGGTTTCCAGAAAACAATCGATATAAATAAAGCACTACTAGCCAAGCAATTTGAAAGGTTCATTCAACAGGACTGTGTGGGGGAAAATTTTGTTTGGAAATTATGTGAAAAAGAATAGTGTTTGGAGTGTTAAAAGACCTTAAGATGCTACATGGACATGGAAAAGTCTGTTATGGGGAAGAGATCTGCTCTCAACAAACATGGTCTGGCATGTAGGACAACACTCCAACCTTGAGATTTGGACTGAACCTTGGATTCTGCATGATGACAGCATTGAATTGGTACTGGACCTTTTAAAACAGCAAACATCGAGAAGGTCAATGATCTAATGCAAATTGATGGTAAACGCTGGGATGAGCCTAAAATTATAGACATATTTGAGGCTGATTTGGCAAGAAAAATAATTAAAACTCCAATCCTTGATTGAGGCAAAAGTATTCTGAGAAATAAAGGAAGTAGACATAGAAATTACTGTGAAGAGTTTATATAGGTCAAAAATCAATTATCTTGAGGATGAAGAACAAACAAGACATGACCATACTCTATGGAAAAAGTTTTGGAAAATTAAAGAGAGTTTCTAGGTTCAGATATTTGGATGGAAGTGGCTGCACAATGACCTCCCTGCTAGAGAAAACTTGAGAAACAGAGGAATGAGGATGGATGAGATTTTCTGTCCTCTATGTGATTCATGTTCGGAAAATGAGGGCCACCTAATTTTCAGATGCCCCCAATCTCAGAGAATTTGGTTTTCTCTACCATGGACATTGAGATCAGATTGCATTGATACTCCAACCTTTACGAGCTGGATTACTCGAAGGAGCCTAAATATTGAAGTTTTATCAAAAATCTTGAGTGGTTGCTGGATTATTTGGAAATGGGGAAACAATTCCATTTTCCAAAATAAACAAATAACCATACCGAATATAAACATCAAATCCGAAAACACCGGGATCCATAGTGTAAAGGATCGGCCGATCCCAGTCTGGATCGGCTGGTCCAACTCATGATCGGCCAGGGATGAGCCACGATAACTGGCCAGTCCAAAAAACTGAAAAATCAATGACTCGGGCCGATTCTGTGACGGATCGGCCAATCCGTGACAGAATTGGTGAGTCAGACCGAACGATCCAAACTGGGATCAGACCTTTGCAAAAAATATTTCAGACCCTTCCAACCACAGCACACACTCTCTATCCATGGTGGAACCCCATATTAATTACGGCTGGTTAAGAATCTTCTAGGATGGATCTAAAGACTTATCTTCCTCCAATGGAGCCTTTTTAACTCTGACAATGTGTGTGTGGCAGCTAAAGGTGACCATGGGGAATTCGTCTCGGCAGAAGAAGCTTAAGCAATCGCAGTGGAAGAAGCAGTATAGGAAGTGCATTGTCTGGGATGGAAAAAAAATAGAGCTTTTTGGTGATGCCAAGGTGATGATGCAATTTTTGAACGGGGAAAATGTACAGTTGGACTGGAGAAACTATGAGGTGGTGATCAGAACCAGACGATTACTTCAGCAGATGACAGGCTATAAGACTATTTTGTGGAAGGAACTTAAATTGGCAAGCACATAAGTTAGCTGTTTTTTGTCCTTGGAACATATTTTCTGTTAGTATTTATAATATGCTACCTAGATGTTTGGAAAAGAACTATGTAAATGAGGATTTAGAATGTGGAACGGTCAGTTGCACATAGCTTATTAAGTATGAATGAATCAAAACTAGCCTACAAAAAAAAATCAATTAATACAAGTGAAGAAAAAAGAAAGTTACATTTAATGCAAATGAAAAAAAGAATTGAGAGAGAGAGAGAGAGAGAGAGAGAGAGAGATTTAATGCAAATGAAAAAAAGAAATGAGAGAGAGAGCGAGTGCGTAACTGCTTAAAGAGAATCAAGAAGCTTCTTGAAAAAGCTTGAAAGTAGTATAGGATTAAATGCTTTATAATTTAAAATTAAAAATAAATAAAAATAAGTGTACGGAAAAAAAACTTGAAAGTAGTTTAGTATTAAATGCTTTGCAATTTAAAGATCTAAAAAAAAAATAAAAAAAATAGGAGTACAAAAATATGAGAAACAACCACGTCGTCACTTTGCTACAGTAAAGGCACAGTTTGCCTTTACATATAGTTTAGAGTCTTATTGCCATCCCCAACCTATCCAAGGCACTTTCTCCTGGGCTAGGCCTATATCCTAATCACTAACTATAAAGCCTGTAGGCCGGTTGAAATACCCTTTTATTGTTCCCCAGACCACATATTGGGTGGATCATGCGTTTTTATAGACCAACCATGCAAGACAAGGTCTGTTAGTTGAATTGCTTTTGGACAAAACAGGGACACATCCAATCCAACAACTGATTGGTCAAATACTAGAGATATCCCGGGTCAATATTATCTTAAAACAAATTGCCTTCTCAATGAGGTGTTGCTGAATTGGATTCCAATGAGTTTGAATGAAGGATCAAAGAGCAGCAAAGCAGGACGTTTGGTTCAAATTCAGCTACTATATACTAGCTGAGGCTCACAACAAACAGTTTAGGACATGAAAAACTCATCACCTAGTGCACTTACAAGACAAGGTAGGAGCCCCTTAATCAAGGAAATTTATCTGATCCCCGCACATGTAATTTTTTTTTTTTTGATGAATAACCATGATATATATAAAGGGGGAGAAATATACAGGATAAAGTGGCCTGAGGGAGCAAGACGAACACAAAAGGCTAAAAGAAACAGAAAAGTACAGAAAAAGCAAGAATGAAAAGGGAGAAAAAAGAAAATACAGAAAACAAAGAAAAACCCAGTAAACCACTCATCATAGATGTGGAATCAGTAAATCGCCCGAAAGATCACTAGAGGAAGGTCCAGCTAATCACTCCTCCCCCCCACACCTACACGGGCCAAACGATCTGCTAAAGTATTTCCCGATCTCGAGGTGTGTACAAAGGTAGCATCTAACATCAGTCCCAAAAAACGAGCCAGATGAACCAAATGGACAAGAGAAAGGCCCTTGCATCCATGAAATGAACCACTCATCTCCAAGGACAAGAGAAAGGCCCTTGCATCCATGAAATGATAGATGCCGAATCCCCCTCAAAAATAACCTGAGAAAGACCAAGAACAGAAGTCTCCCTCAAACCTGATAGGAGTGTCAAGAGCTCAGCTCTCTTGGAGTCACCAAAACCAATCGCGCCAAAGAAAAAATGGGAGAGGTATCCAAAATGATCCCAGAACACACCACCAACACCAGAGGGCCCGGGTTGCCAAAAGATGAGCCATCAAAGTTCACCTTTAGGAAACCCAAGCTCAGCGCTCTCCACTCTATCACCGTCTCAGACGAACGGTATGAGACTACGCAATCTCAAACCAGCTAGAAGCAATATCAGTCTTGGATATCCCTCTGAATGATGGAAAGATCACCATCCACGCGCCCACCATACTGCAAATAGTATCAATAAGAGAAGCAGTGGTCCTCCGCCTGTCCTCAAAAATCCTGATATTTCGTTCACCCCACAAAACCCAAAGAGTCACCATCCATACCCCCTGATACATGAGCTTGCCCCTCTTTCCCAAACCTGGGAAAGACCACTGTATGAGTAAGTCCCTAATGTCCCGAGGCATGGCCCACCCCAAACCACACCAATTTGGAGAAGAAAGAAAGACCAAATCACAGTAGCTACCAAACAATGAATGAAAAGATGGTCAATCAATTCTCCCATCTCTCTACACATAAAGCACATATGAGGGAAAAGAGCACAGTCGGGCCACCTTCTTTGCAGCCGATCGCAAGTATTGATTTTACGAAAAAATGCAGACCACGCGAATGCTTTAACTCGGGGAGGGATGAACGGAAGCCAGATACTACGGGTAGGAAAACTAGTGGGGGTAGAACGATGATGACGAAGAGTAGAGAAGAAAGATTTAACCGAAAAAGTCCCATTACCACTGCATGACCATAACCTCGCATCTGGGAGGTCGGGACCAATAAGCACCTCCTTAAGACACTCGAAAAGATCACCCAAGAGAGCAATCTCGAACTCCCTCGACTCACGTCTGAACTCAAGATTCCAAACACGACCATGATAAGATCTTAGACACTAGAGCCCCCTAGAAGAAACAATGCGAAATAAATGAGGAAAACGGACCCCAAGATTGGATTTCCCCCCACCAAAGATCGTGCCAAAAACGTATATGTGACCCATCACCAAGTCAGAACCGCAGATGAGGGGACAAGAGCGGAGCAATACGAGAAATATCACACCAGACGCTGGAAGAGGAGAATCTAGCAAGAGTGTTGTTATCCCAGCCATTATCATGTGATCCATACTTACTATGAACAACCCTCCTCCACAGGGCCACCCTCTCCCCACAAAACCTCCACAACCATTTGCCCAAAAGTGCCGAGTTCTGAGCAGAGATGTTTCCCAAACTGAGCCCCCTTCCTCCTTAGACAAACACACATCATTCCATTTTACGAGATGACACTTCTTAGAACCCTCCCCATTCCAGAGGAAATCTCGCTGCAACTTTTCTAACATCCCTATCACTCTGTTAGGCTCTTTGAAGAGAGACAAATAGAAAACTGGAATGTTGGCAAAGGCAGCCTTGATGAGTGTAATACGCCCACCAAAAGACAAATACCTTTTCTTCCACGTCGCCAATCTCTTAGCCATAGTATCAATCACCAGGTCCCATAAACTAACGGTCTTCGGATTACCCCCCAAAGGTAAACCAAGATAACGAAATGGCAAAGACTCTACACAACACCCCAGAATAGATGCAAAGAGGTCTACATGACCCGCGTCCAAGTTAATACCGATCAGACTACTCTCATCTCCAGTTTGCTGACGACACCCGCACATGTAAATTACTCAAAAAACTTTTCATTCCCAAGCCACACTTTTAATCATAGGAAGAGCTAGCTCTGTACCAGTGAAAAATAATTACAAGCAACTAATTCTAAAACTGTAGATGAAATACAGCAGCCATAGAAAGAACTTGAGGAACCATTTGACTTGCACCGCTTGGGAATCCTGGTCAAGAAAATAGCTAACCTTGTGGGATTATCACATCAAAATTTTGATACATCCAGAAAAGTGAATGTAGATCCAACTGCCAAGGCATGGAGCAAAATGACGATGTTCATACGACAATTAATTAAGTGAATATGGTGGTAAACTTAGATTTTTAACTCCATTCAATGGGTTATTCACACTCCAGGGATTCACACAGATGCAATTGGAATTAAATTTTTTTGCCACATAGCCAACAGATTAAGTCATTTTTTTGACCTACTTCCATTGAGAATTTCCCTAGAGCTTGTTATTTCCTTAACAGTAATTGTTGATTCAATTTTCTTTTTCATTTTTATTTCTTTTTTAAAAGATTCTCACTATTTTCCATGCAATCACTAACTGAAAATTGAAAGAGATATAATTCTATAATGATCTTGAGATAAAATTCAAAATATCATCAACTATTACATCTACATAGAAAATTAAGATTATTTATATTACATAAGAAGAAAAATTAATATATTGACTGTGGTGGTACTTACACCTCAAACAAGCCATCAACGTATATTTCTCTTCCGAGCCATTTCTCGAGCCATTTCTCGCATTTCCTCTGGTGATGGAGGACGAGGAGCCTCTGGCGGATACACCACATATGAACGCTTCACAACAAAAGAAACAAAAATATTTTAGATGATTGTTATGATATGGAATAAGAAAAGGATTAAGAAATCTAGCCAAGTTGCATGACATAATGGTTGGCTTGACAGATTAAAATCCTGGCTCTGGGAGAAAACATGAAGGTTCTCACCGAAAGAACTTATATTCCAAATTTTATCAACCTCAGTGTGATATATCCAATGACCTTTCATGTATGCTAAAAGTATATGGTTGTTTGAACTAGATCAAATTTCAAATTCAGCTTGTTATTTTTATTTTTTTTATAACTAAATTCAGCTTGTTATGTGATCATAATTTTGTTCTGGGCATGCTGTCTTCATTGGTTCGAACGGTATTCTACAATAAAGTTCAAACATGTACTATATCCCAGTTCAAGATTTTACAGCATGCCCCTTGTTCCAGTAAGTTTAGGGGTCAGAAGAGTGCAAGTGGACAAAAACCATGAGAACTACATGTACACGACTTCATCTGAATATTTTGTTTTAGATGAATATGTCTATCGTTACAGATATTATTAGCTGATAAATCATAGGAGTTACTAATAGAAACTTAGAAAGATTAACAACTGATGTAAACTTACAAGAAGATTTTTTTTCGGTCAGTAAATGTATATTGTATTATAGCTATGTAAAAGCGACAAATGCCATATATACAACTTCCCCAGCCTGAACTTGTACACAGTGTGTGTACCAGCTAACAAATCAAACAGACAAAACAGCCCTATCCACGCCAAGCCCCCAATCATTCCCCCAGACTTTATCAAAAGAAAAGAAAGAGATATCAATGAGTTCAGGAAGATTAGAAGTCCAAGTGAACACAAGTGAGAGTATCATAGATATTACATTTACAGTTTGGGCATTCGGAATACGTTTGTTCCATTCCTTCCAAAGGTTAACAAATGGCTGATGGGCATAAATTCAATAACGACAATCTCTTATCCTTGCCTTGCTTCCAACCCCAACTACATAGAGCTTCCTTTAATTGCACCAGCATAACCCACACATATTCAATCTGATGGATGATAAGCATGGCTTTAAATTTCCTCCAAAATTTTCCTTTTCTCAAACGATATAAAAAATTTCCTTGCACTGATATTCCCCCTAATCTTGCAATTTTTGTATAATTTTTTACAGGAAAGATCATAAAATAGTAAAACTTTCCATCGAAAAATCCCCCCAAATTTCCTTATTTCACAGGTAGGAACTGAATTTAAAACATAACATAATTGGTATGTTTTGTGACAGAAAAATCCTTTACAAGACACACACAAAAGGGAAAGAAGAAGCAGAGAAGAGAACCAAAGCCCAACAGGATATTCATGCTGCTGCCAAGTGCTAATGGGTGCTCTTTGAAAAATAGGATACCAGTGGAAGAGGGCTAGGGTGCCTCAAAAAGGGGTAAGCAACCCACTGTGCTTTGGGCAAATGTTGATTATTGTTAAGGTGGCTTAGGAACTAACCATTTCCTGAAGTTTTCTGAATAAGTTGGAATTTGCAAAAACATAGCTCAATTACATTCTTTTCATCTGACACCATATCCAGCTTCGTTTTACATATTCTACCAATGCAACATAACAGAAAATTGGGTACAAATCAAAGAACAAACCCTAAAATCTATAATTCCTCATTGAATTTTCTACAGAATTCCTTCAAGCTAGTGAGATCCATGAATTCACACAAGAAACCAAAATTTCATAGATAAATCGATGAAAGAGTGAAAGAGAGCTTACATTGCCCATAAATTTCTGGAGATTCTTAGTGTTGTTTGCGAAAGTGTACATGAGAGCAATCGGAACTGAAACGTAAAAGGCAAATTTCGCGATCTCCAGAATACCTTTCGAAGTTCCCAGAGAAGACATTTTCGAAACTCTACGATTGGAAGATCTCTGCGATTAGAACCCTAGAAATGGAAGGGAGCCCCTAAAACTAAAAGGCCCAAAACGGAGACCATAAAAATAGGGGTTAGTGACCGACCCAGGGAACGGTACACGTGACCTGTTGAGGATAGGAACGCAATCAGGTGACTGCGTGGATACAAACGTTTCCCTGATCTCTCAATCCAAGTGTGCCATCTGTTTTAAATGGTCATGTATATCACGTGAATTGAACCAGTAAAAATCTGATTGAACCAGCTTTTTTTCTTGCCAACCATATATACCACAAGGCAATACCAACAAGAGCTGGGATCTTCTTCGATAAGCGCATATCTTTAGATTTCACACTCTGTAAATTGGTGATCCATTGGACTAAATCAACAATTTGATCCTCCAATTTAAAACCCATTGGCAGACCGAACCATATAGAACGAGGTGAATAGCCGTTTCTTCAAAATCATGGCAGAATACACAAGACCGAGAGATATTCAAACCTCTTCTTCTTTACATATCTCATGCAGGAATTCTTTGGTGCACACATTTCCAGCTCCATGAATCATCTTGTTTAGCTTCAATCGTAAAATAGAAGTAGGTTCTTTCATAAGCCTCCAACATCTCTTTGGCTATGAAGGCTTTGTTTTGGCATACCAAACCTTTCGATCTTAATCCCTCCTTCACTCATTGGTGAACAGATTGTTCTCCAATTAATCCAATGCATCTTCTTGGTAGTTTCATAATGTCCCCATATGAAATCCCTGCGAGCTTTATCTATACTATCAATGATATATTTTGGGAGAAAAACATTGCATTCGATGATATGGCATTGCTGAGATAACGGCATCTGCAAGCGTCGTCCTTGCCATTCACCTATATTTTATTGAAAAGTTATTCTGATCTTGTAGGGTAAGCTATTTTATTATCTTGCTTATCCCATTGATGTGCTTGTGTAAATTAATCCTCTTAAAGAATATTTTTGAAGTCGGTAAGAATTTAAGATTTTTCAATCCTCAGGTGCTGTCTGATTATGCTTTATTGTTGGTTCAAATGAAATCTTTTCTACTCGGTTCGGTTTGGTTTAGGTTGACATCAACCCAAAACCAAGTCGATGTCCGTGAGGGTCAACCTAAAACCAAATCGAACCGAATTCATCAACTTGAATCAAATTGAATTGAGAAACCCTAAATCCAAACCAGCCCAATCCCAATTGAAACTTTTGTCGCTTTGGTTGATTAAGACATTATTTTGTACAAATTATCTATATATATATATATATAACATTCCTTGGTGTTATATGGCGTAATATGTAGACCATAATTCGGTTTGGGTTAGAATACATGCATCGGATTTCTGATTTGGGTTTGATTTGGTTTAATTGAAACTTCACCTCCAAAACGAAATTGAAGGTAATTCGGTTTAGATGCAACCGAGCTCTATAGGCCCATTAGGTTAGTAGCCGTGTGAGAGAATGCTAGCCAAACATTATATTAGCTCGTTGACATAGGTTTTAAATTTCGGTTTCGGACAACTGGGCGGGTTTTGACAAATTCTAACTCAGCTTTAAAGGAACCTCCTTAATACTGGTGATGCACAAATCGGTAAATAAGTTACTCTTGATGATTCGTGCAGCACGAGATTCGAAATACCTGCTTACACTGGCCTAAATTAAGAAAATGACCGTTCCAATGTAAGGTTTCCTTAAGAAATGAGAGGGGTGAAAACAAGGATTAGTCAGAAATGAACAGAAAGGTCCACACATAATGTTAACTCAGAAAGAGGCTTCTCAAGACAGATGCTCTGCTAATTCTCAGAGAAAGTCTAGAATGCCAAGGAATTCAATCCCCTTTTCTAGTGTATCATTGTCTTTTTATAGCTTCATAATCATTACTGAATCATTTGCAACATCTCGTTTAATTCACTCAAAATGTCTCA
>JAUPMG010000006.1:12591815-12609551 GCA_031762675.1 Pachysandra terminalis | reverse complement strand
TGCAAGTGGACAAAAACCATGAGAACTACATGTACACGACTTCATCTGAATATTTTGTTTTAGATGAATATCTCTATAGTTACAGTTATTATTAGCTGATAAATCATACGAGTTACTAATAGAAACTTTGAAAGATTAACAATTGATGTAAACTTACAAGAAGATTTTTTTTTCGGTCAGTAAAATGTGTATTGTATTATAGCTATGTAAAAGCTACAAATGCCATATGTACAACTTTCCCAGACTGAGCTTAAGTACACAGTGCGTGTACCAGCTAACAAATCAAACAGACAAAACAGCCCTATCCACGCCAAGCCCCAATCATTCCCCCAGACTTGACCAAAAGAAAAGAAAGAGATATCCCTGAATTCCAAAAGATTAAAAGCCCAAGTCAACACAAGTGAGAGTATCATAATATTACATTTTCAGTTTGGGCATTTGGAATACGTTTGTTCCTTTCCTTCCAAAGGTTAACAAATGGCTGATGGGCATAAATTAAATAACGACAATCTCTTATCCTTACCTTGCTTCCAACCCCAACTACATAGAGCTTCCTTTAATTGCACCGGTATAACCCACACATATTCAATCTGATGCTAAAAATGATAAGCATGTTTTTAAATTTCCCCCAAAATTTTCCTTTCAAAGGATACAAAAAATTTCCTTGCATTGATATTCCCCCTAATCTTGCAATTTTTGTATAATTTTTTACAGGAAATATCATAAAATAGTAAAATTTCCATCGAAAATTCCCCCCAAATTTCCTTATTTCACAGATAAGAATTGAATTTAAAACATGACGTAAGTGGTATGTTTTGTGACAACAAAATCGTTTTCAAGACACCCACAAAAGGGAAAGAAGAAGCAGAGAAGAGAACCAAAGCTCAACAGGATATTCATGCTGCTGCCAAGTGCTAATGGGTGCTCTTTGAAAAATAGGATACCAGTGGAAGAGGGCTAGGGTGCCTCAAAAGGGGTAAGCAACAAAGCTTTTCTAAGCAATAAAGGGTAATTCAGAACTACAGAAGTCCATGACTGTACTTGTCAATGCCATAAAGCTACTTATAGCCTCACTATGCTTAGGGCAAATGTTGATTATTGTGAAGGTGGTTTAAGAACTAAACATTTCCTGAAGTTTTCTGAATAACTTGGCATTTCTAAAAACAGTTCTATTGCATTCTTTTCATCTGACACCTTATCCAGCTTCCTTTTACACAATCAAACAATGCAACATAACAGAAAATTGGATACAAATCAAAGAACAAACCCTAAAATTTAACAATTCCTCATTGAATTTTCTATAAAATTCCTTCAAGCTAATGAGATTCCATGAATTCACACAAGAAACCAAAATTTCATAAATAGATCGATGAAAGAGAGAAAGACAGCTTACATTGCCCATAACTTTCTGCAGATTCTTAGTGTTGTTTGCGAAAGTGTACATGAGAGCAATCGGAACTGAGACGTAAAAAGCAAATTTCGCGATCTCCAGAATACCTTTCGAAGTTCCCAGAGAAGACATTTTCGAAACTCTACGATTGGAATATCTCTGCTATTAGAACCCTAGAAATGGAAGAAGCCCCTACAACTAAAAGGCCCAAAACGGACCTAAAAAAAGCGATTAGTGACCGACCAAGAGAACGAGCATGCCATCAGGTGTTTGCGTGGATACAAACTTTTCCCTGTTCACTCAATCCAAGTGTGCCATCTGTTTTAAATGATCATGTCTATCACGTGAATTGAACCAGTAAAAACGGTTACCAAAAATAAGAACCAGTAAAAGGGATTGAACTGCCAATGGAACCGGTCTGAACCGGACTACCCTGGCTATCAGTATCAAATACATTTTTGAAAAAAAAGAACTACCCAGCAAAAAAGGTCTTGAACCATTTTTGTTTTTTCTAATATAAGAGCCTGAATGTTTGGGTGTACATAGGGGCTGCCGTGACGGTTCAGCACGATAAGGCTCGTGCCTTTCATATCGTGGGTCGGTATAGTATGACCCGATTATTGTCATGCATAATTTTTGCCCCTCCGCCTATGCTGTTTTGCTTATGTTCTAGCTGAAATCAATCGTGCATGTACCGTGGGCTATAAATTTATGCCCGGCCCAACAAGACATTATAAGGCCTATCGTGTCGTGTCGTGCTTGGGCACGACCCAAATCGAGTCAGGCCGACACACACGGCTCACCCCATTTATACACACATACTTGAAGGTGACACGGAGAGAGGAGTCACGACCTAGTGTTTGAAACTTGGAACGGTTAGGACTGTAAGTAGGGCGAGTTGGGTCAGTTTCAATTAGTTTGATCAATTCAGTCCAAACTAAAATCAGATAGCCTGAACCCAACTCAGCCCCACCCAAATTGAAGTTAATCCTAATGAACCTGAACCCAACATGAATTTAATCTGATGAATTCGGATTGGATTCAGGCTAACCCAAACTAAATGAAAAGGCTAAAAAAAAAAAAGAAAAAAAATTGGATTTTTATAAAGATAATATAAAATTATATATAGATTTTATTATATTCTTAATTAAAACAAGTATCAGTCGCGTACTAATGGAATTGGTAACTGATTATTTCAGTTAAGGTGGAAGCCAATTCTGAATTGATTTGTGTCTTAAGGTTTTAAAATTAAGGTTTTAGAATGAATGAGTATTAGTAGCGTGCTAATAAAATCAATAACCGATTAATCACAAACGATTAATTTTAAAAAATACTTATACAAGCTATAAACTATAATAAGTATTTATAGAAGCCGGGCCAAACGCAGCCTTTGAAGGTTTACACGTAGACACTACCATGATCAGGTTTGGCTATGTCACTCTTTTGGTTTACTTTGTACCTCTGCTTGTCATCTTTTTGTTTTCTTTCTTTCAGTACGTACGGCTGGTTGTCATGTTTTAGTCCAAACCAATGTCTTGAAAAAGACGTCGAGATCTAATAGCCTCTTCTTAGTGGCCGAAAGCTGATCGGCAGATATTTATGTCTTGCTGGTGGTCAAATCTTTATCTATGAATTGGTAAAATGTATATAATTCTATTAAATTAATTTTACGTTTTTATTAGATATTAATTATTTTTTTTGGTTTCTCAAGGTATCCCAAGCTTCGCCCAAGATTATTCCTCCGAGGTATGGTCGGGCGTCGAGGCGGGGACCTCTCCCAACAAGGTTTGCTGCATCCACAAGGATTCGAAACCGAGACCACTTGCTTAAGAGACTCGAGCCCCTTCCACTCGAGCCTACCTCCGTTGGTATTAGATATTAGATATTAATTATGAGCCATAGGAGGTGTTGGAGAGGAAACCCTATCCACTACTTTCAACTAAAACAATTAAATATCCATCAATAACCAATGGATTGATTTTGCTCTCTTGAATCCAGTGTAGTTGACCTTTTATTGGAAAGCACAACCATCAATCTAAAATCCTAAAAGACATATCAATTTTAAATTGACTTCCTCTTTAATCGGAATAACTGGTTACAGATCAGTTGATGCGTATATGTAATAGGAGACTAACACTAAGAAATAGCGCACAAAGAAAACGGCAACGATTTCTTTCTTTTATAGAGTTGATGAAGATCCCTTACCACAAGGGAAGTAAATTGCTCATAGTATATTCTTGCCTGTGGTTTTTCAGGCAATATCAGTCGTACAATGCCATGTACATATGCATTAGTGAAATCAATGACCGATCAATCTAAAGCTCTAAGACAACCAGACGTCAACCCTAGAGCTACTTTCGCCTTAATCCGTATAATCAATTCAAGTTTCTGTGTGACACGAGACAATTGGTATCATCGAAAAAATCGTACGAATATATCGCTGGCAATTTTCTTTCTATATACCACCACAACATGATAGCGATATCATATTGATTAACGTAAATCAACAACTATAAAATCAAACAATAACTTTGTAATTATAGTTTTATTCTACTTAATTAATGTTAAGTTTATCACCTAAAACAGTATATGCCAAGAAATCACAAGTAGTTAAATAAAGAAATCTAATACTTAATTTTTTTTTAAGGGTCCAAATGAGCCTCACACATATACTATTCTCTATTTTTGTGGTTCAATTTTAAAGACAGCATAATAATCAGATTTTTTAGATTTAATTAGTTAAACGACAACTATATAATACTGACATCAAATTAGTTTTGTAATCATATTATATTTTTATTATTGGATTTTTAATTACTTATTTTTATTATTGAATATTTTACTTATTTTCAACGGCCCTTAACCATACTTCCAACCATATATAACAGTTTCATTCCTCAACATTTAAAAATATATGTATTTGTTTAATAGATCTTACACAAGCTTATGAATCTAATATTTTACACCCCAACTTAAGTGGGCCCCGCCAACCCCCCCGCCCCCCGCAAAAAAAAAAAAAACAAAAACTTAAGTGGGGCCCAACTATTAATATATTGTCCAGTTGTCCAATTTGCCACGTGGATAAATCATGGGCCGTTCACTTGATCCGGGAAAGAAGAATAACTGCTGATAATGAGACAAAAGAGACACCTCGTTGATCTCGCTTTGGTTCCCATGCAGCCAATGAAACAGCCCAGTTTCACCGAACCACTGTTTTGAATGGGTGTTCAACTCATGAAAAGCACCTCATGTCTGCTAATTTTCTGGCCAATCTGACAATCTTCTTACTTACTTGCACAGTACGAGAAAGAGCAGGAGAATCAAAATTTGTTATGACTGGCAACCGGTAGAGGCAGGTTGGCATGGTAGTAAGGATGACAATGGGACGGGTTACACATGGGTAACTCGCTCCATTTCGCCCATAAAGGTTAGGGTTTGCATTGGTAACCTCGGGTTGGACTCAACCCGTCCTGTTACCATTCACCTATATATATATATATATATACACTATCCTGATAGGGTTAAGAGTGGATTTGGTATTATCTGCTCCTTTATGGGCGGATAAGGGTTTGTCAAAATCCATCTTGAACCTGACTCATTACCATCCCTGCATGGCTGTGGATTTGACTTAGAGCAGACAATGCTTGACCTGACATGCCAACTTGATTAACCAATTATCGATAAACATGTTTAGGCCAAGAATAGGATTTTGCTGTCATAATGACATCTGTCAGAAAAAAGTAAAAAATTAGAACGTCGCAAACTGCAGAGGGTCGTTATGACTATTATAATTGGACTTTGATGCATATGTTGTTACTTAGATGCGTCACTAATTGTAATTCAGTAAATTTCTTGAAATATATTGTTGTCGTTTAGCACCGGTATTTACTTCAAGCTACAAAAAGAATAATTTTATTTTTATTATAAATTTATTATGACATTATGCACTAGATTTATGAAGTTTCAATTTAAACTTATTATTTCCAAAATCAAATCTATGATCAAAGATCCTTAGAATGCATTATCTCAGTTAGTTAGCACCAACAAAATTAATCTTTTTGGAGCTCCAATCTATGAAAAGGTCGCGAATTGCAGAGGGCCGTTATGATCTGTTATAATAGGATTTTGCTGCATATTGTTCCTCATATATGTCACTAATCGTGATTCATTAAATTTCTTAAAATATACAGTTGTCATTATAACATTTAATTTCCCAAAATATACTGTTGTCAAAATAAACTTGATATTTTACGGTTTCATTTTGTTTATTTTTTATTTTTTTTTGTGTCGTATCACGTTTGATAAAAATGGTGAGGATATGTACTTTATATTCTACTTTTGAGGTAAGGATTTCAGATTGGTACCATTCAGTCTTCTCGATCTTTCTGTTTACCTCCCGGTTTGCTTGCATTTTTTGTTTTGTGCTCCATTGTTTCATCCTGAACTCTATTATACTGAGGAGTTTTTTCTTATATATATATCTTATTTTTGGGTAGTTATTTTTTGTTTATATATATCACTTGATGTTATACATAAAAAAAAACAATGATTAGACTTGGATTAACTATTGATCCATTAGCAAACAACTGATGCCAACCTTAAACAAATCCACCTGGACCCGACCATTACCGGGTCTAGTCCTACGTCCCGTCCCTGACCGGTGGACGTGTGTTGCCATTTTTCTACCACACTAATTTCTTTTTTGTTGGGCGAGATAACCAATGAACAGTTCACTCCTATATAATAAACCCAATTAGCCGCCTTTCGCTTCACGCGAGGATCTCCGAAAAAAGAAGAAAAAAAAAAGCTGCTCGAGTCTCTCGACTCGATTCGCGCAATCTCGATTCGATTTCTCCGCAACCGAAAACCAGTTGAGTTCGTTCGTCATGGAAGAACCAACAAAGGTCTCGCCCCCCTCGGAGACTCTTCTCCTCGGCAAGTATCATCTCGGCCGCCTCCTCGGCCGCGGCAGCTTCGCCAAGGTTTATCACGCCCGTTCCGTCGCTGATGGCACCGGCGTTGCCATCAAAGTCATCGACAAAACCAAGTCCTTTGAATCTTTCATGGAACCGCTCATCGTCCGTGAAGTATCGGTAATGCGCAGACTCCAACACCCCAACATCATAAGAATCCATGAAGTCATGGCTACGAAAACCAAGATCTACTTGGTCATGGAGTTAGCCAAGGGCGGCGAGTTGGTCTCAAAGATTTCCCGGCTCGGCCGCTTGACGGAATCCACCGCTCGCCGCTACTTCCAACAACTCGTGTCCGCTTTACGCTTCTGTCATAAGAACGGTGTAACCCACCATGACATTAAGCCGCAAAACCTGCTCTTAGACCATGAGGGAAACCTCAAGCTCTCCGATTTCGGCCTCTCGGCCCTTCCCGAGCAGTTGAAGGACGACGGGCTACTCCACACTGCGTGTGGGACGCCGGCGTACACTGCGCCGGAGGTGATCAGACGCCGGGGATATGACGGAGCCAAGGCGGACGCTTGGTCATGTGGGGTCATCCTTTTCGTTTTCCTTGCCGGGTTTGTCCCATTTGACGACACCAACTTTGCCGTTATGTACCGGAAGATCTACCGGAAGGATTTCCAGTTCCCGTCTTGGTTCTCGAAGCCGGTTCGTTGGGTGATTTCTCGGCTCTTAGATCCTAACCCGGAAACCAGAATCGGGATTGAAGCTCTCATGGAAGTTGCCTGGTTCAAGAGGTCCTTTCCATCAAACAATCACATTGCCAAGTCTTCTAAAGACTGTGAGATTAATCAATTTGAGCTAGCTACTCCGGCTGCTCCGGCAATGAATGCTTTCGAGTTAATTACGATGTCGTCGGGGTTGGATTTGTCTGGGTTGTTTGAAACAGGGAAGAAGAAAGAGAAGAGATTCACATCTACGGCTTCAGTTAAGAAGATTGTGGAGAGGGTGATGGAGGTTGGAGGGGAATTAGGGTACAGTGTTCATGTAAAGAACAATGGAAGCCGCTTAGGGTTGGAGAAAGATATGATGGTTTTGTTAGTTGAAATGGTAGAGCTGACACCTTCATTGGCTTTAGTTGTAGTGAAAGTGGTGGAGGGAGGGATGGAGTTTGAGGAGCTTCATTGGGGAGAGTTTAGGGATGGACTTGAAGACGTAGTTTTAGCCTGGAATGAGGATAGTGATGATGAATGAGGAAGGTAGTGTTGCTTATGTAGGGTTTCTTTTGTAGTTGGATCTTAAAGGGGAATGAGTTGCCAATTTGTATAGAGGTAGGACTGTTATTGCTTGGAGGAAAAAAGTTTAATTTTGTAGTTTAATGAATGTTGCTCTTCATTTCTTGTCAATTTGCTTGCATTCATCAAATTTCATAAACGAGAGAGAGAGAGAGAGAGAGAGTCCTAAAAATGCCATTCAAGGCTGACTTAATGCGGAAAGACATACACTGCAATCACAAGAATATAACAAGGGGATGCTTATTGCATTATTCCCCCTCCCTTGGGGCATTTTAGCATAAGAAAACTCAAAAACAAGAAAGAACAACAAGATGAGAGACATCAATATATAGCACCTATGTCCTTGATGCTATAGTGAGAATTATTGAATAATTTAATGTGGTTCATTGCTATTTTGAAATAAAAGTATCCCATAATTTGAAATAATGAAGGGAACCAAAGGTGATGATCTTGCCAAGACAATATTGTTCCAAAATAATAATAATAATAATAATAATAATAATAATAATAATGTTTAAGATAAACAAGGCAAGTTGCAACTTTTTACTATTTTAACTTGTCTGTACAATTTGATTGTTGAAATTATGTAATTAAAAAAAACAACGAATTTTAATTTGCCTTGTTCTTCATGCTTGTTAAATTCAGCTCCCAGAGAAAAATTGTCGAGAAATTGAAACTAGAGAACCAACCATGATCATAATTACTATGATAATACTGTAATCTACGTCGTAGACTGCAAATATCATGATTGTATTTAAATTTATTTTTATTATAAGTTTGTTATGACACTATGCAATATGTTTATGAAATTTCAATTTAAACTTATTATTTCCAAAATAATACCTACGATCATAGATCCTCAGAATGCATTATTCCAGTTAGTTATTAGTACCGACAAAATTTATCTTTTTCGTAATTCCAACCTATGAAAAGCCATATCTTTAATCAAGTCCCTTTTTAACGAACATAACGACATCTGTCAGAGAAAAGTAGAAAGCTGGAATGTCGTGAACTGTAGAGGGTCGTTATGATCGTTATAATAGGCTTTTGCTGCATGTTGTTACTTATCTACGTCAACAATTGTGATTCATTGAATTTCTTGAAATATACTATTGTCGTTTCGCACTGATAAATGGTTAATGTCAAACTACTTCTTTAAGTTGCCTGTAACTCGAGTTCGTTAGACTATTCGAATTATAGCTAGCCATTAAATTAAAATGAGGACATTGATTCATAAACTCACAATTATACCGCGAATACGAGAAATACATTTATCGTGTTGTTCATATTATTTCGTGCAATAATGGAGTTTTTCATTTCCTTAAATTTTTTTAATTTTTTGTTTCCATTTACTTGACTCCATCATAGAAGATGGGATGTCATATGTTATACCACTCATCTTAGGGTAAATTCTGCATATCTCTCATGAGTATAATACCCAAATACCTTTCTTTCCCCTTTTAAAATGTTAAATCCCCTCCCCTCTATTATATTACTAATGAGGTTAACCTCATCTAGATTATCTCTTAGTGATTGAAGTAGCTCATTTACATATTTTGCGATCATTTTTTCCTTATCTAAATTGTTTTTATGATGAAATAAATATATATAATCGATATGTTTTTATGTACTTTTGAAAAAATAAAAAAGAATAATTAGTAATTTAAATAAATTTAGAAGGATGTAATAATCTTATCTTACGAACGGTTTAGACAGGCCATATCTATCCCCCACCCACCCTTATATTTAGAAAGTTCACGTCCATTTATAGAAATATTCAAATTTAACGTTATTTTGAACATATCGTCCAAGGAAACGCGTATAAGTTGGGTGTTAATATCTCATGTCGTGGACTATATCGGTAATTTTAGAAAAGTAGAATGAGCTTTTAGTAAAAACGTGTCCATTGCCACTTCAGAAAACGGCTACTTCGGGCACTGTGACGAGCAAAGCGGGAAGGATTTGTACATGCAGCTCATAGCTCGGGCGCCATACGAAGAAAAAACAGTGTATTCTCCTGCCATTCGAATCTTCTCTGAGTGGTCAGTAATCAATGCTCTCTCCTTGACACCAAAAACCCTAATTCTGTTTCTTACCAAAAACAAAAAAAAAAACAAAAAAAAACCCTAATTCTGTACCTGTAAACCAACCACAGCTTCTAAGATAATGTTTAAGATAAACAAGGCAAGATGCAGATTTTTACTATTTTTAACTTGTTTATATATGTTGATTGTTGATATTATGTAATTAAAAAAAAAAGAAATTTAATTTTCCTTGTTCATTATACAAATATCATGATTGTATTTAATTTTATTTTTATTATAATTAAGTTTGTTATGACACTATGTAATTTGTTTATGAAGTTTTAAATTAAACTTATTATTTCCAAAATAAAATCTATGATCATAGATCTTCATAATGCATTATCCCAGTCATATGGTACCGACAAAATTTATCTTTTTTGTAACTCCAATCTATCAAAATCCATATCTTTAATCGAACTGTCATAACGACAACTGTCAGAAAAAAGTAGAAAACTGGAATGTCGCGAACTGAAGAAGGTCGTTATGATCGTTGTAATAGCCTTTTGCTGCATGTTGTTACTTATATGCGACACCTATTGTGATTCATTAAATTTCTCGAAATATACTGCTGTCGTTTAGCACCGGTATCTGATTAATGTCAAACTATTTCTTGAAGTTGTCAGTAGCTTGAATTTGTTAGAATATTCATATTATAACCATTAAGTTACACTTAGGGCATTGATTCATAGACTCACAATTATATTACGAATACGAGAAATACATTCATCGCATTGTTTATATTATTTCACACAATGAAGGAGTTACAGATCATTTCTTCTTTTAGTTTAAACCGAAAAATATTTGTTTCGTTTTTTTTTATTTGGTTATGGGTTTTCCTTTTTCTTTCCTTTTTTTTTATCATTTCATGTATAGACAATGGCCAGTAAAAGGCTGACCAATGTCAACATCTGGGTGGTCAAATATTCCACTAATCTTATCTTACGAACCGTTGAGATAGCCCTTATCTATTCTCCACCCTAGGTGTACGAAGTATGGAACAGAAACCTCATGTCTATTTATAGAAATATTCAAATTTAACGTTATTTTGAACATATCGTCTAAGAAAACGCTTATATGTCAGATGTTAATATCTCGTCTCATGGACTATATCGGTAATTGGCAGAAGAGTAGAATAGGTTTTTAGTAAAAACGTGTCCACTGCCACTTCAGTCAGAAAACGTCTACCTCGGGAAACGTGACGAGCAAAGCGGGAAGGGCATCTACATGCAGCTCATATCTCGGACGCCATTTGTAGAAAAACAGTGTATTCTCCTGGCATTCGAATCTTCTCTGAGTTGTTAGTAATCAATGCTCTCTCCTTCACAACAAAAACCCTAATTCTGTCCCTGTATATAGTCCTCTTCATTGGATCCTCTCATTCCACCAACCACGGCCTCTAGAGAGAGAGAGAGATTCATCAGGTCTGTGACTATGAAGCTCTAGGGTTTCTTACTCGTTCATGAGTTTTCTTTCTTCCCTTTCTGTTGAATTTTGATTCTGTTTTTCACTGTAATTGATTTAGATCGTTTTTAAATTGTGATGTTTGATTAGGTTCAGTATCTGAGAAGGTGAAAGTAAGGTTAAAAGTGAGCTTTTGAAGTTTTGATCCTGTTCTGGTTATATCTGGTAGAACTTTTCTTTGAAATTCTTATTAGATATTTGAGTTCTTCATCATTTATCACATATCTGTTTGCATGCATACATTTTTGTTTAGATTTACCTGGTTCAGGTGTGTTAGGTCATGTTGGTAGTTGTTTTGTCAATATATATTTGACAAATTTGTAGTAAAGATGGGCTTGAAATATGATGTATGATCTTGTTTGTAAGATCTTAGAAGTTTTATAATTTGTTTGCCTTTATAATTTGACATTTCAATCTATAGTTTGTCTAATCTATCTAATCTATTTGTGCGTGTGTATATATATATATATTGTTGGATTCAATTAAATCTGATTTATCTCTTGATTTTTATGGTTACGATGATCTTTTTAAGTTTACCTTTCGACATAGTGTTTATTTGTTACATACTTAATATAATCGCGTGATTTGATTTTCGTCTGGCTTAGTTGTTAAGGTTTTATTGCTTACGTTTGTCATGCAATACAAAAGGTTGTTCTTCTGTTGCCTTGCATGAAGATCCATAAAAATGGTAATAAAATAAAACTTGAATCATAATAAACCATGGGGATATACGTGCATGTGAATTCATAGGGATGCACATGAAATGCTTCACCATCTTTTAGTTAAAAGAAACAACGTGATTTAAGGTTCTGCTTATATTCTAGTGCATGTACATGAAATGCTTCACCATCTTTACATAGTGAAGTAATACTATTATGAAAAGGAAATATTAGTTGAGACAAATATTCCTCAAAACAAAACAGGAGCTCTTCCTTTGGATTATGTACTTGGTATATCAAAGCTTGGAAATGGGACATTTTTGTGAAAGTCAATAAAGATACATGATCAAAGCCATTACTTTAAGTCGCCTATAATGAGAAGTCAACTTGACTTTGATACAGATTTAATGAGAAACCAAGTCATTAGGAAGATTGAGCACTCCATTAGACCTAGATGAAAATTTATATTTGATATAACGTTGCCATCAGAAAATTTACAGAATTAAGTAAGATTTAAAACACTAATTATTAGGGGTGCAACTTGGGTTGGTTTGACCTCAACCCAACCCCAAACCGACCTCCTTTGGGGGGGGGGGGGAAATTGGTTTTTGGTTTGACAAAATTCATGTAATTTTTTACAAGAACACAAAATTGATGCTAGTTCTATATTATACATTTACATATATATATAAATAATATATAATCTACTTCGGTTTTTTCGGTTCGGTTTGATTTAGTTGAAGTTTAATCATAAACCTAATCTAATTAATTTGGTTTTTTGTTTTCTAAACCATAAGCAAATCAAAATGAAAAAAAAAAACACCAAACCGATATTTTCAATTTGGTTTGTTCAGTTTTCGGTTTAGAACGAGCCAATTTACACCCCTGGTTAGGGTTGTTAATGTATCGGATCATGGTCCGAGTTTGATCTGAAAAAAGTGGATTAAGGGATTTCTAATCCGATAGTCCAATAAGATTCTATCTGACTTTAATTTGATCAAATTCAGATATAGGTTGATTCGATTCGATGAGAGTCTGATCCGATTCCATTTGTATGCGTATATAAATATATAAAATATATATTAGAAATATACATGTCTATGTATGTATATACAAAATTTGGTCACTGCAAATCTTAATTATATAATTAGAAATAAGTCATTAATTTAGGATACTTTAAAAAAAATATTTATCAAATTATATTTCTTTTTTATCTGGTTTCTTATAACTATAAAATAAGTTTACCAAACAATCCGATAATTGTTCGAATCCGATCTGAAACTAATCGGACTTGGTAATGGATTTATGATCCGACAATTCGATAAAGTAAAATTCAATTTGATCCAACTTTTAATCAAATCAAATTTGGTTATGTCCTGATCCAGTTCCAATCCGATCTGTTGACAACCCTATCTCTATTGAGTGAGGATACAAAAGTAAAATAAAAAATTATTGAGAGGGAGCAAAAACAAAATAAAAATCTAGTGGTAAAAAAGCAAAATTTGATAGGGACAATTCATAGTATATTATAAAATCAAATACATCCTTGAATTTTGTGAACATTTGAGGGGGGGCATTTGCCCCCTCTCACCCTTATGTAGCTCCGCCCATGATCGTGGAGTCAAGGAGTTGTTGTAAGTCTTGTAATTGGGTTTGTGGAACCAAACAGAGGGATAGGCTGAGGAAAATGCAACTCGATGCTGCCGCTAAGTCTCTTGCTCTAGTCTCTCACAAACCCAATTACGTGACTTACGATAACTCTTTGACTCGACAATCATGGACGGAGCTACATAAGGGTGAGAGGGGGCAAATGCTCCCCCTCAATTGTTTACTAAATTCGAAGTTACAATTGATTTTATAATATACTATAAATTGTCCCTATCAAATTTTGTTTTTTTGCCACTAGTTTTTTTTTTACTTCCTCTCAATAATTTTTTTATTTATTTTTTACTTTTATATCCTCACTCAATAAAGATAGGGCTGTCAACGGATCGGATTCGAATTGGATCAGGACATATCCAAATTTGATTTGATTTGATTAAAAGTCGGATCGAATCGGATTGTACTTTATCGAATCGTTGGATCATAAATCCCTTATCAAGTTCGATTAGTTTCAGATCGGATCGGATTCAAACAATTATCGGATTTTTTGGTAACCCTATTTTATAATTATAAGAAATCAGATAAAAAGAAATATAATTTGATATTTTTATATATTTTTTAAAGTATCCTAAATTAGTGACTTATTTCTAATTATATATTTAATATTTGTAGTGACCCAATTTTGTATATACATACATACATACATATATATATATATATATATATATATATATATATGCATAAAAATGGAATCGGATCAGACTCTTATTGAATCGAATCAACCTATATCTGAATTTGATCAGATTAAAGTCAGATCGAATCAAGTCATATCTTATCGGATTATCGGATCAGAAATCCCTTACTAAATCCGCTTTTTCCAGATCAAACTCGGACCATGATCCGATACATTGATAGCCCTAACTAGGGGTTTCAATTGACTCGGTCTAAACCGAAAATCAAACAAACCAAATCAAAATTATCGGTTTGATTTTTTTGTTTTTTTCATTTTGGTTTGCTTATGGTTTAGATATAAAACAAAAAACCGAATTAATTAGGTTCAGTTTACAATTAAACTTCAACTAAACCGAATCAAACCGAAAAAACCGAAGTAGATTATATATCATTTATATAAATGTGTGTATGTGTATAATATAGAAACTAGCATCAATTTTGTCTTCTTTTTGTCAACAATTACATTAATTTTGTCAAACCAAAAACCGATTTTTTGTCAATTCTTGCCCCCCTTACAACAAAATCTTGGTTCCGCCCCTGGCTATATACCTTTATATTGTTCATAATAGAACATGTCAATGACATGTGTGCATGACTGGTGTGGCCTCCACCTGCAAAAGCCATGTTTTGACTAATATCTTGGTACATGGTATATACACTGTTCGGGCATAAAATTATTTTCATGTCATTGGATCTTTCATTTTTTTTCTTGTTTCCCATATGATTGAGGTTATCATCATCATAGCTTCTTCAATGCAGGTCTTATCAAGTTTTGAATGAAGTTCTAGAAGCCTAAAAATACAATTTTAGTATCTTTTTGGTATATACCACTTTTGGCTTAACATCTAGCTAGCATTTGTGCAAAAAAAGCAATATATACAATGGGCGGAGCAACATAGTGTCAAGAGGGAGCAACTGCCCCTTCAAGTTTTAAAGTTCTCAATTGTTTTTGTAACATGTTATAAATTGCCTCCTGTAAAATTTTGTTTTTGCCCCTAGAGTTTTTTTGTTGCCCCCTCTCAATATATATATTTTTTTTCACTTTTGTATCATTACTCACTAGTGGTGTCAATTAGTTCAGTCTAAACTGAAAATCAAATAATCTAAACCGAAAAAGTTAGTTTGATTTGTTTGTTTGTTTTATTTTTTTTTTTCACATTTTTGGCTTGGTTATGGTTTAGAAAACAAAAATCGAATTAATTTTGTTCGGTCTATGGTTAAAGCTTTGACTAAATTGAACAAACCAAAAAAACTGAAGTAGATTATATACTCACCCTCTACAATAGAATCCTGGCTCCGCCCCTGATATATGCCATGTTGAGATATGAAATTCAGGCTATGTCAAATTTAATTGCCTTTTAGACAACTCCTATGAATGGTTAACCAAATTCGTCTTGAATGGTTTGAAGAATGATATAGGTGATTAATATCTTCGTATTGTGTACTTGATATTGGTAATAGTATAGTATCTAGGGACATTTCTATAAACTTTAGACGCTTGTATATTACCTGTATGGAATTTGTAGCAGAGAGATGTTGGTGAATGCAAATTAAGAAATTAGAGTCGGTGGACCATTTTACTTTTGTACAAGTTTCAAATTTAAGTGGTTAAGATAGCTTGGATGTAGAATAAAATTTGAGAGAAATGCTTGTGAGAAAATGTTAGAGGGTGCATAACAATGATGTAAGATCACGACGACCACGGATCAGAACCAAGTTAAGTGTCGATGGTGTTGAAGAACTGCTCTAGTAAACCGAGTGAGAGGGATTTTTCAGTAGTTTTGTTCTCATAACACTCAAATAGATTAGAAGTTAGGTTAGTTTGATCATAATTGTTTCTCATTTTTTAAAGAATTTAATGGGTCTTTCTTGCTAGTTATAGATAATGGTCTATCATCCTTTAAGCAATCTTGCCTCATATGAGGGTGGTTTTAGTTGCCTCATTTGAGGTTTTTAGTTGGGGAAGAAGAACAAAAAGTGTATGTAATTAGGCAATGAAATGTTTTCTAATAATATGAACAACTGAATTTGCTAATATTCATTTTCTTGTGTTTCTATGTTTTAATATATTTCCATGTTTTTTATTAATTTATTGGAGCCAAAATAACAAGACTTTGCCTATAATTGATAAGTTCATATTCTTTTCTCTAAAGTTTCTTAAAAGCCAGAAATCTTTCTCTTTGTTGGACTTTTGATATATATATATGAAGCATGTTGTCTGGAGGTAGAGGTTGGAGCATTGGTTGGAGTCTTCATACATGCGTGCGCCACACGTCTACATGCTCTAGCGGATACATACTACGCATCTCGACGTCTGATGCATATGAAAATGTGACGTGCATTTGGGGTATCATGTGGTCGCATGATGTGCATGCTCCAATGCTCAAATCGATGCTCAAGTCTCTACGGTCCAGATGATATGCTCCTATATGTATGGAAGCAAATCACCTGGAGCATGTAGACGCATGCACATCATCCTTCACACATCCTCCAAACGTCTAGAAGTGTTGTGGTTATCGGTTGGAGCATGTGAACGCATGTTGTACGCGCATACCAATCTCCACATTCCAGACGGTATGCTTCCATATCAATGTGCGAGCATGTCATTTGGAGCGTTGGAGGATATGCGCAATATATCTTCATGACGCCTTGGATGCACACCACAGAACCTAATACTTCAGATGTCTAGTGGGGTGTGCATCTGCCAAAGCATGTGGACGTGTAGAGCATATGTATGCATGTTACAGCTGGTGCTTCAACATTCACACTTCATATAAGATGCTCTCATATATATGGAAGCATATCATTTGGATTGTGGAGGTTATACCATTAGCTGAAGCATGCATGCGTATGCTCCCCGCATCCACATTATTTGGCAAATGTGCACTAAGCGTCTAGAGGCGTAGCGCGTATTAGGGGCATTATGTGAACACATTGCACGCATCTTTCAACGCTCTAGATGATATACTCGCATATATATATGGAAGCATATCGTCTGGAACATAAAGTTTAGAGCATCGATTTGAGGGTGTATGCATGCGCACGATGCGTTCACATGCTCTGACTGATGAACACCACACGCCTAGATGTCTGAAGCATGTGGACACATGCCACACATTCGGGGCATCATATGAACTCATGGTATGCATTCTCTAACGCTTTAGCCAATGCTCCATCCTCCACGCTCTAGATGATATGCTCTCATATATATGAAAGCATGTCGTTTGTAGTGCAGAAGTTGGAGCATTGGCTAAAGTGTGTATGTGTGTGCACTATGTGTCCATATGCTTTAGAATATGTGCATCATGCGTATAGATGCCTGGAGACTATGGACGCATGGTGCTCTAATGCTCCAGATGATATGTTGTAATGACTCGAACCGTTGGAGAAGGATGACGACAAAACTGACAATATTTTGTTTTGTTTTATTGTTATTATTTAAATTATTATTGTGTATGTTAATTTAGACTTGTACTTATTCAATGTCAGAATCATCATATACACATGAGAGGAAGTATATAATAAAGTTTATATGCTATGAAGGTATACTTAGGGTTAAAATGTATAAGTTTAGTAATTAAATGAATACATGGCAGG
>JAUPMG010000006.1:12561380-12576105 GCA_031762675.1 Pachysandra terminalis | reverse complement strand
AATTTGGATTTGTAGTAGTGCTGTTTGGGGATGTGGAAGGTATTCCTTCCTTCGGTACCAGTTTTTATATGCTATTAATGATTTTAGATGATCAGATTCTTTATGTGCTTTTTGTACAATAGTTTTAATTGATTGTTTGGTATGTATTTTGCATTTGATTGCAAGGGAACCAATCCCTTTCTGCTGTTCTTTCAAAAAATATTTTTTAACTACAGAGAGGTGGTTGGGGGGAAGAAAGAGCCATTCAGAGAATCCAGTGTCTCATATGTCTGTTTCATTTTATTTGTCCTGCCAATGCAACGATTTTCTCTTTCATTTTTTCTCTTAGTATCACTATACAGCTTTTTCCATTTAAATCAGAATGATGTCACATTGTGTCATGAGTTGTCGAACTGTTTGTAGAGTTGTCTAGGTAACTTGAATTGCTCTTTAATTGTATCTGGAATACTATATATTTCACTTTTTTCATTCAGTCACTCCTAATGTAGTAATGTCAACAAGTTTTTTCCATCTGTAGTGAGGATTCTATTTTTTTTATATCTGGAACTTAATTCTCTAGTTCACCTGTGCTATTTTTTTTGATGTAATCTGTGTTATATAACTTGTAGATTTGGAATGACAGGCAATTGATGAAAAGATACGAGAACTCTCTAACTGTCACACTGTATACCCTGGAATCGACTTTCAGAAGGTACAGTATCATCACTTGTTATTGGGATGTTACTGGGGTTTTGTACTGATCCGATTAAAAAGAGTACGGCATGATACTAGTCCTTATAAAGGTGAATCAGGTCTACATTTTGCGCAAATGATTCATTAGGTTTACTATTTTCTGCCATGGAAATTGTTCCTTTTGATTAGTTAGAAACATTACCAAAAAGAGAGAATCCTTAATGTAGAAAACCTGCTTGTTGTCGTACATGGAACAAGTCCCCTTCTTTTGGTGTTGGACTCTAATTTATATGGGTCCCAAGGAGATTAGGAATTCTATTGATGAATTTTAAATTTTAGTTATTTTCTTTTATTTGGAGCATAGTTTCGTTCCTATTCTTTTTCTTGGTTTATGTTGTTAGTATTAGGGTTACTTTTTGAGTTTAGGTATCTTCATAAATATATGTATTGTCTTCCCTTTTAGGGATGAATAGTTGAATGAATTATTGAAAGCGTGTTTATCTTCTATTTGATTTAGTACCCCTTTTAAATATCTGCTATTTATTTTAGTGCTTTAGGTAAATGCCACCTTCGAAACCTCAATTAGTAACAGTGAATGAATCTGTCTACTCATAAAAACCCTTTGAAAAAAAAAAGGGATTCTTGATGGCCTCCATAATAGTTGAGCTGTGGGGTTCTAAAGGATCCTGTCCTCTCATCAGGTTCTATTTTTTTTTTTTTTTTGGATAAAATTGTCACCCTTTTGAAAATGGAAAATTTGGGGGGAAGATTGAGGTGAGATTAGGAGAATTTTATAAAGGACATTAAAATTTTCAATGAAAATTTAGGAAAATTTTATAAGAGGTATTATTACATACAAATAACTCAAATTAATACACACATCAACTATTAGTACCAATTAAGACAAGTTCAAATCTAAAAATATGTTTCTCCAAGCATATATGATATTAGGAGAATTTTATAAAGGACATTAAAATTTTCAATGAAAATTTAGGAAAATTTTATAAGAGGCATTATTACATACAAATAACTCAATTAATACACACGTCCACTATTAGTACAAATTAAGACAAGTTCAAATCTAAAAATATGTTTCACCAAGCATATATGATATATCCCAATATTTAAAAATCCATAAATCGATTTTCACAACCTAAAGTCCAAACATTAATAACAACAGTTAGAAGAAAATCTTGGAATACTGTACTAGTCATAACAACATTATTTTACAAGTTTGCTCAATAGTACTTGATTAAATCCATGCAAATTGTATCAAATAATTATATTGACCTGTATTTCATCTAGCTTCATGCTAGGATTATGAAAAGAGTTATATAGTCCATACAGAAAATGGTACAAATCCTTCAGTCGACACCAAATTTACCCCAAAAATAAGCTTTTTATCTCAAGCGAAGGAATTAAAATTTATAAAACTATGTAAGGAAATCAAATTTTATGAAGAAATTGAATTTAAGATTTTTGCAATTTAATGAAATTTCTTTTGTAAAATACATTTACGAATTTTGGGTAATTTTAACGATTTATTATAAAATTTATGTCAAAAGCGACAAAACAAAATTGGTGAACTTTTTTGGGAACGACTAGCAAAAATATTTCCCAATAGTTGTTGAAAAAAAATTAAAATACCACTAAGGGTATTTTTCTCTAATAGGTAAAAACAAAAATTGTAGGAAAATATTGCTTTTTTAATCAAAATTAAAATCATTCTATAGTCTTGTCACATGTAGTCTTCTGATGCCCAAACAAACCAGGTCTTCTCAAGAACATAAATTAAAGTTATGCTAAAATGATATTGGGGCGACAGATTCCACTTGAAATCGATCTTACGAAAATCTGGGGTCATTTTCTGTCCTTAATATCGTGTGATCCCAACTAGGTCAAAATTCAAAGGTAAATGCTTATAAAGTAATCATTGTTGGATGAATGAAAGAGTAAAAATATTTATATCTGTCAATCATTTTCTTTGCTGATCTATTTTTATACATATTTATCCTTAAAAACTCGATTAAGCACCAACAAGTTGCAAACAAAAGCATTTTTCGAGGTTATGATTGCCGTTGCCAAGAGTACCCATGTACAAACCAAGTACAACATTTTAGAAAATATCTGGGACTTGTGAACACCCACAAAGTTGCAGGGAGATATTTGAAATAGCATGCTCTTATATATTCACAATAAGATTGTGATCAACGATACAATGCCTTCTTTATAGAAGAAAGATATGTTCTTGGCATTCATTACCATTTAAAGAAGGTTAGAATCAAAAGCTCAACAAAACCAAATCCTTAGTGGCTCCTGACTTGGTCCCAAAATTGGCGATCACCCATGATTCCATGAACTCAACACTAATTGCATGACTCCCCCTCCTAAATAGACCCTTTCAATAGGCTGGTTTTATGGCCTTGCTCTCCCTCCCCACCGTAAGTTGCTCATCCTATTGACAAATGCTCCTTACCAAGGATTTCATAATATCAGGTAGTGTCACCTTATAAGCTAAGGCTTGTGCTTACCTGCCTTCATAAAATGCTAGTTTTTATAAAAGATTTTGGGTTCTTCACCATTGTTGTCTTTCCTTCTTCCTGCAACCCATCATTGTCTTTCCTTTTTCCAGGAAGATAATTGTTCTTTTCTTTTTTTCTCTATAACTTAGAACATCTAAAACCTTATGAAGCCTTTGTCCGGAGTTCTCTTTCTATATTTTTTTTCATTGAAATCTCCTCCATTCATATTTTGTAATAATAATTAAAAAACTTTATCAAAAAATAATGCTAAAAGAATACAAGAGCGAAATCCCAAAAAGGGGCGGAAGAAAAAGAGTAAAAAATAAATTAGAGATCAAAGTTAGTCTCCAACATACCCATCATGACTATTACCCATCCTTTAGATAAAAACTTGGCCTCTTATTTAGTGATTTTGGGACCCATGAAAATGAGATGTTTATCATAAGATCTGGATCTTTTTTTTTTTATCAGTAAGAGTATCGTGTATTGATAATGAAAAAACTGTACAGAAATGCAAAAAAGATCTGGATCTTGAATCTCCATAATTATATTTCTTATGGACAAGGTTTTTCAGACCTTCCCCAACCAATGACATAAGAGGAATGAGATATTCAACTGGGTAAATTGACAATATATGTTTTAGCAAATGATTATCTTCATGGTTAGTTTGATTTCCTTTTCCCCCAGTTGATATCACTAGATCAGATGAGTCTCTTTCAACGATGACATTGTTAGGTTCCAACCCCTTTCTCTCACCGTAGCCCTTTGAGGGGGGCAATGATTTTCATTTCAATAGGTTATAAATCACAGTATCACCTTTCCTCGTGATATCCGATGAGGCCTACAAAACCTGATCCCCCTGGATTGAGCAATGAGCATCCATCAAAATTCAGTTTCATAAAATTGATAGGAGGGATACAGCACCTATTCTCAAAGGATGATGAAAGCATTTGATACCATCTTCCAGTATCAGATAGTATCACCCAATGTGATTTCATCAAATTTGTTTTAGGTCGGAATTCAAAAGGTGACTGTTGATTTTCTATCATCTAAATTGATGGCTGGTGAATTGTATGACCAAGTCTCCCACGCCACTCCTAGTCACACACCCACATTTGCTATTAATTTTTGGCAATTAATTGAACTATTTGAATTCTTAATGATGGCTATTTATCAGTAAACGATATTTTGGGACGGTGAAATATTTGTGCTTTATATTTGGTGGAACTTATTGTCATACTTCTAAGCAAAAAAATTGTGTGCATTCCATAACTAATTCTCTTGCACATCTTTTTCATTCAGAAAGAAGCTGGTATTCCTAGAAAAACCATTAAAGTTGAGGATATTCCTGGACTGAGTAAGTTGCTTTTACATTTACTGAGGCTTCATGAACAAGAGTTACTATTCTTGTTCTGGATGGAGTTGGTTTTCTCTCTTTCTTATTTTAATTGCATGAAAACATCGTTTTTAAGTTTCTAGATTTTGCCAATGTTGAGTGATTCCATGAATTGGGACCTTGGTAGTTAACAATTTCTTGGTAATTCCATTGTTTGTATATGTAGTGGTAGTTAATTCAAAGTCAAGGGCCTGTTGGATTGTGCGTGCATGTTTATGCATGTATTTTTATGTGTGTGTAGATTTGGTCATGTTTTAGCATACTAACCACACGGTGATGTTTTCTATCAATAGGAGAGGCTGGATGGACTCCTGACCAGTGGGGCCATTCACGATTTAGAGCAGTAAATTCTTCCATAGACAGCACAGCCTATTGCCAGTCATTGAATGCCTTCATGCGCTCACTTTTAAAGGTGAGCTTCACGATTCCCTCTAAATCTCTTTCTTTTCTTACTTTTTGTCATTTTAGGCACTAGTTGCAATAGCTTCATAGTGTTAGAATTCAGTATGCAATACTTCTATCCACAGCTCAAATATCACAGAGAGATAGATACTCTTACAAATCTTAAGACAATGACTGTGCTCAACGAAAACAAAGTGTCATATCTGGAATAGTGTGCTACCAAATCCTGAATTCAGTTTTCCCCATGTATGAAAGTCTCCTTCCATTGATGTTGCCATAGTTATTTTTGTTACCTAGATTCATCTTCATTGTTACTGATGCTACAAGAATTAACTTCCCGATTTTCCAATGACTAAGAAATACGGCCAACTAGTAGTTTTGTTAGTTTGATAACATAACCAAAGTAAAACAAAATTTAAATCATTGATGATTTTCTTAAGTTTGAAAATGCTTTCTCGTTTCCTTTTAAGTACAATAATACAACAAAAACAAAAATTCCTATCCCAACTAGTTGGGGTCGGCAACACAAGGCCTGCTCGGTCTAATCTGTCAAAAACTAAATCTTCAGTTTGAATATATGTTCTAACTGGAGAGGGAGTAAATGCAAACCTAGTATTGTGGTGGCATGCCTTGAAAGCAAAATGTTTCAAAGTAAGTTAAGACTAACATGGGATCTAACTTTAGTACTAATTGGAATGGAGATAAAACACTGGTAAAAACTGAAAAAACTAGGAGATTCTCAAAGTAATAGCTTCCATCCTGTATTAGTTATCCATAGAGAGGGGGATCTTGAGGAGGATGTTCCACATAGAATTGCAGCTAGATGACTTAAGTGCATAGGCTCTTCTAGGTCTTATCTGATTAGATAGCTTAAGTGCAGAGGCTCTTCTAGGTCTTATCTGATTAATATATACCGCTCAAGCTAAAAGATAAATTTTATTAGATGGCATTTCTAGTTTGTTTTCTTATTTTCTAGCTTGAATTCTGATTTCTTATCTTCTAGTTTTAACTCTCAATATTCTAGAACCATTCTTATTCAAGATCATTTATCTTTCAAACCCTAATACTATTGACTTCTTTGAGATGTAGTGCATTAGATCAGCAAGTTGATTCCTCTTTGTTTCAATTGCTTTTGAGTGAATTCTCTAGAAAACCCTAGCTTTTGTATGCTCTTTTAAGCTGAAGTTCTGTTAGCAGACTTTCTTTAAGTTTCAAAAGACGAAAAACTAGGATTTCTTGAAATTCATTGAATTAGGTTTCTGGTAGGTTTGTGCACGTGTATGCAAGATTGGTTGTGGTATAACTGCAATCAAGTGGAAACCATGTTTCCCCTTCCTAGATCAAGGAAAGCAAAGTCCATGAACATTCCAAGGGTTTGTTCAAAGATTTGACGACCATCATTTGTTGAACCCAAGGGTACAACAGAGTATTATAAAGACTATCTTCTCTCATTTGAGGGAACCATTAATTGATTTTTCCAACAAATATTTTGCGTTCTTAAAACTGTGTTAAGTGATATCATGTTATTAAATATAGTTTCGTATCGACCGTATCGGTCGATACGTATCGTGTATCGACTAGGTCGATATAATACTTGACCATAGGATACGATATGAAGATAAATAAGCCGTATTAGTCGATACATGTGTTGTATTGACCGTATCAACCAATACAGTTAAATAAATATAGGTTATCGACTGCATCGCTCGATATAGTCGATACATATATTAAAAAAAAAAGAATCAAAGAGAGAGGGAGAGAGAGCCGATACATGTATTTAAAAAAAAAAAGACCATAATCAAAGAGAGAGAGAGAGAGAGCGGGGGGGAGGGGTACCTGGTGGTGGCTTCGGATGGGTCTGTTGCTCCTCCTTATCATTCATCAAATAACCAAATAGTAACATTGGGCTTAAAAAACCCCTTAAGAGATATGATTCGGAACACCGCCAGTGTACCAAATGCATATATAAGTCACTAATTTATATAAGATAGATTCAGTACATTGCCAATGTACCGAATGCATGTAAATTAGCTGATTAAATAACTTCTATTTATATATTAATTTATATGTGATTTAAATATATATTTAAAATATATGTATGTATATATGCACATATTTAAGGTACACATATTTATATTTATAAATATTATAAATTTACATTATTATACATACAAATATATAAGCATTACATATAATAATATTTTATAGACATAAATGCCTTAATATTATATATATATATATATATCTATATATATATATATAAATTATTTAATTCATTTTACATATGGAAGTTATTTAATGTACAATATAAGTAACTTAAGTTTATAAGGTACATATTTTATTTAAAAATGTAATCTATTAGTCCCATGAATTGATCAGATCGTTTTATTTTATATTTATTATATAAAAATTAAAAACGCATTGTCATCCTAGATTAGGTTTTATGCATGATTTGTCTTAAAAATTAAATGCTATCTTATAAAAAATATTATGAATTTGTAATTTAGTTAATATACATACATATATACTATGTTGTTAAACTCTTACGATTCATTGTATGTTTCTTACGATTGACCCTAGATTGATTCAAATTAGTGAAAAAGTCGGTAATATTTGAATCTTACGATCTATACATTGAATCTTACAATTTATGATTTAATTGTACAATTCATATTATTCAAATGATTCGACTCTGCAACACCAAATAAAGATGACCGCTTCTTTTTAATTGAATAAATTCCCTTTTTCTCATTTGATCCTTGTTTATATAGAATATAGTACTCTTAAACAATTAAATATATGTAAAAAAATACTTTTTACGTATTTTAAATAATAAAAATCCCTTTTCCCAAGAGAAATCCCAAAACCTAAGGCCCAAACCCTATTTCTACAAAAATTACTATGAATCTTACGATTTACGATTCAAAATTACAATTCGACTCTAAATGGCCACTAACAATTTTCGATTCGGTTCACTATTTGACAACCTTGCATATATATATACCTGCATACGTACATATACAATATATCATTCCATGAGATATTTATGATTTTCTTTGTGTTTTCTTGGTGTTTTAATTTATCATATTTTTACCTTATCTTTGCATAAAATAGGTATTGTTTTATATATCCACCATTTTCATTGTGTATCTACCATATCTATGATTTTTACAGCTTATCCCCGGTATCCGATACGATACTCGATATGTATCTGTTTTCGGGCCGACTGATACACTACCACGATATGATATTTTAAACCATTAGTGACATAATTGATGACTTAGCAAAAGGCAGGGATAACAAAGAGATGACAGCATAAGAAAGCTCCTTGTAGAGGATTCTATTTTATGTTCTTTCCCTTCTCATCATGAGCTTAGGTAAGATTGCCCTTTTATCTCTATTTTACAAGAAAATTTCACTGTTATTTATAGAAGAAGAGCAAAATTCTTTTTCTTCCTTTAATTATACCTATAATTACAATTACAAAATCTCTCCTCCAATAACACTATTTACTTCCCTAGCCAAGATACGGAAGTTTAATTTCAACATCTCCCTTCAAAGTATCTAATGAAAGTTTTACCCTCCTACTTTGAAACCAAGGATTGTAGATATCCTATTAAACAAATGGAAAAGAACTTATCCTTTATTATGTAACATTTGTTTTCAAATTTCTCTAGTTAAACAATAATTAGACTTCAATTAGAAAAGATAATTGACTAGCCCCTTAATCAGAAATCTTTAACGTTTTTAACATTAAAACTTTAATAGAATTAATAAAGCGCATTAGATTTAAGACTCACAATTTCAATTATTTTACTTTACTCATTCTTGATTTTTAATTACAATTTTGATTAGTTAATTCTGCACATTGATAATTTTTAATCATAACCATTGATTAGTGGATCCCATCCATCCATTATTGTTTATGTATGTCTAGTATAAAAAATTAGAAAAATATGTATTTTACTTATGTGATTAAATCAATTCAATCATTTATCTTAGAAGTATAATCAACCTAACTATTATGATTAATTTTTAGGGGACTCTTTGAAATATGAATTTAGGCTATATGTAAATAAGCATTCTAAAGCGAAGTCTTTGTAACTTTTAGTATAGTTTAGGTAACAAATGATATTTTCCCTAAAAAGAATCCTTGACTAAGATGATCATCATAGATTTACTTTGAATTGTACATAGTAAAGTTCTTAAGACTATTCCCATCAGAAAAAATGCTACTATAACAAGAAGATTGTTTGTTGACCCTCACGAAGCATTTGAAATTGCTTGTCTTGCTTGAGGATAATGGAGTTCAGGTAAAAAAAATTCACATGCATACATACATACATGTATAGAGAGGGAAAGGAGCCAAGGATGGGTGGGGAAAACCTGAGAGAGAATACACATATGATGCATAAAAAAAGATTCTTATGCATGCTTCCATTTTTTGACATGTGGCATGTTGGCGCCCACCAAGAAAATAATCTAACTATTTCTGCTATTGAATTTCTCTTCAAGGAATCAGCCTGAACAAAAAATCAGAGACCTGATTTGAGAACTTTTTCTTGAATGGGCATGATGGAGATGGAAAAAAGACATTCAACAACAATGCAAATTCAAATCTGAGGTTATTTATGTAGGCGTTCATTTGGGGGTGGGGTTGATGGTGGGGTAAATAGATGGGTTTTCTCAACATCTCCTAATACATGCCTTACGTCACCCAACATCGTCATGCATAGGCAATTATTTCTATTTATCACCAATTTATTGGAAAGTTTTTTGTCTAGGAGAGGTGGCCCAAGGATTACTCATCTTTAATTCGCGGTAAACACGTTAGTTTTTCATGATGCGTCACACACCCAACCTGGAGTGTTGAGGTGTATTTTGACATGCTTTGAGGTGGTATTGGGTCTGAAGATTAATTTAGGCAAGACCTAACTATTTGGAATCAGCAAAGTTATGAATTTGAACCTGTTACTCATGTGATAATCTGGGTTATTAGGGTAGGCAACTTCCAATATCCTACCTTGGTATTCCTTTTGGTGCCCACTATAAAGCAACTTCAGTGTGGTACCTCATGGTGAAAAAAGAGAAATTGGGAACGTGGAAGAATAGACATCTACCAAAAGGCGGAAGGTAACCTTGATTAGGAGCTCGTTTGCTAATCTACCCACGTACTTCCTTTCCATCCTGTAGATTCCATCCTTAGTGATAGGCTGGTAGCCCACTTAGAAAACTCTAGAGAATGTTTCTGTGGTGTGGTATAGAGGAGGAAAAATAAGAACAATCTGGTGAAATGGGAGACGGTTTGCAAACTCTGTGAGAACGGGGGTCTAGTTCTAAGAAACTTGGTCAATTTTAATAGTCCTCCTGGGAAAGTGGATTTGGAGATTTGGGTCAGAAAGGGAGAGCCTTTGGAGGGTGATCACAGCAAAAGCCTTTGGGCCAGGTGATTGGCTTCCGGCTCCATGTAGAGGTCCCCATGGCCTATCTCTCTAGAAGGCTATATCGAGCATGGTGGATGATTTTGTAAAAGCATTCGTTTTTCTATTGACTCGAGTACAAGGGTAGGTGAGGTTATGGGAGGATCCGTTTTTCTTATTAAATGAAATCTGTGTTATTAATCCAAAAAAGAAAAAAAAGAAAATTGGGAGGATCCACAGTGCGGCGAGTAACCGTTAGCATTACAATTCCCAAACATGTATGGGGTAGCACATAATAAGGGGGGTGGATTTACAATTTAGTGAATCGTCAGAATCGTGAGCCTTCTTGGAGGTTATCACTTATAAGATTGCTATTTGACTGGGAGTTGGACTCATGACAGAACTTCTATCCTCACTCCATGCTGCCATTTTAAACACTGGAGATGATTGAAGAGTAGAACATGGGACAAGAAAGGAACCTTCTCAGTTAAATCCTTTTTCTCTTTTCTTTTTTTTTTTCCAATTGTGGATAATGCCTTTGACCCATTGAAATTGGTTTGGAGCTCCCTAATCCCATAAAAGGTAGCCTTCTTTTTCTGGACAGCTTCTTTGAATAAAATTTTCACCTTGGATCATGTGAGTAGGAAGCGGACCATTCTGAACAGGTCCGTTGTACAAGGTGTAGGAGTCGGCTGGCCACCTTTTAATTCATCGTGAGCTGGCTTCAAAATGTTGGGAGTTGATCTTGACGAAATTTGGGATACTTTGGGTACAACCAATGAGATTTGAAGCTTTGCTTTCAGCCTAGGGTTGGAAGAGGTGGAAGAGTAGACGGGACTGATCTGGAATTTGTGCTCGGTGAATATTGCATGAACCCTTTGGGATGAATGTAATGCTATAATCTTTGAAGGGAAGGAGTGGGTTGTAGAACCAGTTTAGTGAAGCATCATTTCTCTACTTTTCTCTTGGGCTTCTGTTCTGTCCAAAATGCAAAGATGTGTCTTACTCAGACTTCATATACGACTGTGGTGGGGTATGGTTAATTTGAACTGTGTAAGGGGGTACTAGATGTTTGTTTGTTGGCTAGTCACATATTAACTTTTCATGTGCATAGGTTAAACCTCTACCTCATCTTTCTTGTATTGAGTACAATTACAAAATTTTGCTGATTAAGAAAAATAAAATCAATCCTAATTCCTATGTAGCACCACATATATAAGGTTGGACAATTTAATCTGCTTACATGTTGCTCTGTGCATTTCAAAAGCATATACCAGTAGGCATGTTCATACATCTCCAACATTCAGTTTGATACTTGTTGACACACGTTATGTTAACATGTCTCTGACATGCTGACCTTCTATACAAAGACTTCACCTATGATAAGTGGGAAACGACAAGTGAACGTGAAATCTCACTTGTACATGCAGGCAAATATGCATTTTTCTTGTAATATTCAAAAAATACAAAGTTCTCATTCACTTTTATAAAATACCTAGAAATTTTAGAAAACTACTTTAAATAAACTTATAAGTATTAATAATGTAGAACAATAATAATTAATTTTAATAGTCAATAATTATAAAAATAAATAATGAATGTGAAATGTCACTTGTACAGGCAGGCGAGTACGTCTTTTTCTTGTAGTATTCAAAAAACACAAAATCCTCATTCACTTTATAAAATACCTAGAAACCTTAAATAATTCTTTACATATAAATATTAGTAATCTAAAACCATAATAATTAATTTTAATAGTCACAAATTAATAAATAATCTTCTCACCTACAGGTCCAATACGATTCTATAAATCTTGACGATGTTACTGCTATAACTCTAAAATTGTAATTTAAAATACCATAGTAAATGAAATCCTTCTTTAATTATGGTGTTCGATGGAGTATATTGTTTCTTTTATATGTTAATAGATACTATTATTTCATTAAGAAATTTCTTTTTTTACTATATTGACTTTTTATAATCCCACCATTGATGTGTTTGGTGCAGTACTTCCAATCCCAAGCTCCGGATGAAGTTAGCAGCTGGTGCAAAACTTCCCTAAATCCTTTCATTACTAATTCTGATCCATTGTTTTGAATCGGAATAGTGGAAAAGCATTTGTGCTGCAAACCCCAAATTGGAGTAAAAGATTGTTGATTGATTGATTGATTTTACTCATTTCTTTTTTGTACGAGTAATAGACTAATATACATACTTAATGTTGTTTTGTTTTATCCTTAAAAAAATTATAGTTCTCTTTTGCAGATCATTTTGTTGATTTTATTTCAGAATTCAAAGACTACACCAAGAAAAAAAAATGTAAAACATTAGCTGTATTACTCATGGAATATAAACTTTAAAGAAAATACCCATTTTAGTTTATCCTTGTCTTTGTTTTACTTTCAAATATATGTATAATTGGCCATGTCTACTTTTCTAGATTTTGAGTGTTATGTCATACACTCTGAATCCATTTTGAAATGCAAACTCTTATCCTTGTTTGCAATTCTTATTAAATATCTAGATTTGCGTGTAAACAGGCAATGCATGATCATCCAGATGCATGGCCATTCAAGGAACCAGTTGATGCACGTGATGTGCCTGATTATTATGACATCATCAAAGACCCAATGGGTAAGAGGGATATGTTCATAGTAGAGCGCTTTCAGTTGACCTCTGTTATATTTCTCTGAATTATAATTGGAATGTTGGCTCTGTCTGTTTCAATGCAAAATATAATTCAGAAAACAATTCGGTGAAATGGGTTCTATAGGTGTTTGTTTCAAGATAAACCATAGCCACATGGAATTAATTTCCAAAATATATGCCATCACCATTATGTAATATTTCAGGAAACAATATATGCTTCAACTTTCCATGTCATTTTCTAGAAAAACATCAGAATGAGTAAAATAACACTATCAAAGTTTTCTCTTTATTTTGTAGCCATCACCATTATGTAAAACTACAAATACCAACATCAACAGTGTCACCAGCAACACCATAACTACCATCACTTACGACATGACCACTACTTCCATCGATAGCACCACCCTCACCAGTGCTACCATTTCCACCGCTACCATAGCACATGATTACACTTCTGACGACAACACGACCATCATGGTGGTCACCATCACTACTACCATCACTATCACCAGCTCTTCCTACCACTTCCACCATCACCACCACCACCTCTTCCACCATGCTACAAATACCACCACTATCTCCACCATTGGCACAACCTCATCCCCACTCTCCCACACACCACCTCCATTACTATGCTTTACTCCATTATAAATCACTTTGTCAACCTAATTTCCTTCAATCCAAACACATGAAAGTAAAACTTGTATGTTGTATCCCTTTTTTAAAGCTCCCAACCAAGCAACCAAAAACCTTGGAAAATACCTATCTTCCAAAGAACTAAATTTGGTGTAGAACTTATTGCTAGACAACTTTCTGTCTAAAACAAATGGAGCTTTTGTCTTTTCATTTTACATTTTTCAATGCCCTGTTACTATCAAAAGAATGGAATTTTAACCAAATACCCTCTTTTTTCATAAATTTTATGTCGAGTACAGTACCAGTTCAGATGGTGACAAGACTTAATTCTATTTTCTTTTTCTATTTTCTTTTTCTTTTTTCTTTTCAGATGGTTTAAACTATAACATTTTTGAGAACTACAGTCACCAGAATTTGTGTTAGAGAAAAAAAATGTCGAAAGAGGTGTCAGATTACACATTGGTCTGCAAAGTTTTGAGGCTAAGTGCAGATATTGACTGGGCAATGTGGGATTCAGTCGTGTGGTTGCAATTTCCTTTCACAGCATAACATGGAGGGGAAAAAAACTTCAGTTGCAGTATCCTTGCATAGAGTGTTACATCCGAAGGGAAATTATTGGCTAGGATGCCAATGAAAATAACATGCTGGTATAGAATTGACCCTCTAATAACTAACAATCTATAACATAATAACCTCTAGTAATTAATATTTTTGGAGGAACCAAGTTGGTCCCATAGTGGATAACCAATAACCTCTAAGACCTATTAATTAATAATTTTTTAGGGATTTTCTATTATATTATTTGTTATTAGAATAGATATTTTGATGTGTGTGCATTTATAATATAAATATAATACTTAATGTTTTAATGTATTACCTACTATATTATATAAACCTTCTATATGTTAACACAATCAAATTACTAGTTATCAGAATAAATATTGTGTGTTTATATAATATAAATATATATATACATATATATATAATATTTTGTTACATTTGATAATATAAGCTTAATTAAACTAAAA
>JAUPMG010000006.1:12488220-12504765 GCA_031762675.1 Pachysandra terminalis | reverse complement strand
GATTCTATTTTCTTGTTCTCTAGGAAAACAAATAAATGATTTGTTTCAGACTATGCAAAAGCATTGCTTGTCTATTTCTAAACACACTTTCTTTTTTCAGATAACATTAGGTATTATTATATTTTAGGTATAAATTATCTGATATGCTCTCTTTTGATTCTTTAAAATGATCTTTTAGACTTTTACACTTTATACCATTGAGATGGAGATTTATTGAAATTCTCTTTCTTATCCATGTATATCTCTTAAATAGGTAGTGTTAGATGCATTTTTTTTTATTGCTTACGAGATAGTAATGCTCTGAACTTTTAGTACTGTATATAATAGTAGCAGTACTAGTGGGGAGGTATAAATCTTCCTTTGGAGAATGGGAGCTAATTATTCAGCTTCAGTTGCTTTTAGACATGGCCTACAATATAGGTCTTTTGTTGAGTCTGGCTATCAATCATCGAGAATGTGATTTCCAGTTAATATATCACTAATCTAAAGTTTGTTAGTGAATCCATATCCTTGCATTTTTCTGCAGTGTACATGTCCATTCTGCATTGAGATTTCTTTAACCTTTCTTATGGACGTGCACTTTGTATGTGGGGATCACAAAATCTTTATGTTGGAAACTTGTCTCTTGGTTATCTTCAGGGCTTGTTGATTTGTTTTTGGAGCAAGGGTGCAATTTCTACTTGTTAGGTATGTTTCTTGGGAAATCAACTTAGAAAAGTCACTTCCTTGATATAATTCAAGAGCAGTAGTGGACGCTATGTTGGATGATATATCTATTTTCAAGGAGAGTACCCTATCCTTGACAGAACTTGTAGATCTGAAAGCATGTGGTTGGAAGACCCGTTTTAGAAATAAAGGTGTAAAAGTTGTTGGGGGTCTTTCTCATTCCTTACCTGGCCAGGCTATGTTTTTTGCTAGAAGCTTAAGAAATCTAATTAGAAGCAAAGGTGTTGGAGATGAAAGGAATTGATTCCTAAGCTTGACTCTGCTTATAAGTTTGGAGAATAAAGTTCAAATTCTAGTGAAGAAAAGATGAAAATGATAAAGAGTAAGAAGAATATGTCCCTTGTTGTATAAGGAAGACAGTCATTGGTTCTAGGGAAATGCGGTCAAAGGTGAAAGAATTCTGAGTTTTTCCATGTGATTCTGAATGCTAGGATGTAACCAATTTGATTACAGACATTATGGGTCAGAAGGTGGTGGATGATGAATAATACTGCACTACCTACCAAGGGCCTTAGTCTTTTGTATATCCTACTCAATTGTGGCTGAAGCAGAAGATAGTCATTAACTTTCTCTATGCTTCTTGGATTTGGTTATACCTGTTCTTCTATTGGTATCAACCTTGGATGAGTGATAATATGATATTAATTTGAAGTTTCAATCCAAGTAAAAATCTATCTCATTGGATTCAGAAAAAGAATAAGCATGTAAGCAGGGATTAGATCTGTTAATCATGGTTCCCTTGCCTACAGCTCATGATCGTGGAAGACTAGTGCAGTTACTCTTTTGCTTCATTTCTATTGTATGTTGGAAGGATGTACTTACAAAACAAATCGTTCAAATGTGCCATAGTGTTTTTGTTATCTAGTTTTTTACTTTCCTTTTGGTTACAATGTTTTCTAGGTTTCTCTTTGTATTGTTCTCAATAGCACGAATTAGATAAATGAAAAGAAAAATAACTGTCATGCCATTTTTATAGATTATCATTATTATTTTTAAATCTTAACGATGCTGCGTCCACCATTATTTTCCCAAGGGAGATGTAGGATTTTTGTGGTGAATTGTACAATTCTAATATTATAACCTTTATCAGTAGTTCCTGACTTCCTGTCACGTCTGATGAATAATGTTTCTTATTGCAGAGAATGTATTTAATCTTTGCAGCTTTCCTAATCTAACGGGATTCAAGTATAAGCCAATAAGATGTGGATTTCAAAATGTAAATCTCTCTGCTGAATATTTTTATTTCTAATTAGAAGACTTTCTTTCTTCCTGCTAATTTTTCTTTTTCGTCTCTCTATATGCTTCCCTTGCAGGCAGTTGTTTGTGGTCTTTATCGAAATGGGAAGATATATTTCCACCCAAATGATGATGAAGTGCTGAAAGAAACTGACAAAGTATGGAATAATCATGTATTCTGAACTTATTCTCTTCTATTTGTTCTCAATGTTTGAAATTTGCTATTATTCATACATAAGTAGCATACTCGTGCATGATATGTAATGCATAAATATCATTATATGGTTGTGGAACCATTGGTGGTTGTTTTCCTTCCTTACATCATCAAACAAGTACACTGCAAATACTTGGAAGTTTTTCAAATAATGATGTGCACCGTAACATTGTTTCACTAATCTCATGTAGGTTTTATTCATTGCACCTGTTGATGGGAAAAAGAAATTACAGGTTGGATTTCCCATTGTTATCAAAAAAGAATATCATACTCTTCAAAATCCAGAAGTTCTGGAAAAGAATGGGGAGTCTATAACTCATTCCTTAGAAACGAATAAGGTGCGACTAGAGAGCATTGTTCATCGTCCTCCAAAACCAGGCTCAAAGGTATAACTCTACTTTCATGGTGTTAATTGCTTAACAAAATGGTATTCTCTAAGATTTACAATTCTAATCCAGATTTTGATTTTCTTTCGGGTATGCAGGCATCAGACTGGAATCCAGGACCAAAAGAGTGCATGCTTATGCTTGGTTGGCGCCCAGATGTTAATGAAATGATTTGTGAATATGATAATTATCTTGGACCTGGCAGTGTGTTGGTATGCTCGAATATCCATTTAGGTTATCTAGATTCTATGTTACCTTTTTGGTACAAATTTAGGCACCATTCTTCATAGATTTCTAATATTGCATGTTGCTTCTGGACCCTAGGGTTATAAAGTTAGTTGAAGATAGGGCATATGGAATGCAGCTTTGAGAAGGGTTTGCATAGAACCAAGATACTAGTTGAAGTAGGTAGGAGATATCCCACTATTATTGATGCTATGACCTCTTAGATGTTAATTCATTAAGTTTTTGAAATAACTAACTGAGAATTTCAAAGAGAAGAGGAAGAATGGTGGCATGGTCTTTATAATTTTTGACAAAGCTTATAATAACGCTACTAGAGAGATAATCTGGTCATCATTTAATATAGTAATCGAAAGCTTCCATGCAATGTATCCTTTTGCTGTGGCAGGGATTTTCCAATTTTATGAGTAATTCTACCAATAGAGAGAAAGTTTAGTTTTTAAAAAAAGGATTTTTTCAGTGGAACTTTGGAAAACATTAAAAGAGTCACAATTACATACTAATAACTCTATTTTAAAAAGCAATTATTTACATTAAGTATGACACTTAAATTTGAAAACATGCTACTTTGCATAAATAATACACTGATGTCAAAAGTAAAATAAAGAGAAACAACAAGAAATCAAAAGAAGGTAAAAATACAAGAAGAGTCAAAATCACATGTTATGATCTGGCTCCAAATTTTTTCATTGAAGCTACGCATTTAATTTATTTTTTTTACTATTTCTATGAGAAAGAGTTACACAGTTCAAACAACAGCATTATGAATACCTTTACTCAACACTAAACTCACTTTTGATTGTCTTTTTATCTTACACGAGGAAAATTCAGTTGCTAATATTGTACTAGAAAATTAAATTTAAGATGAATGTCGAGGAAAATGATTTAAGTTTTTGCACGTCTGGAAAATTTTCCGTTTTCTGTTGAATGATCAATGAAGTTTTGATTTTGTGAAACATTGAAAAAAAAAATTTGCAATTTTGAAAACCAAATTTCTGTGAAGGGTTGAAATTTTTGAACATTTCGGTGCAAAAGTGCTCAATTCTGATTAAAAAGATCATCAAACAAAAAAATAATCATGGAGATATTATCCCCATGAGGTAAAAGTGAATAAACTAAAATTTTCTATACTTAGATGAAATTCAAAATCATTTTTCCAGGGCTGTCTAGAATTCCATTGTTCTGTTTATTTTCTTTTATTGAATCAGCTACAGTATTTATCGAGAGCATCTTCTTATCACTTTTTCTTGGCGGTTCCTCTGATCATCCTTCGACATTTATTTTTATAGTCCATAAAGGTTTTCTTTTGAAGCCTGACACCCCAAATATGCATCCTTTATTGGAGACAAGTGGCTGCTTGTTTGGTTCAAACAATAAGAAACTAGAAGCAACCAAGTTATCCTTTAGAGAGTGTACTTCTTCATGTTCCAGCTTGTTTTATCTGTATAAGCCAACATGCTGCTTGCAACATAAACTATTTAGTTAAAAAAAAGTTTTTTGAGTAATATGTAGATGTTTGCTTCAGGAGAACTCGAAGAAGAGCATAATTAAATTTTTGAAAATCAGATGCTATAAGCTTTAAACTTCCACAATATGGTTTAATTGACTTGAAGTCTATGCTTCGTGCAGGAAATATTGTCAGATGTGCCTCTTGATGAAAGAATGAAAAGTAACCTTGTCCGTCAAGATAAACTAAAAAACATCCGTGTTTGTCATAGGGTATTGTCTCATTTATCTAATCATTTTTTTTTTTCATTATGCAGCAATTTCTTTCAATTCTTTAATGCCCCTTTCTTATAATGCAGATCGGAAATCCTATGAATCATGATATCTTAAAGGAAGCCATATTGAATATCCAAAATTCCTCCAAGAAAAGGGAGGAGATTCCTTTGTCGATTGTTGTTATTTCTGATAGAGAGTGGCTTCTTAAAGGTAATACTGTATAAAATATTTCAGTTCTTTTTTATTTTTTGGGCAGATAAATTGTTTGGACTGATTATTTTCTGTGCAGATCCATCAAGGGCAGACAAGCATTCCATATATTCTCTTCTTCTTGCTGAAAATATTTGCAACAAGCATAGGGTGAAGGTGAGCATACTATTCATAAAAAGTGGTGGTAATCCAGTACCATCTTTCATGGCACATCAAGTGGATTAATGTTCCAGATTTACTAAACTAGAAAAGACTGGAAGCTTGAGAGAGTTTGCCTTTGCTTACTTCAGCATCCAATAAATTACGCTGATTAATTAATATCTATGAGAGACCATGGTAAATAAACAATTAAACCACAAAAAAAAAATTAATAAATACATAATATGATTGAACCCAATCAGGGATCTGCTAAATTCTTAGAAGCATGCACTGCTTGTCTTGTCTTGTGACCCAATGATCTTACATGGTCAAACAGGCCTCCTTTACATGTATCAGCTTGAAATGAGGCATAGCCCAACAAGATTAACTAAATTAGTTTGGAAATCAAGCATTTTATAGATAGGCGTGACAACAAAACAATCCCTCGTCCCAACTCTTTGCTGTCGGCATCACAAATTCCGTTCCTCAATTTCTACCTTACGAAAGTTAAATTTTTCGTTAGATTATGTGCCTTCAAATCTCTCAACTCCATCCAGGCTCCTACTTTATCCCTTTTAGATCCTTCAACCTGTATCATCTTGCACTTTCTCATGAGTGCCGCCATAGGTCCCCATGGATATTAAGCTAGGAGACACCTTTATATTCGATGAACGTCAATAGCTCCATGTTCTTTGTTATGATCTTTAACAATGTGTTGCAGGTGGAAAACCTTGTTGCAGAAATCATTGACACAAAATTGGGCAAACAAGTAATCCTTCCTTATATAATTGTTCAATTTTCTCAAGGGATATTGGAGTGTATGTCAACATTAGTATTTTTTCCTTTAAAGATTGATTGTATTTACATAACTCTCCTGCTGTGTCCACAGATTACAAGAACTAAGCCATCCCTAACATTTATCGCAGCAGAGGAAATAATGAGCCTAGTAACAGCTCAAGGTCTTGAACTTCTGTACCTTCCTCAGTTGTTCAGATATCTATATCATTAAGAAATTCATGTCAGAACTAATGGATTACAGTGGCCGAGAGTGGTGAACTGAATGAAGTGTGGAAAGACATTCTCAACGCAGAAGGAGATGAAATATACGTGAAGGTAAATGCGATTCCATGATCACTTTAGTTGCTAAATATATTGATGAAAATGAGAAAAACAGATTCATTGGACCTCTAGCTCAGGAACTGGAGGTCCCAGGTTCAAGTCCTCGGACTTACCTGATATATGGTCCTTGTGGGTGGGGTCATGTATCCGGGGCTTACCCTGTCCTCATTATGTGGGGTTGGGGGGGTTCTACGTCACCAAAAAAAAAAGATTCGTTGGACCTCGGGTGCAGTTACCTATATGGGTGTGTCTATTTTCAGCAGTGGAAAACAAGGGCACAAATACAGGGGATCAGAGGCATCCAAAGAAAGAAAAATAAATAATAAAATAGAGGGACTAGACAGTGTAAAATTAGTACAAAAAATATCTCCATGGCCAAAATTCAACTCAATAAGATCCCAAGTATTTTATTGCTTTAGTGTTTAGACTTATCTCTTGCGTGGCTTGTGAAGAATCCCAATTCCTTTGTAGATTCCTAAGAACCACTACAATAATTTTATTATGTAGAGTATAAGGCTGTGTTTGGAACCTCGGATTTTGAGAGAAAAAATAAAATGTTGGAGAAAGCATTTTCTCCTGTTTGGTTGAAGAAGGAAAGAGTTGGGGATAAAGATTTGGAAAGAAAATAATTTGAAAAGTTCTCTTTTGGGATTAGAACCTTTCTCCCCAAAAAGGCAGAGATTTTGAAAGAAAAGAAAAGATGGAGAGCTCTCCAACACTTCAATCTAAATTACAACATATTTTGTCTTTTCTTGGCGGCTACTCAACCTTGCCAGAATATATGAGAACTCACCGGAAAGTCATTGGAAGTCACCGGAATTTGATTTTCTTTTCTTTATGTGCCTCATCTTTACCAAACACTTGAAAAGAAATACTATTTATTTTCTTTCCTAAAAGATATACTCAGGCACTTGCATATAGAGGAAACAAAGTGAAAAGTGCTCTTGTCAGTTTAATATAAACCAAACAAGTAATCAAGTAGCTGTAATTGCGAGTCCTTGATCGGTTCTTCCCTCAATTGAAATTGTTTGTATTCGGGGTAGCTAATGTATCCTTACTGACAGGATATTGACCTCTATATGAAAAAAGGGGAGACTCCATCGTTTTCCGAGCTTTCTGAAAGAGCATGTTTACGGCGAGAAGTGGCCATTGGTTACGTGAAAAACAACAAGAAGGTAGAATATCTTCATTTACCCGTTGAATTGATTTCTCCTCTGTCTCACTCACACCTTATTCATGGCAGGTTATAAACCCGAATCCCAAATCAGAGCCGCTCTCTCTCGAAATGACAGACTCACTAATTGTTATCTCTGAGCTTGAAGGAGAACAATCCATAATTGTATGACTGAATATTTCCTCCATTATATTATAATTCCCTTTTCTTTTTCTCATTGTTGCAGATGAATCCTTGAAACCTATGTTATTAGAAGCTGAAAATCCATAGGATTGCCACAAGTAGAACTGATAGAAAGAATTCTCACACTAGGAAAGGTGGATAAACTCCAATAGCTTCTTATATTTGTTGAATTGTGAAACTAATAAGAAAATGTTCAGACCTTTTGTCTAAAAACTTAAAACTAGTGATGCATACAACCATGAAGAGTTTGTTAAATGGTTAGTTATATAAGCGTAAATGAAGAAAGAACTTAATCTAAATCAAGTAGTTATGAAGTGAATAATTTTAAGGGTTAATTCCACTTACACTCCCTTATATTTCTGACAACTGAAAACATACCCTCTGTGTTTGCTAATATCCCACTTACACCCCCTTGATGTTGACGTGGATGAAGGGCGTTAACAAAACACGTTAATTTACCTTTTCAACTTTATCTTAAAAATTATATTTAAATACGAGAAAATTATTTTTTATAAGACAAAATTGCCCTTCTATCATTTTTGCCACTGAGAAACTTTCTACTTCTCAGCAATATTAATAAAGTAACATAAATATGATTAAAATTGCGTCTTCTTAGGTATCTAGCTTTAGTTCAAGGGTAATATAGTCCATAAATTAGAAAAAAAAATTGAATGATATCAACATTTTTTGTTAGTGATAAAACGGAAAGTTAACAGAGGGGTGGTTTCTGTAATGTAGTACAAAATCTCAAAGGATGTAAGTGGGAGATATCATAAAATATAGTGTATCTTGTCAGAAATGTAAAGGGGTTTTAAGTGGAATTAACCCCAATTTTAAATGTGAAAGCCATCCTGCCCTAGTAGAAGGTATTGTAAAGGGAGCTAGGTCATTTCTTTGGGTAATAGTATAGGATTTTGTTTTTCTAAAAAACAGAATGTAGGATTAGAGGACAAATAAGGTTGTTTTGATTTGGAAAAAAAACAAATGAAGGTTGTCATTAGAGAGAAAGAAGTTCTCATCACGCATTGGGCGTATTATATCCGATCAAATCTCTACCAGAGCCAAGGCGTCAAGTGGAGCGCATTACGCACTTGGTTTATTTTAGAGCCACAGTGCCGCGCAAAAGATGATAAAACTTTGGCGCGGAACAGGAGTCGATTTCGACTGAAGGAGAGAGAGATAGAGAGAGCGAGCGGCATGGCATTACAACAACATACAGTAGTAGCAGCAGCAAAGAAGCTCTTCTTCTTTTCTTCTTCTTCTTCGTTGCTCCTCGCGAACCCTAGCTCGTCTCTCCATCTCATCTCTTATCCGCAGAAAAGAACGAAGAAACAACAGTTAGGGTTCGGTGGCCGTCTCAGATGCTCAATCGAGTACAACGACCTCTGCGAACGAGCGGTTTACCCTAGACCTTCGGAGATCCCATGGAAGAAGGAGATCTCCAATTCGGTTCAACTCGTCGGCAATGTTGGAACTCCGGTTCAAATCAAGCATCTCAGCTCCGTCAAGGCCGTCGCTTGGACTCGCCTCGCCGTCAAAACATCTGTTTCTGATACTCTTTGGTAACCTAATGTTCGCGCTCTGTTTTTCTTTTTGGTTTGATGAATTATGCGAGGTATAGGGATTTAAGTTGTCATATGACTCTGATTATCGTTTGATTGATCCGGTTCTCTGTCTTTCACATGCTTGGGTGAAATGAAAAGAAAAACTAGTTATGTGGACCTTCGATTCAGTGGTTGTTCATTCATGTTCGCTTTCACCTCCATAGAGTAGTTTTTATCAGATAGGAAGAAAAGATGAGAAGTAAGAGATATACAAGGAACCAATAACTACGAGGTACTATAATCTGCACTCATTAAATCCTCCTCACTGTGAGATAGCTTGTTCGATGTGTTGTTAGCGGACCTTAGTACTTGAGTTAGTGGTTGATAGCCTTACATGTCTCACCCCAATTGGTATTGCAAATACCAATCTAGTCGAGGGTTTTTCGTACCCCGACCAAAGACTAGATCGGACATTGCCGGTACCGGCGGTCCGGTCTGGTACAAAAGTACCGGACGGCAGTCAAATTTGGAAATAAAAAAATAGAGCGGTTGTACTGGTCGGTACCAGACCGGCCCAGATTGACTCCAGTCTGGACCTTCCAGTTTGCAACCTTAAAAACAAGCAAACAAACAAAGGACTAGTTGTACTGGTCCGGCCAGTACATAACCTCGCAATATATTCTTTTGTATTGCGGCTTAGGATTGGACCGCTGAGTCCCAATCCCGGTACAGACCGTCCAATATGGACCATACTGATCTGAAAAACCTTGATCAAGTTGGATCATTTTGTGAATGTACCTTCGCAATATCAAAATACCTTGTTATCTAATGACCCCAGATTCTTAGTGAACAGTTGTCAATCTTAGGGACTGTTTGGCAAAGCTTCTTGCAAATGCAAGGGCTTCAGTATGAAGGGCTTTGTGAAAACGGGCTTTGAATCAAAGCCATTGACTAAAAATTATGTTTGGTGAGAAAAATAATACAAAAGGATGTTATTGTAGCTAGTTTTAGATTAGATGGATATTGTCGTCTTTCTAAAGAATGTATAATATAAATGAAAGGGTCATTTTAGAAGTTCCAATTAAATTTAAATCACTGCTAACTGCTTCCCACAAATGCCGTTTTCGGAAGCAGCCCTATTCTTGCTTCACCAGAATGGGCATCCCAAAGCGCTTTCATCCAAAACCACTTTCAAACACGTCACCAACACCCAAGCATTAGGTGAGAACTGAGAAGCCCTTTTGGGTCTAGGAAGGGCTTCCTGACCCTCAGGAAGCTACGCCAAATGGGGCCTTAATCTTGAGCTAGTCGTCTATAGGAGAGTATCATTAGGGTTTAGGCCTCTTGAACGAGGAAACTACTGTCTTTTATATAACTCTGTATTAGACTAGTAGGAGAAACGCTGACAAACTTATAGGAAGTCACATCCTATTACCATCCTTTGAGTGATGAGATATGCATGTGAGCTCTTTTTTTCAAAGAATATCCTATCTATTTCACCCTGATGGGACACCTTTTATGTTTAAATGAATAATTAAGATCTCTCTCTCTCTCTCTCTCTAGGAGATATTTTGTTGAAGGAGCACTTTGTGTTTCTCCATTTTCCAATGAGGAAGCATGTTTAGACATTGTTAGTAATATGGTTGTGACCAGGGTTTCAAGTAATGGAATTGTTACGGAAACTGTATTGGCCGATCTGTATCGATGTTGGACTGGATGAGTTGAGACATTGGGTGGAATCATGTACTGTCTGATACATACCGGTTGTATGACTCAGCTGATACTTTAAACCACAACCGCAGATTTTGACATAAAGTAGTTGTTCGTCGTGAATTATAGCAAGTTTTTATACTAGCAGTGAAAGTAATTTTTTGACTATTTTTGAAATTCATTAAGGATGTACTCTTGCTTTCTTTTTGAACTGATTTTGTCTTGGCTTGCTGATATTTCGTGGTTTGATGATTTTAAGAATTTTGAAATGGATAAAGCCTCCCGTGTACATTGTGGTAGTGCTATTGGTTGATTTGTTAGATATGAAATTTTGAACTGCTCCTTAACTGATTACTCTCTTGAAATGTGCAAATACAATATGCCAAAGACAAGTGCATGTAGTTATGTCCACGAAGCCATGGTAAGCATATCTGATTGCACGCCTATATCCATGGTGTGTATACGTGGCCCAGGGTTTTCTTACTTCTTTATTTTTCCCATAATATTGCCAAACAGCTGTTTATGGTGATATTCTTGATGATATTCCAAGGACTTTATACATTTTTTGTGATTCTGCCTACAGGATCAATTTAACATTGTGGGATGAGTTGGCACACGTTGCTTTTGAGCATGTAGAGAAAGGCCACCGTATATATGTTTCTGGCCGGCTTGTCTCAGATACAGTTGAAGGCGATGATGGAAAGCTTCAGACCTACTACAAGGTTCCATCAGTCTATTTACAATTTCTTGCGTTCCATCCCAGTGTTATTAAAGGCGCTCACCTAGGTGACTAGACGTTTTTCAGAGGGTGAGGCAATTGTCGCCTAGACAGTGTGCCTAGGCGAGCACCTAGAATCAGTGTAAAGGATTGTCTGATCCCGAGTTGGATCGGATGATCCAATTCGGGATCGAACCGGGGCGATCCCCGAGTTGAAACCAATCCTAAACTAATGCGAAACGTAATGACTTAGTCCGATCCCGAGTTGAAACAGGCGATCCAACTCGGGATCGGCGAGTCAGATCGTCTGAGTTGGGTTTTTTGAGAGAGAAAATGTATTGATTTCAGATCGTCCAATCTTGTCCGATCCTCGAGTTGGATCTGAGATTAAACACTATGCCTAGAATCCTAGGCAAATGCCTAGGCGCCTATTTGACCTGGGCAGTCTCCTAGTTTAAACTATTTTTTTTTTTTTTCAAGTTAGAATAACATTTATTTATTAATACATTGCACATAATATTACGTGTAATTATATAATAATTTATGAATTATTATCTATTTAAACTAGCTATCTAGTTATCTAATTTTTAATACGTTTTGAATTAGCAGTTGGTCTTAAACCATTATCTTATCTTCTATTTTTAAACTTATCTTTTAGTATGAGTGGTTCAATAATATATAATAATTTATATATTATTATCTTAGTAAATCTTAGGATAATTTTTATAAGATACGTTTAGTATAAAAGATAAGTTCAAAATTTAAAATAATATATAAGTTCTTAAAAGGGTATTTTAGACACAAAAATGGACCAAAAAAAACAATAAGCGTTTTAGCCAAAAAAAAAAGGAAATAAAGGTATGAAAAATATAGAAAATAACAATAAATATTCTGATTCTGTAATGTTTTGTGTAACATTTTCTTAACAATATGAATTAATTCACATGTAGATTAATTCTAATTTTATTTAACTAATTAGAAACCAATCCATACTATATTTAACACCAACAGTTTTCTCTCTCCCCACCTTTCTTCTACTGTTGCTTTTTTTTTTTTTTTTAAATTAAACTAAATCCAAAAATACACTTCCGTGTTTTTTTCCTAATTCTATTTTTATGTGTCATTTAATTTAATGAAAGCTTCAAAATCAGGTTTTCATAATCCTTTGACCTGATTTTTTAATTTCGATTTTATTTCATTAAACCTTAGAAAATATGTCATGTGATTGCTTATTGTGTTGGGCTATGTAGGTAGGATTAGGAATCATATTATGTTAATTATTATTATTTGTTTTTAAATTAGTACATATTATGCATTTATACATGCTACAAATGTGATTGATTCTTTATAGGGATTTTTAAAAAAAAAAAAAACTTGTCGCCTAGGCGAGCGCCTAATCGACTAGGCTATTGGACAACATTGTTCCATCCTATTTATTTTTCCTAGAAGCTTATGGATTTATCAAAATCTGCTGCAGGTGGTAGTTCAGCAACTGAATTTTGTTGAAAGTAGCTTCTCTCCGGCGCCCTTATATGAGCATGATACAAACTCCACTATAGCAGGCAATTCTCATTTTGGATTTGAGCATAGACTGACAAGGAGCATGATAGCGTGTTCCATTCAAACTTCTTGGTTTTACTTTCACATTTTGTTAATTGGTATTGCAGGTGGGAAGATCGGGAGTTATGCCACTAATAATGCAGGTTCAACGGAAGAGCTGTGGCAGGCCTTCTTTGCTAATCCAGTTGAATGGTGGGATAATAGGAATAACAAGGTAATTTGTATGGTTTCTCATAAGTAAATAGATGCATGTTTTCTTCTTGTACTATCTTGTTCCCATCTGGCAGTGGAGTCCTTTTCAAGTAGGAGGTTGTCTCTTTGTCTGTAGTCAGAAGCATGATCTTAAATATCAATTTCGAGGGAAATTTTGCATGTATAGGATAACAAAATTTTGAGGGCTTCTATGAGACGTGTAGTAAAAAATTGTATAAAAGTGAATGTGAGGAAAATTTTGTTACATCTTGGAGAAATTTAAAACCATGATCACAAGGACATGCTACGAGGAATATCCATATTAGTGTTGGATGGGCAAGAAACCACAGTTCCTCAGTCATAGCATATGTGCATGGAGTTAGTCACTTCATTCTTTAATCCCATGTAAAAGGTTTCAGTCCTGGAAATCAACTCAAGTTTTATTGGATTGTTTTGGATTTGAGAAGAGTGTAATGTATTGTTTAGATATAATACTTTAATATTTCTTTTTTAATTTTTAATTTTTTAACAGAGGTCATAACCAATAGCAAATATATGCCAACTGTCATTAAAATAACCTAGATGCACTTCGTATGAGTGCTGATCATTTTCTGCCTGCTGATCTTTTTTTGATAGCTTCTGCTGCTGTCATATTTTGTATCCTTCATATTGGTGATTCAAGTATGTTATGCATTTTTCAGAGAAACCCAAAATATCCTGATTTCAAGCACAAGGATACTGGGGAAGCTTTATGGGTCGAAGGAAAGTACAATCCGGCATGGATAAAGCCTCAACTGGCAATACTGGACTCAAAAATGGCGTCTCGTCATGCTCAAGAAGCAAGTACTACTACCTTTATGGTTGGTGATGATTTCAAACCTTTCTAATTGCTGGTTCTGTGGTGAATGCTTTATATTTGTGTGATTAGTATATCATTTTTTGCCCCTTATATGGTTCTAATTTCTCTACGAAACCGATTTTGTATTAGCCAGTCACCGGCTTCTGTATGTATTTTCTAGTTAATCTTTTTTGTATATTCTGTACTCTGGAATCTACATTGGTTTCTGGGCAGACTACTCTGATTACTGTACTAGTCATAATCTCTTTTCAGAACCATGTCCATGTCCTCTGTTTATCCTCTTCAGCAACCCATTTACTTTTGGTCTACAACTCCATACCCACTTTTATATTTATCCAGATAAACACTCTCCTGTCCCTTGATGAAAGCGTGTAATATATATATCAGAAGGGAAGCAGATTCATGGCCATGCCGTTATCACAGTTTCTGCTCCCATGGTTATCTATACAATATCAATTTCAACTCATTTTAAACTTGGTAATTAAGTATAGACTGAAAATGCAGGAAGCATTTATTTAGAATAGATGAAACATTTGCTAAAGCAAAACTGGGCACGGATGTGAATGATCCAACATGGATCCCACAGGTACTTTGAGGTGAATAGAGGAGTCCATGTAACATTGGATATAACCACGAGAAAGTAAAACATTTGATCTTGCTGCAGATCCTTTGTGGTCTGATCCAAGAAACGGCTGTCCCACCCATGCAGAAACCATGTTTTCCTTATCTGCAAACCATGTTGATGGCTTTAAGTAGGACCTTAAGTCATCCATAAATATATGATGAAAATTCCAATATATAGATATGCTTCCTGTTCTAGAACATCATGCATGTGGTAACATTTGAATGGTTAATGGCTTAAAGCGACATCTATCGAATTTTCCTATCAATTTTTCATTTATTAAGTTTACCCATTTTGGATTCTGGCTCAAATATACTGCTCATCTAAATGTGTTCCATCAAATAGTTGAGATGATCCACTAAATGGACACTTTTAGCGGGCATATTTACAGGATGTAGGAAATTCTCACTACACTAAGCATGGAGGACTTCTGAAAGTGGAATACAAGGATATATCTATCATTTAGCTTGAAGTTTCGGCGGCTTTTATGCAAAGCTTGCTTTTTCTTTATGCAAACTGCATGGCTTTAGACTTTCTTTCAAGTCTAGTGTTATTTACATATAATTTCAGCCTTCAGGGATGTTGTCAATCAATTGCTGAAGAGTGAAGACTCTATTCTCTATGCTCAGCTTGGTACCAGTTCTGTCTACTGAACTAAACAGATGCAAATGAAAGTGCACTGTACAGGTCACCAGGCTTAATTAATTTTTCCTTGTGTCAACCGGGGCACTCTGACAAGGCTATTGGATGTATCTATACATGAGAAAAACAGAATGCTGTTGCTTACTGACTATTGTGTGCACCACTCCTTACACGGGCTTCAAGTGTGGTTAGTATCACTGCGGCTAAAGTTACTTTTTGAGATGTACAATTTTTGGTTTGGCGAGCACTGTCATAGTAAGGAGTATCTATGGAGCTTTTTGTGTGAGATGCAGATAGGAGTGGTAAAGCTAAAGTTTCTATGCTCGTAGACATTTTTGGCTTCGGGGTCTACAGACATGAACTGAGCATTGAACACTGATCCAGTGATCTGGGGAGCTCTGCTGGGAGGCTGTAGAATCCATGGTGATTCAATGTGATACGGGTTGATATTCTATTTATAGCCATAGGAGGCTCCAATTGGAAAGCAACAATTACGGTAGCCACATGAACACAACATAAGAGTACCTCTGTAACGTGGAATTACATGATCGACTATTGAAGATACAAGGCCATTTAAACATTTTGGTATATAAACGTAAGTGTATATGAGTAGACTAGAATTTAAGAAAACAGAGGGAGAGAATTCTAAGTCCAAACATTTCTTCTTTAATTAATCTCTATATAAATAGAGCTCAGTTTTATTTCACTATATTAGGACCAAAATCACATCACTGAACATACATTTTCGACAATAATAATAGTTTTTAAAAAAAAAATTGGGATTTTTATTACAATTTATAGCCAAAAACAATTTACTATTACCATAAAAAAGCTCCCTTTATTAGCAATTGTTGTTTTCTAACAGTTACCAAAAGTAGAAGTTATCCGGAGGAGAGTTGTAATGACCTGAATCTTTAAAAGTATTGCACTTATTCATATTGAATATATCTGCGTATTTAATTTGCATCATAAGGGTGTTTTTGTAACATAATTTTCAAATTTGGGACCAAAGCGATATTTTGAGAAGTTAAGGGTTCAGTGAGTCTAAGTTGTATATTTCAGATTATGAGGACTTAATTGTGATTTTAAAAGACTTTAGAGTTACAGGGATTTTAAATAATGAATTTTGATATATGGGATTTTATTTGTAATTATATAAAAATTAAGAGACTAATTAATAATTTACTAAAGTATGGAGTACTTTTTTTAATTAATCAAAAGTAGCATTCTATTCCCAACGTTACTAACAAAAGAAGGGAACATTGAGAATGAAGGAAGAAGAGGAAGGGGATAGCTTAAGGAGGAAGAAAAGGTTTGGGAAGAGAAAGAGGGTGTTGGAAACATAAG